>VWZX01009197.1:178632-326205 GCA_013399015.1 Galbula dea | reverse complement strand
TCTATAAAACTCTTCAGAAAGTATCTTATGCAATGAAACATGCTAATTTTCAGAGCAATTTAATGAGACACCATAGCCAGACCTGGTGTAAACATGTAGGAAGAAACACCACTTTCACAGTTTCATGCTTCATAAGCAGACACAAAACCATCCAGGCCTTTCTTCCAAATAATTCCCTAAGTACACTGCTGCTATGTTATACAATGGAACTGAAACAAACCCCTGCATTTTTCAGTCTATATATTTCTATGCTGTTATTCTTCATAGTCAAGAGTACAAATAATTTCTTCTGGTACCTGAAGTCCCAGACAATTCTCAATATGATGCATCTCTTTTTAACTCCAAATAACAAAGCTTTCAGTTTCAAGTTTAGTGGACAAGAAAAAAGCATAAAATGACATCACTTCAGAAACTCAAATAGCTAGTTTAAGCAAAGAAAGAAAATTCTAGGGGAAAAATCTCCTACACTTAGTGCTCTGATACACTTCTGATGCTCCCCTTGGGACCAACATCAGAACAGTTAGCCCAAATCTAACACAGACTGACAATTTTCACTCATTTTGAAGATTGCACAAAACTTTCCTAATGCTTGAGCTGCTTCCTTATTTCCTTTTTTTGTCAAAAGGATCACAGGGTCATTAAGGTTGGAAGAGACCTCCAAGATCATCAAGTTCAACTGTCAACACACCACCCCCATGCCACTAAAGCATGTCCCTAAGTACCACATCTAGATGGGGTGGTTTTTTTAAACCCCTCCAGGGATGGTGACTCCACCACTGCCTTGGGCAACCCAGGCCAATGCCTAACCACTCTTGCTGGGAATAAATTTTTCCTAATACCCACTCTACATCTCCTCTTGTATAACTTGAGGCCATCTCCTCTTGTCCTCTCCACACAATCACAAGGTGTTGGAGTACAAAATCACACTGCCGCTTTCTGCTTGCCCTGTCTTTACCTAACACTGCCATAACAGTAATAACTAAAGCAGATGTCTAGAGTTTCAAAGACTTTGACAATATACAGTGTTATGATACTCCTGCAAAGCTGGATAATCTGCTGTGACATCTCCCCTTTTAATCAAAATCTGTTTTGACATCTTTGGTTCTTCTAGCTGGCATAAGCAAGGATGACTGGCAGTTGAGGCCCTACAGTAGCTAAATTTCCTGTGGTTTTCTTCATTAGGATTCTGTGCTGCAATAAAAATGTGAATTTGAGTTGAACAGCCAAAGGCCTCACTCTTTCACTGAGTTTCTTCTCAAAACAGTGGTTCCTTAGGAGAAGAAAAGCTGCCCATGTGTGTGCCCATCCCTGCACTGAGGGAAGGCAGCAGATACAGACTGACATAGGCTCCTGTGTCCCTCAAGGGCATAAGGTGAGGTGGAATTAATCAGGGCCCTTTCCTCCACAACTTTGAATGATTGGAAGCTAGAGTCTTCTTCAGCACTGAGATTTCTGGAGGTGTAGACAGGCCTAAGACAGCATAGACTGATACCTCTACAGTTCACATCAGTTTTCCTCACCTGAAGATCCAGGAAAGATGCAACTACTACAAGGTATTCTAGTGTTTCTTATTTAGCACCTGTTCAAGCAACACCTCTATTTCACTCCTCTGTTAAAACAAATGATTTTTACATTAAATTTGCTTGAGGGAAAACTCATCATTCCTCTGATAATCATTTTTTCTTGGCTTTTTCTTTCATTGCCTTGTGGATTACTAGGTCCTGTAACTGAGGGGGGAGTAAACCTTCAGCTGAAAAGAACTATTGCTGTCTGGACACAAACGATGTCATGTCAATCTCTTATTAATATACCCAGCAGACTACAGATTTTCCTTCAAATGACCAAAGGAAACATACCTGCAAATTCCACTTCTAGAGCTCTTCTGGCTCCTACTGCCCCAGAATCCGAATTATAAGCCTGATCCATCAGCTGAGCCAGCAGGGCTGCATGACCAGACTGTGCCAAGCAGCAAACTTGAGTCACTCCAGAAGCTGCAGAAAGACCTGCTAGCATTCTGGTGGTTTGTTTCCATTCAGATCACCACTAAAAATCTTCCTTCCCAAATGGACTTGGTAGCTCTTCTGTAATTCACTGTGGCACTCAGTGGGAGGGTTGCTTGGAGCTGGTGAGGCCACACCTGGAACACTGGGGTTCAGTTTCAGGACAATCACTACAAGAAAGACATTGAGGTGCTGGAGAATGCCCAAAAAAGGGCAATAAAGCTGGTGAAGTATCTACAGTACAAATCTTGTGAGGAACAACAGAGGGAACTGGGGTTGTTTAGGCTGGAGAAGAGAAGACTCAGGAGAAACCTTCTCACTCTCTATAACTTCCCTGAAATGAGATTGGAGCCAGCTGGGGGCTGGTCTCTTCTCCCAGGTGATTAGTGATAGGACAAAAAGAAATGGCCTCAACTTGTGCCAGGTGGTGAGGTTCAGGTTGGGTATCAGGAACAATTTCTTCCCTGCAAGAGTGGCACACCTTTGCATACATATCTATAAGGTATATGCTATTTTAAGCCTCCAAGCAGTTTTCTATGCTTAAGTGCAGCAGCAGTGTGCTTTCAAACACCAGCTGGAAGTGGCACATTGTGTTGTGAAGTCTCTAAAATGTGGTTCCACAAAAGACATTGGATGTTGCTGCTCCTTAGGAACTGTTAGAAGGACTAGAACAGATGGAGAATTAAGTTTACTCTTTTGCTGCCTGGTTCATGGGCCATTGCCTGTTCCCTCTGTCAAACATTTTTGAAATAATTAAACATTTTTATTGTTTTACTGGTATTTCTCTTTTCCATGGTCTTTTTAATAACCTATCCCTTCTTTCACTCTGTAGTGTGACATCTTTTTAACATCCTGCTCTGTGGTACACAGGAACTGACAGTTTCTGAGAGTATTTTGCAGTGATATCTATAATTAGTCACCTCAGGGACAACAACAGGTTTCTTTCTTCACAGAGATACTGTATTTCCTAATTAAAATTCTTAATAACAAAACCAAAAAGTGTTTGTCTACCTGACTTTTTCTACCACTTCTTACATGGCTGATCTGGGGCAATCAAGAAAGCCAAGTCTTCTCCTATAGGATGGGGGATACTCTTGAAAGAGATGTGGATAGGTCTAGCTCTAGAGGAAACAGTCCTGCAGCAAAGAAAACAACTCCAAACAACCCAAAACTTCCACCACCCAGTAGAAAGGGCTGGAATAAGCCACTTAGTTCATCCTCTATTTGCAGAGGCATGACCTAGCCAGTAATCCCTCATTTGTGTTTGTGCACAAGGTTTCTCCTGGGATAATGGTGGGAGGAAGGCCAAGGGGCTGGGCAGAAGGGCTGGGTAGAAGAGCTGGGTAGTTCAGCAAAGGAAGAAGAGTTGGTTTGCATAGATACTTGCAAGGATTCTTTAATTCTCCCTAGCTTGAAACTGAGATTTAGGACTAAATTAATTACTGTTAGTGAATTTATTTTTAGGATAAATTTCCTTTTTTTTTAATTGTAAGATGCATTAGGGAAATGATCCAAAAAACCTTAGAGAGAATCAATAATGTGAGCAAACTACATTCCACTGAGGATGTGGCAAGGGGTTGGAACTAGGTGATCTTTAAGGTCCCTTCCAATCTGAGCCATTCTATGATTCTGTGATTCTTTATCAGGGAGTGTAGTGATAGGACAAGGGGTAATGGTTTTAAACTGAAAGAGGCTAGGGTTAGATTAGATAGTAGGAAGAAATTCTTTACCCAGAGGGTGGTGAAATTCTGGAACAGGATGCCCACAGAAGCTATGAACACCCCATCCCTGGCAGTGTTCAAAACAAGTTTGGAAGAGGCCTTGAGCAACCTGGTTTACTGGGTGGCATCCCTGCCCATGGCAGGGGAATTGGAGCTAGATGATCTTCAAGGTCCCTTCCAACCCAAACTATTCTGTGATTCCTTTAAATTTATGAATGCCAACTTCAGAGAGCTTTTTCTCTCCTTAGCAGTTCAGGACATAAGCCACTTCAGCTGTGTAGCTGGCCAAATACAAGCACACTACAAGATAAGGGCCCTTTTACAGTCCTGCTTCATTTATCAAACCTGACATGTACTACACATTATGATTTCCATGTAATGGTTTGACTGTAAATTTACCCTCAGCAAGATCTTTTTATATGCATTCCAACTAATTTACCTCTCACTGATTGAGCCCTAACTTGTAATTTCCTTAAATGCAAGGCCTAAATTGGCTAAATCAAAGGCATTTGCACATATGCAATAAACCCAGAACCATTACCCACTGAAATGAGCAAGTCTCCTAAGAGCATCAAATGCTTTCCCACAGTGGAAGAGTTGGCTCAGGAGCCAACCACCACTTTCAGCTAATGACCATGTTTCTCCCTCTATTTCATTAGCTAGTCTGAGGACTCTGAGATTTCCCCCTCCCCCAAAACAGAAGTGCAAGAAGCAGACATAGCTTTAGCAAGTACTGCAACCAAAGCAACTAAAGCTCATTTTCCAGTGTAATGAAAAGGAACCAGTGGAGAAAGATACATTTGAATATCCCTGTTAATGCAGACATTAGCTAAGCCATAACTATCCTTAAAGATCTCAACCACCTTGCATGCTGAACCCATTTGCAGAGAAGGTCATAAAATGATAGCAGCACTTTGTCAGGACATGGGGGTTTTATAGCAGTGCAAATATGATTGAGCCACACTGATCTACCTCCAACTCAGTGCTTACAAAGGGACATTGATTGCAATTGCAAAGTAACCATGTAAAAACCAACAAGACACCACCATCAGTTAGGAATGCATTCAGCTTCTTAATGAAGGATGACCAAACCAGAATCCACCTGAAAGGGATGGAAGACTCTTATCCAGCAGACCAAAACCCTAGCCCAAGTATTTCACTGATGTAAATTTATTTCAGTGGCTTTGTGATTTAAATGCAACAGTGGCAATAACAACAAAAGTCAGCAGCTAGCACTTTACACCAGCTTAAGAAAACTTGTGTTGGATTAAAAGTATTTAAAGCTTTGTGCTTATTGAAAACAATATCTGACTGACACATGGTACACCAATAGCTGCTGTAATATGGAGAATTATTACTGCAGGGCAGTAATAATGAATAAGAATGAGAATAAGCATTCTCACCAGAAGTTACTACCATGGGTACACCTCCAAGCTCTGATGTGAGTGAGGTTAAGCAGTAAAATTCATTCTGAGTTACAGTTCAAGTTGCCATGAAGGAAAAAAAAAGCATTATCAAAATTAATCAGAAAAAACAAATTATTTTTTTGCTGATCCATTTAAAATAAATACATGACCAGATCTGAAAGACTAACTTTGCCAAGTTTCTAATATAAGCTATTAATAAAATGCAGCATTAATGAAATACTTAACTTGCTTTAGGAATATTAACTCATCCATTTTTCTATTAGTATCAGAAGTTGTAATTTGGGTTTAGTACAAACAGCATGCCTATGACAAACCAGGAAATTAAGTTATCTGACACAGTAACTACACCACACTATTTTCTCTGTTTCTCCTTTGAAACTTCTGCTTTCAGTTGCCTCTATGCTAATTTCCACTAAAAAGCAGTAAGGCTCTGTTGGGATTTCCAAGATAACATGTCAAAGAATTATTTACAGATTTACCAAAGGCAGCTTTTCCTCAGACATGCCTGAGTAGCTCTGCAATAGCAAGAACAAAGGAAGTGTGTGTTTGAGGTTGGAACAGATGATCTCCAGAGGTCCCTTCCAACCCCTAAGATTTTCTGACTCTATGTCTTGTGACTGAGAAATGATTCTGTGCTCCATGAGGTCTTAGGACATCAAGAGCCTTGGAGTTACCATTGCTTTTGAACAGTTATCAGTTTTTCATATTCTATATCTTAAGGCTTAATGGCAGTTGATGCTAAAGGTGGAGAACTGTAGGCTTGTAGGATGCCTGCCACTGGAGAGGATGGCATAGCTCACTCCCAGCAATCCAGTTCACATTCCTCCTTGGCAGGAGAAAAAGCTACCAAAAGGCAATGCTTGTGAGAAAGATTTCTGTATGCAGCCAATGTTTGGTGTGACAGATCCTCAACAACTCAACAACTGAGACTAAAAAGAGGGAAAAGGGACACTGGGAAGGCAGAGAGGTGAGGGAACAGGAGGTAAGGCAGGAGGCAACACTGAGGGACAGCACAGAAAGCTTGAGGAAAGCATTTCTTCAAAGAGCAGCCACTGAGGGGGTGCTGTCTGCTGGGAAGATATCTAAAACACTTACACTAGGACCTTCAAACAAATCTTATTTAATTTGCTTGCTAAGTTTGCAGTAAAGATTTGCCATGACTTATCTGCCTAAAAAAATGACAACATGAATCCAGATGCAACAGCTTGGGCTACTCAGCAAAGGTTCTTCCCTGGTAAAGAAGGGAGAACAGGATTTCTAAATACTGCAGATAAATTATGTTCCTGGATCAGGATCCTGGCAATTTGGGGTATTTTAAAGACCTTTTAGAAAAATATCCTGCTTCTCTATGCTGAGCATTCCCCTTCTTTTTCAGTCTCTATATAGAAATAGTCCAGTAAGTATACTAGAATACACCCACTGGAACAGGCCCAGGATTAATCCCATCTTTCACAGTCCCCAGTCCAAAAGAATTTCTGTTCTGGGTTTATTCCAGTTGTAGTTAGGATAGTTTGGCCACTGAGGGAAACTCAGGTATTAATTTGCTACACCCTGAGGAAATAAGTGATACAAAGAACCAGCAAAGCCATAAAGTAAGCCACAGTGGTGTTACTGCTTTAATGCCAGTGCTGGCAGAGGTTTACTGAAACCCTTCAGCAGTTGTTCCAGCCTTCAGAGAAAACCAATTACCACTCTCAGAAGTCTCCTGGCCAAAACCAACTCATCAGGAGCTCAAGGAGTGCCATAGGTCTAGAAAACAACAATGAGCTGTAGTGCTTCTCCTCAAGAGGCTATTCCACTGATGTTACCTTGCCTGTTAGATGCTAAAGCAAGTGCTGTGTGATCTATGACTACATTGCCAAGCTGAAAATTGCTAATGGCACATCAGCTACAGTTGTGATGTTACCTACCAGGTAAGAGGTGGTCCAGGTACCTCTCCAAAAAAATGCAGGCTCACCAAAGAGATGATAGAGTCAGAGGCTGGGGCAGAGTAGACTGGTGGGGAAAAAAAACCTGTGAGTTTTGGATGACAGCAGCTCAAACATGAGCCAGCAGTGTGCCCAGGTGGCCAGGAAGGCCAACAGCATCCTGGCTTGGGTCAGAAATAGTGTGGCCAGCAGAACTAGGGCAGGGATTGTCCTCCTGTACTCAGCACTGGTGAGGCTACACCTTGAATATTTGGTTCAGTGTTGGGCCCTGAGTACAAGGAAGATATTGAGGTGCTGGAGAATGCCCAAAGAAAGGCAGCAAAGCTGGTGAAGGGTCTAGAGCAGAAATCTTATGAGGAGCAGCAGAGGGAACTGGGGTTGTTTAGCCTGGAGAAGAGAAGACTCAGGGGAGACCTTCTCACTCTCTACAACTCCCTGAAAGGAGTTTGGAGCCAGGTGGGCCTTGGTCTCTTCTCCCAGGTGACTAGTGATAGGACAAGAGGAAATGGCCTCAAGTTGCACCAGGGGAGGTTCAGGTTGGATCTTAGGAACAATTTCTTCCCTGCAAGAGTGGTTAGGCATTGGCCCAGGGAAATGGTGGAGTCACCATCCCTGGAGGGGTGCAAAAACCACACAGACTTGGTGCCATGGTGTAGTGGCATGGGGGTATTGGGTCAACAGTTGGACTTGATGATCTTAGAGGTCTTTTCAACCTTAGTGATTCCATGATTTTCAGTGGGTTGTTAAACATGGGAGAGGAGGGCACCTGTGTACCAGTTACTCCCTACTGGACCACAGCCACCACTGCAATTCACACATTGTCATCAGCTCACAGGCTCTTCAAGCCCATGGACACTTCCAACAAACAATCTAAACTTATATTGTATAAAAATGAAAAAAACCCCAATCTCACATTCCCCTCCCTAGCTGTGGGGAGGCAGCTGCCAGCCAAGTGCCTCTAAAACAGGCTTATGTGCACTGCAAACCCTCTTAGGCTTGCCCAGTACAGAGTGATGCTGGCTTCAAAACCAGGATGAATTCAATCCAGTTCAACCTCTCTGTTTCCCCATGCACCTTCCCTCAAAACCAGCCCCCCTTGTCTACAGCAATGAACAAGAACTGAGCAGAAGTGTGTGTGCTCTAGTTTTCCCAGCAGTTAGCCACACACACACATTGCCAGCCTGTCTCTTGCTGACCTGCTCAGAGTTAGTGCTGCTTCAAACTAATAAACAGAATAAATATTGGTCATTCCCTCACCTTGAAGCCCATTTAATGTGACTGAAGAGACAAGGGCATGGAAGAGTCAAGCCTAGTAGCAATATAGCTAAAATCATTCCCTTCATGGGTAATGAGCAACTGCATTAAGGAGCTGGTGGGTTTTATAGTTGGCTTCTTTCAGTGTAAGGGAGACAACATTTTGTCAAGTTGTCTCCAGACCCAATTTGAACAAGCTGATGAAGAACTACTGTCCCTCCAAGGCAATCATGCAATTAGAGGAAACAGTGTAGAATCAGAAGAGGCAAATCTCTTGCAGGTAATTCACTGTGAGCAAGACTCTAGTCAGAAGCAACCATTTTATCACAGCATTTCTAAATTGCCTCCTTGCAGCTCACCATCAGACACTGCTCAATCCCTCTGTTCTGTTCTAAGAGCTTGGTTAAAATAATGCCAGCTGACAAAGGGGTAATTATGGTATGTATAGCATGCATTAAGCTTGTCATGGTGCCTCTTTCTCAGGAAACATCAGCAACAGGATTAGGAGCAAGCTGTGGAGATGGGCACTGCACAGGGAAGCATCTTGCCCATCTGCAAGAAGTGCACTCTGGTTTCTTCCTCCCCAGACAGCTTTTGCTAGACTATTCTCCCCTTCTTAATTCTTAAATACAACAGACTGTTTAGTCCTTTAGAAGGAGAAGGCAAATAATCTCATGTCTGAGTTACAGAATATAAGCATTATCAATCTGTCTCTCAGAACTTGCTTGAGCTTGGAGCAAGAGAGTAGGCAAACCACCTTGCTACATCACCACTGCCTTGTTGTTTCTAAAACTATTCCCTTTCAGATTTGGATAGATCCTGATTTGACAGTGTCCAATTGCACTGAATTTTCCCTTCTGCCTCTGCTGTAAAACAAGGAAATGGGATGCTTGACTTGGGATTACATTGCACAGCATAAATCCTTGTCTAAAATCTTTTTCTGCCCTGCAGAACTGAAGAGGTCATCTCATCTTCTACAATGTTGAGCAAAGAAAAGCAGAAAGTTACTCTGCACACTGCTGGACTGCAGGGCAGCATGGATATTTGCTCAGTACAGGTGAGTGGGTTGGGTTTTAGTTACTTTTAATAGATTTTGTCAGAATGGGAAATCCAAACATCAAAGGGTAACTGTAGAGATAAAGGCAAAGACCTTTTGAAAAAGGTAACCATAGAAAAATATGCTCAAGTGTCTATGTTTGGAAACTGCTTGACCAGTTAGTTTCCTCCAGCACCCAAAGAGACTCCAGTACAATACAAAAAAGAAGTGTTTTCCACCTGGCAACTAGAATGCAATATTTAAGCCTTCTTATGAATTTGTTTTAGCAAATTACATTGAATAATTTGCTAAATGCAAGGAGAGAGGGGAGAAAAAGGTATTATTTGCCATAAATTGGGTGCTACAAAGAATAATTAAATGACTACTTGCCAACTGGTCACTCACTGGTTAGTCTCTCACATGTGGGATCATGCTTTTGTTGGGGAAACTGAGGACAAACCCCACACTCAGAACCAAGTTTCCAGTGTAACACATCCAGTAGAAGGCAGCCCAGAATATACTAACTGCTGAAGAAAATCTGGCCCATAAAAGGTAGAACTAGCCCTTCTGTTCCTTAATAAACTTCCATGAGCCTCCAGAGACAACTGGAATAACTCTGCCTGCTTGACATTTTCTGTTCTGACATAAGACTCTTCAGCTCCTTCTTTTTTTTTTCCCTAGGCAGCCAGCTACACTCTTGAGGACAATCTGAAGGGGAATCAGAACAATCTGTTCCTAGGGAAAGGGACAGAAGGAACTAGTATCTCAGGGTAAATTTGCAGGGATTTCTCTGGTAGAAATAGATTTAATAGATGTCTCTGAACTTTGCATCAAATTGCCCTCAGTCTTCTGAAATTGCTGCACAGCTCCCAGGTAAACCAGTTTTCTACATCAAGCATGGGGTAAAAGTAAGGCTCTGTATTGAAGACACAGCCATTACCATAACTTCTGAGATTATTATCTGTGCCTAACACTGAAAACTACTATTTTCTTGGTCTCACATCCCCTTGCCTAGTTAATAGGTGTATTGATAGGGGACCAATTATACTAAATGAAGCCAAATGCAGATAAAAGCTGCACTGAAACATGGTGAGCCAAGGCATTCCTGACACCTTAAATACTTACAAGTCATACAAAAAGGTCAGAGAAGAAATAAAGTAACAGCTCAAGAAAAGATCATTTGCACCTCTGCTGAAGGCACAAATGCCATTCCCTCTGAAATGAATGGCATGTGTGAGAAGTGTGACCCAGAGAAAAGAAAAGGATTTGAGAAAGAGCAGGTAATTAACAGCAGTTGTTCAACATTTCTAAGCAGGTCTTTGGATGTTCATTTAGGAGAATGAAGACATGAAGCTAAAGGCAAAGGATTGCTGGTGGTTTGCAGCCTCTGTAAGCCTGAATATATTGAGTGCTGCCAAAGCTTAGCTGTGAAGTTCCAATGAAGACCTGTGCACAGCTGCCCCTCTGCCTTCAGGGTCACTGGGAAGGGGTGGAAGGAGGAG
This sequence comes from Galbula dea, assembly GCA_013399015.1. NCBI lineage: Eukaryota > Metazoa > Chordata > Aves > Piciformes > Galbulidae > Galbula > Galbula dea. Next base: position 315,337 of record VWZX01009197.1, on the reverse strand, counting down.
GAGAAAGATGAGAAAATAATCAGTCTGGAAAGAAAATAAACTGGAAGGAACATAAAGAAATACTACATAAAGATTCAAAGAGTCCAAGAAGGGATAATGTTGCACTCCTGCAAGATTTTTAGTTGTTTGGGGTTTTTTTTAGTAGTAATTAATAACCAATTTGCCACAAAGCAGAGGACCAGTGTCAGAGCAAAACCTTGCCCAGAAAGCCAACAGCCCAATGAGACTCACCTGCTGAAATATCACCCTGAGGCACCCCATCAATGAGTTTTCATTATTCCCAAGAACAACATCCCTCAAAGAGAAAATGTAGACAATGTAAAGAATCCACAACTCCACACTCTTCTCATGACTGCCTTTGATGGTGGCAACACCATCTGCCCTAGGAGAACATCTCCTCATCCCAGGGTGGCTGGGGACATGGGTATTCTCTTCTTTTGACTCTTCCTAGAAAGCCTCTGGTAAAACAGTTCTGCATGGCTGACAGAAACATTTGGTCTACAGATTTGGCTGTCCCATTTTCTCACTTGGAGGAAATGGGAATAAATAAGAATCCTCTTCTGAAGTACTTCATTTCATGTTCACATACTGGTCCATCACCTTAACAATATTTTGAACAGTTAAGAGGGGGTTTTGGTTTTGGTTTTTAAACCAGAGCAATTCTCTCCCATCTCTAGACATCTAGCCAAAGCAGAAAAGTAACAAACATCAGAATGACCTCCCAGTAGAGCTCTAGAAGAATAAAAATGCACCATCTTGGTAGAAGAAGCTGAATGACTGAAAGAATTTTTGCATAGTATGTTTTCTGATCTGCTTTTTGCAAAATCATACCTGAACTCTTAACTCAAGTGGCTTGTCTGTTCACCCACTGCTAAATCCAATGAGAATAAAAATCTTGGGGTTTATTGGTTCACAATAGCACACTAAAAACATCAGCAGATAATTTTTGCCAGGACTCCAAGTCTGCTCACTGGGATGGTAAGTACTTACCTGCCTTGGATGTGGTCAGTGTGCAAACACAAACAGTGGGTTGAAGATCTTGAAAGCATTGCCCTCTATAAAGAAATAGTTATTATAAATAACTGCTGTAAGATTAGCACATACACATTTGATGCTTTTGGAATGGCTGCAACCTTTTAAAATAGAAGCACAAGAGAGGTCTAATCCTCAGATGTATTTAAGCATGAGCCAGAGGAAATCATTCAGCACCTCTTTAGCCAAGTTAGATTTCTGCTGGAGCTTACCTCAAAACTCAGTCAAAGGGCATATTTTATTGGCTACTTCTATTGCTGGAGTGTGTCCAGAGAAGGGCAGTAAAGCTGGGTAAGGGTCTAGAGCACAAGTGTTGTGAGGAGCAGCTGAGGGAACTGGAGTTGTTTAGTCTGGAGAAGAGGTGGCTCACAGGAGACCTCCTCGCTTTCTGCAACTACGTAAAAGGAGGCTGAAGCCAGCTGGGGGTTGGTCTCTTCTCCCAGGTGACTAGTGATAGGACAAGAGGCAATGGCCTCAAGTTGCACCAGGGGAGGTTCAGGTTGGGTATCAGGAACAATTTCTTCCCTGCAAGAGTGGTTAGGCATTGGTCCAGGCTGCCCAGGGCAGTGGTGGAGTCACCATCCGTGGAGGGAATCAAAAACCATGCAGACAGAGCACTTGATGACATGCTTCAGTGGCATGGGGGTGTTAGGTTGATGCTTGGAAGGCTTTTTCTATCTTAATGATTCTATGATAGGTTTTACCACCTCATGGAGCCATTGCAGACCCTCTCACCTCCCCCAAACATACAGTGGAAGAAAAGTTTTGAGCACAAAACCAACCTTACATGCTCCACAGCTTCCAGGCAGCAGCATGAGAGGCCAGCACCTGCTTCCCCACTCCTTCCTTTCCCCTAACCCAGTCCTGCAGTGCAGGCAGAGCACTGAGGGTGCCACTGGCTGCACTGGACACATCCCCCTGGCTCTGCCCACATAGTGGGCATAACTAAGTGTTAAACCAATTAATATGGGTGAAAAAAACCCCAAACCTGGAGATGTGTTTCCTCAAGTCTTCAGTCAAAAGAATGATCAGCTGCCAAATTGCCTCAAATAAGCAACCCAAGCAGAGTTGTCTTCTTAATTCTAAAGATTCTTATCAGCTTACCTAAATGCATTTTGGACTTCCCCTTTGTGCCCTAAGTTAATTCTTTAATTATGAGGAATTAACAGACAGTGTTTTCCATAAATGCTGAGAGAGTTGCTGATCCCTCACATCTACCCAGTAAGGACTGTATTACAGATTGAGCTGTGGTGTGCTGTGATTGAGGCAAAGCTTTAAACTTCTGGCCACTATCTCCTTTTCCAGCAGGCAGGACTCTTTCTAACTTATCAGTGTCTCTTTCCATACACAAAACTACAAACTCCCTACAAAGGCATGAAGTGTGAAATGAAAACATCATCACTGCTTAGTGTTTTTCACGTGTTTTACAGGCAAGTGGAAGAATTCAAAGGAGAAAAGAAGTGAGAAAAAAACCACAATGTTTAATTATAAAAGAGCTTTTTAAATTAAAAAAGATAATGGCACTAAACCAGAAACAAAGTTATTTAAGAGATCATAGCCACAGGGTGGTTGTAATTTTATCCTGAAACTGTACAGCTGTTCCTAGCATCTGCACTTTGCTCCTGATTCAAACAACATCTAGAGTTCCAGTAACAAGTCATCTTTTACAGAACTATTATGTATTATGAAAACACACATCATTTTTGTATTACATGACCAAAAAAAAAACCCCTTATATTTATTACATTAGATTCATAAATATTACCTAAACATTGCCTTGGTTTCTCTACTCTACTCCTTACCTTTATTTGTTCTGCTGCCAGAAGTGGTTTGTCTTGCAGGGCTCCCCCACAGTGGCACAGTGCTGCACACCAGGTAGGGCTGCCCAGCTCCATGGAGCACTGAGGGCACTCCAGTCACACTAGAACAACTTCCTATTTTATTCTTTCTGCTTCTGAGTATCTTTCAGTGCTTCCTTTCCATATGAAGACAGCCTTTGACTTCAAAAACAAAAGCCCCAATAAATACTTAAGCCCTCAAAATTGTTCATATGCTGTGGATAACTAATCAGTAGATGTCTCATTTTGTTATGACCTTTCAGAGTTCTGTTGCACTGCTTCTATACAAAAGGGAGAGATCCAGGGGTTATTTTGGGAACACCACAGTCAGGGCCTGTAGCCAAAGCTCAGCAGAAAGGCCCTTTATTCCTTTAATCAGCTTTGATCATGGAAAAAAAAAATGGAATTCAGCCCTTGATTGTATGTAGAATATTCCCTATGAGGTCAAGATAATTCTGTGTGTGCATTTCAGCCCAAGGGTGCAATTTCACAGCAGTTATTTCAGGTAGGCAGCAAGCATTGCTGTGGGACCAAGGCTCTGGAGCTACAGTCCCCACTCTTTGTGCTGCAACAAGCCATGTCAGTCAGTATCAGGCAATTCCACAGGGAGCTTTCAGTCCTTCCCTGCAAAGAGAAGGATTTGCAGTAGTTTCCCATTTCACTATTAATTTTGGAAGTGGCTTAGACAGAATCTAGCAGTGGAAGGGACATCAGAACTCAATTTCTAGCTTCATCCAGCACAGACCAGACACAAAGCTGATGGCAGATCATATCCAAAAAGCCCATGTGAACTCCACAGGAGACTTTTACACTGCCTTTGAGTGAAAGGTTTGGTCATTTGCTACCTCTGAAATTTAGATGACAGCTTCCCTGTAGTTTATTCTTTTCCTGAAAGCTTTTATTGTGCTAATAATTGGCAGGTTTTGGCAGTTCACAACATGCAATCCATCAGATGTCCAAAGAAATGGAACCCAGAGTATGTAACATGGCTGCATCACTGCTGAAAAACCTGGAGGTCTTTCTAGTGCCTGACAATATTCCAGAAGGGCCACTGCCTAGAGTGGTGAGCTTTGGAAATGGCTCACCTTGTCACATAGTCCTTTTCTGTTAAATAATCTGAAGAATACAATCAACTGGAGTAAGAATAAAAAAATATCTTCAAGATCTAGCAAAAAAAGCTGCATAGAAAGCATTTTCACAGTTGTTTTTAAATAGTTTTCATCAGACTTTACCTAGGAAGCAAATAAAATTAGGACTTCCAAAGACAAAAATATATTGCATTGCATTTTTTTGCCTGTGAATTTCACACTCACTTGGGAAATTCATATGTCTGGGTTTAGGTATTTCTAATACTGTACCATTCAGAAGTGCTGATCAGGATTTGGTTCTCCAGTGTACTAGCACATGAACACACAATTCTACCCAAACAGATCTCTACTATACAGAGGTAAAACATCTGTTTGCCAAATAAATTCTTCTGAAACAAGACCTACCAGATGGGAGGTAGATTAGTGCCATTAAAATATTTAAGGTACTCATTCTCATTTCAAAGATGAGTGGGAAATCTGTGCTATTGCCAAAAACATTTTGCTGCAAGTAGAAGTCAAAATTTACTACTAACCACTGTTGGGTTTCTATCATCTTTCTTTTAACTGGGTAACCTTCTATTCATCCATATATAACTCAGCTGAAGGTTCAAAGGACATTCAGCCTTACAAAAAAGTAAGTCCACAGGTTGTTCTTTTGCCATGAGCTGGGAGCTTAGCTCTGCTTAGATTTGATAACCCACTCAGCATTTGGATTGAGCTGGTACAGGTCCTTCATGTAGGTATCATCATCCAGGCAGCGTTCTCCTAGAAAGAGAAGAGAGATGTGGTCACATCTGCACCCAAAAAAACAAGAAAGGAAACAACTTTTCAAAGTTCCTGTCACTGTTTTATCCCCTTTAGGTTTTCAAACCCTCTCAAGGACAAGGCAGCTGAAACCGCAAAGTGCTGTCACCCTTCCCATAGGTCTTGGGGAGGAAGGGAGACAGAGGAAGAAGGAAGGAGACCAGGGGCTGTGCCACCTCTGTGGCCTGTTCTCAGTCAGTTTCTTCACACAGACCATGCACATGAGAGCTCCCCTCTGTGAAGGCTTAGGGAAGCAGGAGCAATGCACTGCTCCCCTCGTGGCTATATCCAAATGCTAGGTTCAAGTTGCATAGCAGCCCATTAAAGTTTCAAGGTTTGCCCTTGCTAAGGTGTTGCTCCCCATCCTGCTCCTCTTGGTCAGCAGTTCTGTGTAGCACTTGTACTAGTTACTTTCCTAGGAAGGAAAAGCAGTATTTTAAGCAATTAATTTATGTCTAGTAGCTATGACAAAAATAGCATATGCTGATCTATCCAGATCTGCATCCTCTTCCCATTCCCCTCCAGGGAAGGCATTATCTCATGCATTTGCAGCTTTACATCACAGCCCCTCTCCTACTCCACCATGCACATGGCTGGGGTAGACAGCTCCTGTCCAGACATCTCCAGCACAAGTGCTCCTGAAGCTGGAGGCAAGCAGAGGGGTCACACTGTAGCTTGGTTTGTCTGCCAGCTCTTTGGACTCCCTGTGCAGAGCAGGCAAGAAGGCAAGAATCCCTGCTCAGCCAGGCTCAGTCTCCATCTGCTCTCTCTCCATCCACTCTCCTTGCTAGGTGACAGCCTGTCTTCCCTACTGGAGTTTTATCCCAGCCTATGTGACCTGTACTGCCCCTGCTGCTGAACTAGGCTCTCTCCCCAGCCCCCTGTCTTGCCCCTCCCAGTGCAGCATGTGCAGGCAGTGAGAACACAGGGACAGTGGTTTGCCATGTCCCTATCCAGTCCTGCACTCAAAGCAATGGCAGAAGTTCTGTTCAGTGCCCTGGAGCTCTTAGTGTACCTAGCACTCAAAAAAATATCTGGAGACTTCAGCAGCTCCATCTGCTAGGGGACAGGACTGCAGCATTGCATATGTTACAGCTATAAGCAGATGAGTGAATCATGAGCCTGTCAAGTCTTCTTACTTTTGGGCTCCCTCTATATTAGTCAGTCACATCAGGAAGAGAAGAGAAATGGCAAAGATCAGGACAACTTGATTTACTTAAACCTGTAGAGCAGCTTTAAAGTCAGAGAGTTTCTCTGCTCTCCACTGAGAGTGTTAATAAGGATTAGCATTTGTAAGGGATGATTAAAGTTGAAATTGTCTGGAAGTAAAGCATTCAGACAGAGGAAACATCTAAGCTTTCTACCCTATTTCATACCATAACAAAACAAACCTGCAAGCAGCCATGTCTTTTTCTCTAAGAGACACCATTTCTGCCACATGTCTGAAGTGAGAGCAGGTTATTCCAGTTTCACTGGAATGTTGTTGCAATTACACAATCCTTAGACCTCTCTACAATAGACAAGATACTCCTCTCCTTTAAAAAAAGTCTTACATCTGGGATCATAACCTGCTTTAACAGCCACAGAAAATGTATATACATCCTGGATACACAAGAAAACATGTAATACAGTCATTAGGCATCCAGCTATCTTAGTAACTTCTTTTTGCCATCAGACTTAGTAAAAATTGACCTGTGGTAGGGAGCACAGGAAAGTCTTGGGTTTCATTTACCTAAGGCTTTTGGTTTAGACACAAAAAATAAATATAGCTGATTTAAAACAGTGATTAGCTAAAAAGGAAAAATGCTAGAAGTAGCAATTTCCATACAGGATTTAAACTTGCAGAGCACAGAAATACTGGGTACTCATGGAATTTTATAGCTTCAAATAAAGTTTACCAGGTCACAGTTAGTAAGAAGAGATTAAATGTGAAGTCCAATACAATACTGTTTTCTAGTTAGCTTTTTTTTCCCCTGAGCATATGAATAATACTGTGATTAGAAACTGATTCCCCATGCAAAAATACTTCAGCATTCAAAGCAAATTGCAGAACTGTGTTCAAATTGATCCATTGGTTTTAACCTTGCTGATCTGCTATTTGCTTTAACCAAGAGGGTCTGGGAGAAACACAGCAGGAAAGACTAACCCTTGGAAAATTTTATCCCTGGGTCATCTTTCTGGCTGAGCTTTTCTCCCTCCCTCCCCCCCCAAAGGAATATGTAAGCAATGTTTAAATGCACAGCATGAAGGACTGGAAGTTCCCTTATTATGCCTCAATACAAAGAGAAGAATAAGATGAACTTCAGGCACCTTCCTATCCAACCTTTCTGTGATTTTTCATTGTACATAGATAGCAGGAACATCTCTTACAGCTGCTGTCTTCCTCTGGGAGAGATAATAAGATAGTACTAATATGATGATGACACCAGTATCTCTGCTGCCTTCTCCCAAAGATTCACACTCTGCCTTAGGAACATGAATAAAAATGCAACCATAATGAAGGCCAGGGACAATGTGCCAAGGAAGCTGTGCAGAAATCATTCTTACCAATATTTCCTCCTATTTCATAGAGAAAGACCTCTTCTTTCTTGAGTGTTTGGACATTTCCACTGTCAGAACAAAACAAAATGAATAAATACACTCTGAAAGAGCTCATCCATTGCCCACTTAGAGGTGTCCAGGAGAAATGATGGTAATTCAGATCAGCAGTGTACCTGTCATGAACCCTTGTGTTGGAACTCATTTCCTGATAAAGTCAGTGAACAAGGATACCCTTCACATGCTAGTGCAAATGAACAGTCCTGCAAGTGAGCAATATGCTACAGAGAAAGATAAAAGTGAAGAAACTGTGGGGTTTAGAAAAGAATTCCATTGTTATTTGCAAGTAGCCTGATATTTCCCCTCTGACTTTTCTTTCCCTGCTTCTGCAAAAATAAGTATTCCCTTCAAACACTTCCTAGTTCTCAAAAAGCTGTATGGTTGGGTGGGAGAAACCACAGTCTTGCTGCTTTTCATTTTGCTGCAAGTAAAAGAAGTACAAAACAGACAGTGGGAGAATAAAGTCCCTGTATTCCAAAGGGATTCTATTATTCTCACTGCTTAATTGTCATAATATATGCTAAGGCACAGTCAGAAAATAACTTTCTGTCAAAAGTGTAAACCTCTAAAGAGAACATTTAGGACAAAGCAGCTTCTTAATCCCAGCTAGTGTAGCATGTTATTGTTTTAGCATGCATAGTTATAGATGATTCACATGTCTGTTAAATATGGAGGTTTTGCTAAGTCTATTCTCATTTCTGACTTCACTGCCACATCCAAAAATAGATGCAAAACTTGATTAAAACTTCTCCCTTTCTAAATCCATTTGGATGACTCAAATGTAGCTTTCCACTGCACATGAGTGACATTTGCACATATTTATGTTCCTACATATGTGTTTCTATATATACATGCATCTTTTAACAAAATATTTTCCTCCTCTTCATTCTCTTGTTTCCTAGACTTATTTTCTTGGAGTTCCTTTCTGCCTTATCCCCAGAAAGTAACAAATCTACTCCTGACTCATCAGATTAAATAGCACTTGATTCTTTACTAATGGCACTTGTGTATTCCTGAAGGCTTTGGGAGCTTTAATGACATTAAGAGCATGGAGTTCATTCCTGAAGTATGCATCCTAATGGCTAAATTCAGCAGAAAAGTCAAGGAACTCTTCTGAACTTCTTTTTGATATCATATATGAAAAGCCCCTTCTCCCCAAATGACAGCAAAACAAACAAACAAACAAACAAAGTGTTTGTACCTTTTCTGGCTGAGGAACCTGGCTACTACATCCCCTGCTTTCAGCTCTTCTGTCAGCTGGATTGCCATGGAAACTTTGGAAAGATGAGGTGCTTGCACCCGTATCACTCCCTGAGGAACATCAGCCTGCAAAGCAACAACTGGGTTGGAACAAAGCTGCTAGCAGCTGGCTTGGATGAGCTGCTCCAAATCCAGGATGGAGTAAGGAACTCAGTCCCATACTCTGTACTGAACTGCTGCAGAAATATGGTAACTACAGAGCTGTAGGACAAAAGACCAGCAGTGTTTAATGATTCTTCAAAGACGGCAAGAACAACAACAACAATTTCTGCTATACTAACACACTTTGGTATGCTAAGAAGTTTATGAGATTGATAGGGAAAAGACTTGCCACAGGCAGGAAAGCCAGGCCACCTCCCTGCACCAGCCCTCTGCTGAAACTTTCAGAAGAAACCTTTCTAGTTTCATTTAATCTGAATTTCATGCCAAAAAAAAAAGAAGTCACAAAGTATTCACAAGTCAGTTCTGCTTTAAGTGATTCCTCTTTTCAAATAGCATTTCCTTTTAAAACAGATATTCACTACTGCAGCTTTTTCTCTCCTAATTTTTATTCTCCAGAATGCATGCAGCTAGTCAACCTCCAGGTCTGACTACATAATGGGTTTGTATTTTATCTCACCCTAAAAATCCTTGATGATGAGTATCAGTCATATTAGATACAGAGAAGAAGGGTTCCAAAGGACAGTTTCTCTGTTCAACTTGCAGTACATGACATTTGAAGTTACAAAAGGCATAATTTATTTGTGAATAAGGTCCTAATTTCTGTTCCTGGCAATCCTGAGGTAATTTTTTTCTATTCATATTCCATTACCATTTACCTAAATGTCCTCATTTTGACAGGAAAAGAAATGTAGGCTGATTCTGATAGTTCATTCTCTTCTCCCCTCACACACTATTTATTTCCATTTTAAGGCTGAATATTTCTTCTTCCATAAACAATGAACAAATCTGGGCATCTGTGAATCTAGAAGAGCTTCTCTGAACCCTCCAGAGTTAAATGAATATAGAACAAGCCTAAAGGTGAGCAGCATCAAAGCACAGCTTCCTCAGAAAGCTGAAAGCTAATCACTACACAAGGGATGAGCTATGCTAAGTTCATTTTAGCCAAACATTCCCTCCATAACCACTCATTATTTATTGATTTCAAAAGACTAGACATAATAACTATTTATGTCCAAAGCATTAAAAATCACCAAACTGAGCATTTCCTTTGTAGTAATCATGGTACCAAGGACTCCTAAGATTGCAATGGATCTCAAAGAGCAACTCCATTCTCCCCTAGGTTTGTCCAATGTGTTCTTTAATGTCTCCAGCAGTCATCTGCAAGGAAGTAAACTCCTGCTTAAAAATCTTTTGCCTCTTTCTGAACTGCTGGCATCCTGGCAAAGAGAAAGGATGAAATGGGTATTTACAGATTCCCCTAACTGCTCTTTCCTCAAATTCAGCATGGTAAATTTAAATTGGGTTTCATTTTTGTTGATACCACTCTGTAGCATTCTGTCTCAGTTGATTTGAATGGAGTTTTTCCATCAGGAAATGCTGTTATCCATTTCACCTGGATACCAGTTGGGTTTTTTTCTACACAGCAGCCATATGATAAATGATTTTAAAACCTGCCTGCTTTGAGAGGAAGACCAAGAAGTGTCCCCAGAGCTGTAACATTATGGTCACAGTTCAAACAGAATAATTACTTTGTTTATTCAAACAAAATCATTCTTAGCTCAGCTAATTAATGCATTTTGCCACTTTCCCCACCTGCATCTACAGAAGAACTCATGCTCAGCTGCACAATGTGTTCATGGTGCCCAACTACAGAGAGAACAGACACCTAGCATCCCCTAGCCCACTCACTGTGCAAGTTGGTGGGAAAGAAAATGTGGCCATAAAACATCTAGGAGCAGAATCACAGAAGGACCTGTTTGCTGCACAGCACAGTTTAAAACATCCAAGTTAGGGCTCAGCACCACAACATATAATTCAGGCACCCACAAGGTGACTGAGAACATGCTGAAGGGTGGCTCACCTATACTGGTGAGTTTGTGAGTCCCCTCTTCTGCCTCACAGGCTCTCTCAGGGTGAGGTTTACAACACTGAAACCTCTGGCTGAGCTAGGAACCTGCACACTTTATAAACTTGAAGAATGATACATCCTTAGGTGATGGAAAATACACTGGCCTACAACATTTAGTCTGTAGCAGGCACAGCAGTCACCTGGGAGGCACTCATCTTCTTTCAAACCCTCTCTTTTCAGGGGGACTTGAATCAATCTATCACAAAAGAACCACAGCTGCTTGGCTATAGGATCTGGGAAGGGTCTCTTTCAGATTCTCCTGTTCCATCTGCATGACACACTTAAATATTCATCAAGCTAGATCAAGAGAGGGAAGAAGTGACTATGCAGATGAGGGAATGGAATATATACCTATTAAATGTGTGAATGATACCAAGCAGGAACAGGGCACAAGCATTATGAAGAAGAAAACTGGAATTCAGAAGGATCCTGCTACATGGGAAACAAAGCCTGACAGAAATGGGATGCAGATGTTGTCTTGGAACTGCAAAGTGTTGCACCTAGTATAATTATGCAGCCATTAGCAATTTTTTTTGTGTAAATAATCTGGCAGTGCAGGGGCTAACAAATTCAGTAATTCAGGAGTGTTCCACTGTGAAAATTCAAACATGTTATGCACACAGAACAGCTGTGGGCTACAATGGTTACTGTAACCTGCAGTAGCTAAGCCCAGCAGCACTGTCTTGTGCTGCTAACAAGACTCCTTTCTCTGGAACAATTGCAACAATACAATGACAGATGGGATAAATCTGGCTACTGCTAGCAATGCCTCCAGTCCTGAGAGCATCTTTCTTTGCCTGGCTACAGCATTATGCACCTCAACATAAAGACTTAAAATCCCTAACACTGACTTGGGGCCATAGGTATGCACAGCTATCCTGACAAGCAATTAAGCCTGATGAGCCCTCTACTATTAACCACTCTGAGCACTGTGCAGTTATCTTGCCCAAAGTGTGCAGTAAATGCTCTTTAACCTCTGTCTTAAAAGAGGAAGTGGGATTAATAGAGAGGCCTCATCAGAGATAAAATGAAATCTGACCCAAACAAGATGACTGAGGACTGCAACAGGTTTCCCAGAGAGGCTGTGGAGTTTCCTTCCCTGGAGATATTCCAAAATGGTCAGTGAGCAATGTGCTCTAGAGGACCCTGCCAGAGCAGGGAGGTTGGACTAGATAACCTCTGGTGGTCTCTTCCAACCTTAACCATTCTGTGACTTCCATAAAGAATGCAGATACTGAGGTATTTCTGGAGAGTATGGAAGTGAATTAAGCTCTCCAGTTATGTTTAATCACTTGAGTCCCACTGCATGTGGTAGAAAGCAGCAACTTTTACTTAGTTTTTATTCAGCTGCATGCAAGATAACTAGCACTCAAAGGTTTCAGTTTCCCCTGGAGGGGATTCACCACAAGTCTGGGTGCCTCACTTGCCATCAGAGTGAAAGGCAGTTCAGGGACTGGAGAGAAAAATCACCTCAAGTTCAAATTAAGGCACTATAAATTGAAAATTGGGGGGAAAAAAGTCACAACAAATGAATGAGATGAGTTTGTAGCTGGAAAAATGTATTAAATTGTCATTCACAATGAAGTCTTACCAATTTGTAATATGATTCTAAGAGTAATATCTTCTCAGACACCCAAATTACTGAATGCTTCAAATAATCATGAAGGACTTATGAGAAACTGTACCACTTAATTTGGAAGAAAATCTCCACAGAATTCTGGGCCTTAAAGAGAATTACTGAAGAGTAACTTCACATTTACACTGGAGTACAAATGTATTACATGAGACTTCAGCTCTAACCCTCCAGTGAATTATAAAGGTATATTTTACTCTGCAAAACCAAGAATACTAACTACAAAAGAATCTAATACCTCAAGTTGCAGCAGCATTTGCCTGCTTCTTTGTACTTGCTGTTCTTTCTCAGTTGGACAGGGGATGGCAGCCTTGAGTGTGACAGAATCACAACTGAATTGTGTTCAAAGGGTTCTTCTCTTATTAGACAGTGTAAAACAAATGCCAGTGCTTCATTAAATTAGCTTTACTTTTTAAACTCTATGTAAATCCTCATTCTGTGTACAGCTTCCTTCAAGACAGATAGAAATGGAAGGGAGGCAAAATGATGTCTGGGAATTGAATTAGTTTGGGACATGTGTCCAATATTCCACACCAAATGAGGTAGCAATACTGAAAATGCAGGTCTCCAGCAGATATTGGATGCATTTGTCCAAAGGATCCAGCTTTGCAAATTAAAAAAGCACAAAAAAACCCCAAATAATAACAAAAAAACAAAGGCAAGATGCAGCCAGGCAGATTTTAGGGCTGTGATAGCATAATTATTTGCCATATTCTACTTTTCTGGCTTCATAGGTTAAAAATTGCCCTTATTAAGACTGTGACAACCCTTTTTTGGTAACATTTTGCCACACACATACTTGGAAAGAAAAACATGGACGCTGCAGGCCAATGCATTTTTCCAAGCTACCACAAGATGTCTCTAATTCACCAGAATCTTCCCCGTGACTCTGACCCTCACTGGTTATTTTCTTATCACCTGAATCTGATAAGCATTCATTATGTTATCAGGAAACACACAGTTGGTGTTACCTGCTTATGCCTTGAAAATAACTTTGGAATCCTGTCTTTCAGATGCATTATAATCAAGATACCACACTGTACAGGTTAATGAACTTCAAAAAACTGTGATTACTAACTCCATTCAAATCATAAATATTAAGTCATTTCAAGGTATATGAGGAATATCTTCGAAAAGTTAGGATGTCAGTGGTAAGAGTTCTATTAAAATATCTCTAAAGCACAGGAAAATTGGATACTACAATGCCACAAGATTTTTATTTTAATTATAAAGACTGTGTGAAGAGTGTTACACTGAAACTTAATACCTTGACATCACTGATGGGCCTGGCAGAAGTCAATCCTCTAATGGAGAGATGCTGAACTGTAGATTATATGCACAGGGATAAATTGGGAACAGCCACTTTAGCTGCACAAGCAGCAGCTTCTCAGTTTTTCCCATTTCTTTCATATTTTGGGGTGTCTTGCCAGGTTGTGTTATGTTCTAGCATGCTCCATTTTAAAAGGAACAGTTCAAGATTCATTGAAGCAAAGAGTTCAGTGGCTCAGGAACTGTTGTAGGAGGAAGAAGGACTAAATGCTAGCTTTGTTTTCAAACACTGCTAAATCTCAAGAAGTAAAATCTAGGTATTTATTTCCTGAATAAACACATGGGCTGCTGTGATTTCCATTGGGCAGCAATGCATTTAAATGTCAGTACAGTAATATTAAATGCTGTCACAACACTTGCTCCCTCTACAGATACAGACCTAATGTCCTTTTGTTTCAGGTGCCTAAAGTGAAACAACCTGTGGGATAGCATTCTTCAGAATAGAAATATCCTTTAAAATCTGGGAAGACAAACAGCTCCACCCTCCACATTTGTCCTGCTGGTAACCTATAAACTACAAACCCCAAATTAACTTGCTATCTACTGAAATTCTCAGGTTAAATAAATGTAGATATCCTCTCTATGATATCCATTCTTCCACTAGAGATGAGAGTCTTATTGATAAATTCTTTCAGATGCATGTTTTCTTACATCATTAGGTGTCTTCTCCTGTTTCTCATGCTTTTCCCTGTCATATGCCATCTTCTTCAGAAGTTTCTTCATTGCTTTGTCCTTTTTTTCCTTCTTCTGGCTTTCAGTGTTTTGTTTTCTCACTTGGTTAACAATAAACTTAGGAATCTAGATGAATACAGAAAGCAAGTATGAATGCCTAGACAATTGCCTTAAGTAACCACCTCACCCAAACTCTGTCAATAGATTGTCAGGTAGAACTCTAAAACCCAGTATTATTTCCAGTAATAATTGAACATTCAAAAGATATAAAACTGTGAAAGAATTCACAAACCACTCCACTTGTGATGTTATATTCCATTCAGTAAGGTCTCAGGGGAAAAGAGGTGGAATCATGCAGTGTTTTGACTTTCCTCTCCCCAAAAAAATTCACTCAACACCTAGCCTGTACAACAGTGATAATAACTTTTCCCCACATGCAGCAAAGATCAAAATTCTTTACAATTGCTGAGGGACAACAAAGCCTGAACTTCTCCAGTCTAAGCTAGGACTTTGCTTGAGACCATGACACAACTTCATGCTTTATCAAAACACATTTTATGTAATAGAAAGTTTGGCCCAAAAGGGAAATCAACTCAAGCACTGTGTTTCCTGCCAATATCTCTAAGCAGAAAAGAATACATTCCTCCTAACAATGTACACTGATCAGCCAAACACAAAGATCCTCCAAGGACTGATTTTGGAGTTCACATATGGTACATCCAATATTGAAACCCTGACCATCAGAGTTTAACTCCACCACAGGACACAACGATTCCATCTCGCTCCCCTAAGAGTCACCTATCAGAAAGAATCCAGCTTCATGGGGCTGATCTTTTCCAAATCATGGAAATAAATTCCTACTACTTCTTTGTTCAGAAGCCTTGTTGGTCAGATTTATGACTTTTTCTTTCCCCCCACACCTCCTTCTTAAAGATGTACTTACTGTCCAGAGCAGTTTTTGGTACTGAATCATGAAGCGCATGACGTTTGCTGTCCCAGCTGCCATAGCAAACTCACTTTGTTCTAGAGCCTTTGAGCTGAAGCCATGGAAGGTGAAAAGGTTTGGAGCCATCACCATTGCAACATTCTTTAAGGTCATTTTATTTTTGTCTCGATGATCAATGACCCTTTGGAGGAATTCAAGCAGTACCTGAAACAACAGCAGACCTTCAGAGTCATGAAGAAGTTGTAAGTGAATCGTGAGGTTAGGTATCTTAGGAAGAAGCTTTCCCTTCCTATTAGAGATCACACTGGGAAGTGTGGATATGTTTGTTCACAGGGCTGTGATCCAACTTTGGTTTCCTTTAAGTAATAAAGTAAATCATTCTCACAAATTTTTTCATATCTAACATTTCCCACTTGACTTCAAATCCCTGCCCAACAAATATCTTTCAAAACCCTCATGATGTCAGTGCAGAAGCAGCATCCCACAGATGCTGGTAAAAACATCACTGTTGGCTTTTCTTAAACTGAAAGCCAAGACAATAGTGCCAACTGTCATGGTTATGAGGACACAGAGTGGCTAGTTCTGGAAGGTAACCAATTCCTGAATAAACCACTGCCTTGTGAATGACAGACAGCAAGCTAGAAACTGACAATCTTCACTTAATTCAGTTCCAGATACTTGTAACTCAACTCAGGAGCCCTCCTGACTGTTTCCACACAGTAAATAAACTCAAAAAGAAAGTCATGTCTAAACAATAAGACCTAACAGGACTTTTTGCCTGTAATAGAAGATGGTCTGCATCCTATTCAAATCTTGTAAATTCATTTTTGGTTGTAGAAATGTTAATAGTAGGCATATTCTGAAGAAGATGAATAGCTTTGCCACAAAAGACAAGCCCAAATTGGAAGACACCATGTAACCTGCTCCACATACCAACAGGAAGTGTAAATTTCTAGCTTATTGGGAGTAGGAACAAACAGCACAGAGAAAAGTGGGGAATGTAAATGAAGAGCTTAAGCCATATCATAAAAGTAAATTCTCATCCATAGTATTCTAAATTCTCATCCACAGCATTCTAAAACTGTTTATTTTTTGCCCAGGAAATAATGACAGCTGCTGAGAAAAAAAAAAATGGGAACAAACTTGGTAAGAGAAGAGGTTGCTCCCTGAGAGATTATTATTGCAATCCCCTGGAAAAGTTTCAAGTCACATTCTTAAAAGTCATTTGGGAGGAATTAGGGCCCTAAGGGTTTTTTTCTCCCTGAAGTTCTGTGAAATATGAAAAAAAAAAACCCAGTCACTAGATCCAGCATTAACTTTCAACTGGGGAAAAAAAAAAAGCATGTTAAAAGACAACAGCATTCATTACAGTTGATTCACAGAAACAGACAAAATATTTGTGCAGGAAAAAGGTAGAAGTAATTCTAACCTTCAGAGTGTCTCTGTTGGCTTCAGGTAGAAGGAGAACCAAAAGATTCAAAGCTTGAAGTTGCTGTTTCTTCGTGGGAAGATCTGCCAGGGAAGCACAGGAACCTCAGCATTTTCAAACTCTCATTTCTCCTCTTCCAAAGGCATGATTTTACAGTGGAAACCTCTTCAGCAAGATGCTGAATGCATACACATGGCTAATTATCATAGCATGACAAAGGCCTGGCAAGATCCTTCTTTTCTGATACTCATTTCCAAATGTTCTTTTGGGATTCAGTTGCTGCATGTATGACTCAGCAGTCTTCTGGCACTGTGTTCTAGATGCCTCGTGATTCTTTAGTTTGCAGTGTTACAAGAAGAACTAGCCAGCTAAGTGTTCCTCCCTTTTTGAGCCTGTGCCCCAACATATGAAAGGCTATATTCAAAACTGTTTTCCCAGTTTCTCTGCTTGCCTTCCCAGTTGCATGGGCTCCCAAGTCCCCCAGTTAAGAAGGAGCACCACGTGTTGCTGAGCAGGGCAAGTCTCCAGTGACAGCAGCAGCAGCAGCTGCAATGGCAAAGCAGTGGGGATAAAGCCAAGAGCAGAGCAGCTTAACAGCTTAACACATATCTACAGCAGCCAGTGCCATCTGAAACGTGGCAAGCTCTAATTAAAGAGAAGTGACATCAGTTCTGCCTTTTACCCAATTGCTCAGTGATGCATCACACACTCTAGAGGCAGGATGAGTGCATCACTCTGCTCCTCCAGCTCCTTGAAGAGCTCCCACTCCTGGCAGTGTCAAGTAGCAAAAGGCTGCAACTCTCACATTTGTAAGCTGTGATAAACTTCCTCTGTCATGCTTCAGAGGACATGCTCTGGCAAGGCTTCTCAGCAGATTCCTAATCAATCAGGCCATACATAAAACAAGTGAAGAAGGAGGTACTTGCACTTGACAGAGTTTTTGACACACTATTTCAAAATTCAGCAGGGCTGTTCTGCTGCATCCTGCTGGGACTCCAACTGAACTGCTATTTCAAACACATTTCATCCAAATCAGTTTGTGAGCTACTGTCAGAAAGAAAAAAGTTCAAAAATGAAACATGAAAACCCCTTTCTGACTGCTTTCTACCATAATAAAAATTAAGGATCTGAATAAATGAGTGACAATTTAAAACAGGCAGGTAGTGCTCACAGTGTATCTGCCTGCTCCAGAAAGACATACACTGAAATGAGGCTTAAATTTAGTTAAATTTAGTTCCAAGTCACCATGTCACAAAGCTCAAAAAGCAATGAGAATCAACCTTTTACTAGGAAAGGAAGCAAAAATATAATTGCAACATAATTCCAATTCCTTACTTGAATCAAGGTTTTCTGCCTGTTCACCTCAATAATGAGTTTTAGTTGTTTAACAAATTAAATTGCTGCATTTGAAGTATTTAAATAGTTCATTCTAACCACACTACTTAGTCACAGTATCATGAAAAACACTGATTACTGTCCCAAATGTTCCTCTACCACCTAATCTTATTACATGTAACCAACAAGGCAGGCAGACAACTTAAAACAATGGAAAGCTATGAAGTGCTATTAATGGTTTGCATCAAATCCTTTGACTCAATGTAGAAACTGATTTGGATCCTGGCACCTGAGTATTTTCTGGGTAAGTAAAACCACATAAGCCTTCAGCCAGCTCAGGAGTGGCAAGCAGAAAGCCTCCTGGCTCCAGTCAGTATCTGGTAAAGGGAACAACCTTGAGGAGCTGTTTCCTGCCATTATCATTTCCAAGTATTTTGGCCAGCTTTAACTTGACACTGAGTACTGCAAAATCATCAACACTGTGCAGCAGGCTTAAACACCAGCCCCTTACTCTCACCAATTTAATGGCCTTGAAAAGCAGCTCACAACCCAGAGACTGACACAGCTCACAGTTTTAATTTAAGAGTATTTGTCTGCCTGCCTTTCCATGGGAATTCCCTGAAAGAAATAAGCCACTGCTCTGCCTGCAGACAAGAGGAGTAGATTTTTTCCTTAACTTGCAGCCCTGTGTTGGCTGAAGAGTTAATGTATGTTGGGCTCTTACTCCTGATTCCTTATTGCCAAGCTGCTCTCCTCCACCTGCAGCTGGTATATTTGCTGTCTCAGAGATCAGCTGCCAAGGAGGACATTTTCACAGGGACTTGCTGCTCTCAAGGGACCAGGCATGATCAGTGCTTCTGACTCTTCTGCTCTAACTTTTCCTGTTGTAAATGGATAAAATACCCTAAAGAGTTACCAGTTCTTCAGATTTTCTGCAGAACTACTGTATCTTTGCTGTTGTTTTCTTTTGAGGCAAATATTGTTTATGAACTGCTACCATCACATACAACTTCCCTACAAGTTGTCTCTAACTCCTAAGGACTACCAGAAAAATCTTGCCAGGAAGAGGCAGTGTTTTCATTCTATGTGCAAACTCTTCAAACAGATATGACATGAAAAATGTTATTTGTACATTAGCAACAAGATGCCTGATCTTTTCTCAGGAGAAATCATATTGTTGCTTTTCAGTTTGTTTCTGAGTTTCACCTATTATTAACAAAAATATCATTCAAGAGACACTTCCCTGCACCAGTATCAACTCTTTGTAGCTGAGACAAAGGACACTACTCACTCTGCACATCTTGGAAAGCTTTGAGATATTCCACAGTGAGGAGTGGCTGAGGCAATTCACGGATGAAGAGCTTTAGAAGACTTGCTGCATCATGTTGCTTCACATTTTCCCAGTTGAAAGTCCCTTCATAAAATTTTGCTTCCAGTTCTTGGCAGAGACTCTGAAAGGCAGCAGATACAGAAAGCACCAATCACACTTGGCTGCTGGAAGTCATTCATTAAACACACAGCAACACTTTCCATACTTTGAAAGGGACATCTGAACTATCACTTCACTCCAGCTGCCACTGATCTTTTGCTACAGAAAGATAAAACTCAGGATCAGAAGCACTGCAAGCAAACACATAGTCATAAGCAGAAGACAGCCAAATCATACAGAAAGAAACTCCCTGGGCTTGTCTCAGGGCCATATGGAATAGACTGGAAGAACCAGGTATCATATTTATTAATGTGAAGGTTAGAACTTCCCCTCCCCCAAAATATTAAGACATAGATGATATACAAAGTCCTTC
This sequence comes from Galbula dea, assembly GCA_013399015.1. NCBI lineage: Eukaryota > Metazoa > Chordata > Aves > Piciformes > Galbulidae > Galbula > Galbula dea. The sequence continues at coordinate 295,500 of VWZX01009197.1, read as the reverse complement.
TGAAACCACTACCAAAGGCTGTTGCTATAATGCATGCACAGCCATTTTCATAAACAACTGTGGTTCCTATGCACATCCCCAGTCCAGCAGAGTGGGAAATGGCCTCAGTACAGGGTCAGTGGCCTTGAGGCACCTCTCACAAGTCTCTCCCTTCTCCTTGCCTCAGTTCTTCCAGACAGAAAAGAGGGACATTGGTTTGTTTTGTAAAGTATGGGAGATAAAGTAAGGGAAAGTGCTGGGGAAAAATATGGCTTTAATTATTTATCTGAACAAGAAGGGCATATTGGATAGAGGACACTAAATACATTTTTAAGACACTGCTCTCATTAAATTTAACTTTGTCCACATGGAAAATGCATCTATGTCCAAAGAAAATGTGGACATTTAGGCTGATCTAAAAATTAGATGTTCTCAACTGTTCTCCAGAGAGATCTTCTGCCTCAGTTTATTATGGTTCAAAGGTGTAAAGATCCTGAGTCAGATGTCTGAAGTCAAGTGGGTATGATTTCCTGCCCATCAACAACAGCAAGGTTTAGAAACAAGGGTGAAAATTCTCCCTATGTGTCTCACCAGCTCCTCCATCCACACTCAGACTAAGTTCAGTATTAAACACATAGATAAAATGGTTTTATCTGAGAGGCAAGAGTAGAAATGTCAACTATGCATCCTCATGCTTAGATTTCAAAGTAAATGTATTTAACTATGTGGCATGTGCAATGTATTTTTTAATAATCAGAGAATCATAGGATGGTTTGGGTTGGAAGGGACCTTCAAGATCATCTAGCTCCAACCCCCCTGCCATGGGCAGGGATGCCACACACTAGATCAGATTGCCCAGGGCCACATCCAACCTGGCCTTAAACACCACCAGGGATAATACCTCTAAAATCTATAGAACAAGAGAGCAAAACATTTTTTCTTGAGATTATCTGTGCCTTTATATAAAACTACATAATGAGGACAGGAGAAAAAGGCTTAGGAAAATCAGAGGAAAACACAGTTCTTTAATATGTTAAATTCTTTGCTTTTCTATTTGAGTAAGTAAGGAACTTCACATCTTTGCTAACAAAACAATTGCTTAACTCCAATAAACAACTCTTGCAAATAAAGAGGTAAAAAAAAAAAAATACTGGAAGTCAAACAGTGATTGATTCCCTGCCTGGGAAATTGTATCACATGGATAAAAATCAAGGAATAAACAAAGTCACAGCAAAAATCATTCCAGTTTGCTGAAGTGATGAAAAGTGGAAAATACAGAATGAAGGAAAATTGTAAAAAATAGAAAATAAAAATTAAAAAAAATAAATAAAAACATCCAAACAAAAAAGTATCTTAGTTACTGGTAAATAAACAAAGCTAATTTCCATAATATTCCCCCTTCTTTCAGTTGTTTCTAATGAACCAGCTGCTGGAGCCAGTTCCACACAAGAGAGGCTGGCAGATGCCTCTGGACAAGCTGAATCCACTTAAATGGTCCTTTCTGCTCAGAATTTAGGAGCAGTTTAAACCATCTTTTTAACACATTGACTCTTGGCATGAATCACACTGTGCATTTACTCTCCTGCATTATGGCAAAGACCAGGGAAGAGTCTGCATGGAACTGGCCCTGGCTCTGCAGCAGTGTTGGGTGTGGATGGCTGTGCCTAAAAATCTTGTGCTTAGTGAACTGAGGAGTTCTAGTGCTGTTCATAAAAATCAATGTGAGAGGTTCTTCAGCCTTGCCCTAAAATACAGGTTAAGTCTAGCTATTAAAACAGGCTGACAATGCCAGAGAAAAGCTTCCTCCTGGGGTAGAAAGATTGTGTATGATGATTAAGCTGGTTCAGGGAAAAAGCAAAAGGCTGGAAAGCTTGTGCCAAGAATTAATGAGATTTTGGCACAGCTGAATGTAAAATGTAGCCTTGACTCTCCTTCAAACTTGAACTCCAGTCTTCTTCCCAAAACTATGCTGGATCAGCTTCCTGGCTAATGGAATTCATTTATATTTATAACTCATGGTTCTCTTTATAAAACACAGGGAAAAGGTTTGTGTGCCTGGACAGCTGGATCTCTTGCTTGTCTCTTGGAAAGAGATTTTGCTTGCTGGCTTGGAAGATGTTCCTAACAACTTGGTGTTGTATTTCTAGAGCAAACTAAAGTCAGCAAACACAGGTAAGTTTTGGGGGATGTGGAGAATCTGTGCCATGTCTTACCTTTATTCTTGTTGCAACTCCTGGTATTCTAAGAAGTCCTTCTGTTTCCAGAGTTGACTCTTCTATCTGGGCAATCAGCTGTCAAACACAAACCAAGCTGCATGAATGAAGATGCCAACTAAAAGTTCCTGGGAGATAGTTCTGATATGTTGGAGCCTTTATGCATGTATCTCTCTCTTTCTCTGTGTGTACACATGCACTTGTGCATGCACATATGTACCAAGTAGACACACAAAGACAGTTTAGAAACAGATTGGAGTTGTACATGTAGAACAAAAGCTTTCATATGGTCCTTACCTTTTTATGAACAATATTAGAGGTTTTCTATTTTGTTATAAAGAAAATTGTACTTTTTAGACCTCCTTCAATTCTCCTCTGAAGACTGAAGTCGTTTTTATCCACAATGACTCTGGTTTCAAAAATATATCCCAATTACTAGTCTTCTTTAAGTGCCTCTGAATCAAACCAGCTAAAAGAACAGCAGAGATGCAGTCCTAACTGTCTCACAAATGCTCTTCTTTAGGACTTCACCAGAGAACAAACAAGCACTTTCAGGCATTAAAGAAGCCTCACTTTTGCAAATACTGGGATCCTCCTACCTCAACAGTTTGCAATCCTCCAAATGGCTTAGATAACTTAGTAGCAATGCTGCAAAAGTACTTAAAACACACAGCATACATTGTTTCCCTAGAGATATGCCCAGCAGCACTCACTGAAGGATGGAGCTGAGAGTATTCAAACCAAATCTGTAAACCTCAAAAGCTGATGACATCATTTTAGCACAAATGGTTCCCACAGTGTTTAACTAGGGCAGTGCCTCTGTTCCACACCTCCCTGGGTCAGCTCTTGAGGAAGAAAAATTATGCAACACAGTTGTGTTGTCTCCAGTGACAGAAATTAAAGGGGGTTTACCTACCTCTGTGTTTATTTAACTGATCAGTGCCATAAAAAAGCCACAAAGTTAGAGAACAGGACTCAAGGTGTCACCCTGGTATTTTTAACTTGGTAAAGAAAAAAAGATGGGAGGAGGCAGGGAGAGGGAGGAGGCAGGGAGAAGGAGGAGGCAGGGAGAGGGAGGAGGCAGGGAGAGGGAGGAGGCAGGGAGAAGGAGGAGGCAGGGAGAAGGAGGAGGCAGGGAGAGGGAGGAAGCAAAAAGCCAAAGTGCTAACTGGCCACATCCAACTCCAACTGTACCAGCTTACACCAGAGCTTTGGCTGTCAGACACAAAGCTGCTGTTGGCATGTTGTGTGATGTGCCACCATCAGCATGGAGAGGGGGAGGCAAGCTCTGGTGACTCTGCTGGAAGCCACAACTCCTTCACACTCACACACAAGTGCACCCTTGGCAGGCAGCAAGAGGTGGTCACTGGCAACCACAAGTCTGGTGGAGATGCTTCATGGCAGCCAGAGAACTGAATTATTATCAGCAGGAACTTCTGGTGGAGAGGTTGGTATTGCCCTCACATTTTCCAGCTAGGAAACTCCTAGGCTAAATTATGTCCTTCTTTTTAACTGTACTTCCACAATGCAATTAAAATTAGGTGTATCTTTAACTATTCTTTTTAATTAAGCAGCCTTCCAGTGAGCTTTGTTTGTCTCACTTCAGTGATAACCAAAGTACATTTAAAAAGCAGTATATACAAGAAAGTCTTTCTTGCTCTTGATATAAATTCTTCACTCTTGGAAAGCATGTGCTGTACAGAACAAGCAGAAGAAATGGGCAACTTTTTCTTATTTCCATTGAAAGAAAAACTGCAGTCCAAATCACATCTGCATCTTGCAAACCAAATTACATCTATAAGCTAGGAAAGTTTATGTAGAGTTTTCCTCCTGAAGAACTCTGCTCACTATGTAGCTAGGATAGCAGAGTGATCAATCACTTCTTGGCACTTGATTGCTTTTTTTCTAGATAGTGTCTTTCCCAGAAATGTATTTTTATGATCTTAAGGAAGTAATTTTGGGCATGAATCACACAGCAACAGTTTAGAGAGAGTGATGCAAAATCACTTTGAGGTTTTTTTTCCTTGGAAAATAACAAACAGATCTGCAAACCTCCTGAACATGGGGATGACACAGCATTGGGTTCCTGTCAGTGTCAGGACAGGTCCACACACTGTGGTCTCTCCCTTCTCATGCAATGAGACCTACAATGCATGGGCAGTAAAACCAGGGTCTCCATCATCTTTCCCATCACCATGACATGATATGAGCCAAAGCATCCCCCCATGTACTAAAGCAACAAATCACAGAATGTTAGGAGTTGGAAGGGACCTGGAAAGATCATCTAGTCCAACCCCCCTGTCACAGCAGGATTCCCTAGAGCAGGTCACACAGAAGCACATCCAGACAGGTTTTGAATGTCTCCAGAAAAGGAGACTCCTGAAAAAGGACAGCTGGACTGCTGCCACCATCAGAGGTAGTGATCCAGCCTGATTCCCAACCCTTAGCCATCTGCCTTGTGGCCCAAACCACTTCTGAAAGCAAAAAATCCCTTCCCAGAAAGGTAGGTTCAGCCTGTGGGCCAGGGATTCAGAATTTTCATGGCATTTCAAGTATTTGCTCTGAAAAAGATTAAGGGGCAGCCTTCCTGATGATGGAATTTACACTACTTTTATGAATGGAATTTGGCTGCAGCAGGTTCCAGTTTTCACAGGCTTATTTAGGAAACTTGCCTAAACAGCTTGACCAGCTATAACAAAAAAACACCTTTATTCCTTTAACTGAGAATTTGCCTGATACTTGGGAAAGTATTCACATTTACTGACCTAACAACTACAGTTGCAAATAAAAGTTACAATAACTTTGACTGATTAGAGTCAGGTATGAAACCTGTGCTGCAGGGAGCAAATAGATCCAGGATAAAAAGGTGGTTGGTTGCCATTTGCAGGTATCTAACAAGTTGACTTGCCTGTGCCAAATTACCTTTTGAAAAATCAGTGGTATCTTGGTTCCTGGCACCTTCTTCTGATCCTGCTCCAGTAAAACTGCCAGTGGGACACCAAACAAGCCAGAGTCTGAAGAATAAAGCAAAAGAAACTGAGATATGATCCACATCTGTTCCAGTACCTGTGATAACAGCACAAACCCACATTTTGGAAGAGACAAGCCCATGCAATACATTCAGAGCTATTGACCTTCTGTTCAAAGTGTTTGAATGGCTTTGTCAATCAAGTTATTACACAAAGCATTCTGGCAGAAAGAATTCATTCATCATTTCCTTTAACCATAAATCAGGAGTCTTCCAATTGCCATCCATGTATTTTGCAGTACAGTGAAGCAAGCTGCACAAATGAACCATCTGTGTGGCTGTGGTTTGCAGAATGGCTGTGATGATGACCCTGCAATGCAGATCTTCAGCACTTGATGCAAGTTATTCTAGTTAAGATGCAAATGGTGTGAGTGAAATATCCAGATATTTGGCTACTGAAGTGATACAGATGCAATTAGCACCCAAAAGGTACTCTGAGCACTTCCCTGAGGGTTCTGAAAGAAGAGCTGCTTTGTATCTTCTTTTGTTTTATTAATGAAAACAAAATTGCAATTAAGTCTTGGTTAGAAAATAGTCTTTACAATATGCTAAGGTAATACAAACTAAAAAAAAAACCCCAAAATCTGAATCTAGTAGCCCTGAATCAAAACCAGCTTTAGTCTTCCAGTCAATGGGCCTCCAATATGTTTCTAGCCCAGTCAAATCCAAGTGAATGACCAATAAAAGAGAGCTCTACTAGAAGGGATCAAGCCAAAGGTTGCTGACACAGAAACTCTCTGTCAGAAGCACTGACAACTGCTGTATGTGCAATTTTTATAACACTAGAGGTACCTAAAAACTCCTGCTTGGTATGATGCCATGTCAATACTGAGCATAGAACAGCTACAGGAACAGCCCTTGAGGGAATGTGATGATATATGTTATGGAAACATCAGTTTCAGTGCCAAATCAGGAAGTTCTTTCATCTCTTTTATCATAGATACAGTCAATAGCCATACCCCACAGTTCTATCATCTTCAACATCTTGTCAATCATTAAAAGTTTCTACTGAGATGAAGCTGGAGAAACAAACTGTAAGAGGTCAGTAGAAAGGCAGGGCTGGGCACAGCACAGGATTTCCCAGCAGAATTGGGTTTACTGTCTTTACCTACTCAAGCACAAAGGGGATAGACCCACCACTGTATGAATCAACTGGCCAAACAACACTTCAAGGAGGGATGAGGTGAGGGTCAGGTAGAGCAACAGGACCTTGAAGGCATTAGACTGCCAAAGCAGATTTGTTTGGCAGAAAGGCTGGCATGTCATTGTCTACTTCCTACACATTACCAGGAGTCTAGCCCATCTTTTTAAACTTCTAAATAAGTCAATCAATTCAATGCTTTTCATGACTGCCTGTCATACAGATACAATTAACAAGAATAAGAAGAATCAGTTAAAACTCAGGCCCAAAATATAAGAGGAGAAAGTGTTTTCTCTATGTTCATTAGTGAAAGCACAAGTACTTCTCTGCAAGAAGAAAATGCATTTAAGGGATCAAGGTCTCAGATGATTTTAGGTATGCCTTTTGCATTTGTAAAGTTATTTTCTACTACCTTGCTGTATCTCTCCCAACCACCTCTGTTGCTTTCAATTAGTCAAAGTGAGCTATTGCACTGTCACATTCACTGAACCTTAACAAGAAAGTTTTGGCCAAAGCAAGCTTGTGATTAACTGGTAACACATTTTAAGCTCTTGTAAAGCATCAAGCAGAAGTCAGAAATACAGATAACAAAGCACTGAAAAACCTCTAGCATCTTGAAATTGGTTTCTACATGCCCTGTGTTCCCAGGAAAAGCACTGTCATTATACATACACTCCAGTGGCTTGCCAAGCAAAATGACACATTGCTGCTGTCTTGACATCCTCTGCAACTGCCCCAATGTTCTAAATGTGCTAAGTATGATGCCACTCAGCATAAAAACTGCATTGTGGCCTGAGTAATACTGGATGGGCAAGGCCTGTGTGACACAGGAAAGTTTGTACAGACAGAAGATGAAAGCAGGTCTGCTCTGCCCTTGTGAGGTCCCACCTGGAGTACCCTGTCCAGTTCTGGGGTCCTCAGCATCAGAAAGGTGTGGACCTGTTAGAGACAGGTCCAGAGGATGCCACAAAGATGATTAGAGGACTAGAGCACCTCCCCTATGAGGATAGGCTAAAGGAGTTGGGATTGTTCAGCCTGGAAAAGAGAAGGCTTCAAGGGGACCTTATAGCAGCCTTTCAGTGCCTAAAGGGGATTAGGCAGAAGACAGAAGGGGAGAGACTTTTCAGCTGCTCAGATTGCAACAGGACAAGGGAGAACAGATACAAGCTGAAGGAGGGGAGGTTTAGACTAGAAATTAGAAGGAGTTTCTTCACCCAGAGGGTGGTGAGGCACTGCAACAGTTGCCCAGAGAGGCTGTGGCTGCTCCATCCCTGGCAGTGGTCAAGGCCAGGTTGGATGTGGCCCTGGGCAACCTGGTCTAGTGTGCCCACGGCAGGGGGGTTGGAGCTAGATGATCTTTAAGATCCCTTCCAACCTGAGCCATTCTATGATTCTATGAATTATTTAGGTTGGAAAAGACCTTTTAGATTACTGAGTCCAACTGCAAAAGTAGCACAGTACCTACCATCAGGAAAGCAGGAAAAGAATATCCACCAAGAGCACAGACACAGCCCTCCCAGGGAATATATCAGCACATACTAAACTTCTGTGAAGCAATTCTTCCTGCACAGCACATTACCAAGACAGTTCCCCCTTCTTCACTCCTTGGTTCACCTACTCAGTGACTGACATGAGGTTTAACTTCAGAATAAAAAAGCAGAGTCTTGTAGCTGGAGTGACTGTGAGCATGAACTTGCTTGAGTTAAGGTGTGGAATTAAATACAGCTCAGGACATCAGTTTATATTTATTAATATACATTTTCTGCTGGAAAATCCTGAAGAACCAGCTGCACTTGTTTTCTTGGATTAAAGTAGACCCTTTTGGTTCAGAATATGAAACAGTGACTCACCTTTGGTTTTGATTTTTGCTGCTTTTTGCTGCTTGAATTCTGTCCCAAGTATGTCATAAAGAGCAGTTAATTCAATCAGTGCTAAAGAATAGACCTTCTTCATGTCCTGAGGGGCTAGGTCACCAATCTTTGTGGTACCTGTTTTGTCCTTTGGCAGCCTGAAATTCTAAAAGCAGAGATTTGCACCAGAGTGAAAAATCCATGCCATAAATTACTTGGCTCAAAGGCTGTGTGCTTCCTTCAGGGCACAACCTTTCCTCATGAAGCCTGCTGTTACTGCCTAAACCAAGGGACAATCCCCCAAAGAGGTTGAAAGGCAGATGATCTTAAAATCATAGAAGGATTTAGGTTCCTACTGACTTCTGGAGGTCATCTAATTCAACTGCCTGCTCAAAGCAAGGCTAAGTTCAAAGTCTGATGGAGTTACCTCTTCAGTTGTCCAACTGACTCATGAAAACTCCCAATAACCTCTGTGGGCACCTGTTCCAGTGCTTAATGCTCTCCTGGGGACTGTTTTTTTACTTTGCAAACCAGAACTTCCCCTGTAGTCACTTGTGTTCATTGTCTCCTGCCCTTTCACTATGCAACTGCAAGAAGAGTCTGGCTTTGCCCTGCTTTGCCTGCCATCTTCCACCCCATTTTCACTCCCCACCCTGTGCTGGAAATAGCTGTCCATGCACAAACCTACACATGCAGAATTGGGGCAGAAATCCCTCTGCAATTATGCAGACAGAAGAACATATCTGGCTGCGAGTTCCCTTCTTAGGTAAGGGAGATCCTCAATTATGGATCAGTTCTACTCCACTAAATGCTCAGAAGCTCCAATCAGAGACCAAGATAAGGAACTAAGCTGAGAGAATGAGGGAAATGGACTTGCTAGCTGAGAGAGCTTTTTAATTCCCTCTCTCAACATCAGGCTTCTAAGCAAGACTCTTGCCTGTGCCTGACATGAGCAGTGTGCATGCCCCAGAGCAGAAAGGCTGGCAAGACTTTCTTCTGTTTGGAAAGAGACATTATCCTCCAGAATTATTGTCTCATCCTGTACAAGCACAGTGACAGCACAGAGGAATTAGTGGTTATGGAAAGGCAAATGTTGAAACACAAAACCACAACTGACTAATTGTAGATATACAGTCACTTTCCCACCTTGAGGTTTCATCAGCTTGCATCAATATGGATGTTTAAAAATAGCTGCCAATGACAAAGGTGCAACAAATACAACTTGGAGATTTAAATAGGTAACTCCCTTCCTTTTCCTATCCTTTTGCCACTTCTTTCACCACTGAAGGAGAAAACCCATAGCCTTTGAGCAATCCTTCAGAAGCCTAGCTAAAAATACAGCTAATGTACTCTGTATACACACAGAAGTCAGTTAGAGGATAGCTATTTCCTTGTTACAGACTGCATTAGAGAAACATGACTTAAAACACTTTAGAAGCCATTTCTAAATATCCATTACTGTCTGGTTTATAATGTTTAAACTAGGATACATGGGGTAATTACTGTTTGAAGAACTGCACATGTCCTTATCTAAATGAAGTGTTTGAAGAACTGTGAAGCATTATTACTCCAGACTGTGTTTACTCAGACATGTTTGCATACACTGGGAGGAAAAAGTTTCTAAAAACAAACAAACAAAGAGAGATGTTTTTCACAGCAGTCATTAGTTTACAGGCCATAGGCAACTGCATGTTCATAACCTGTCAGGTAGAGAGAGATCCCCAAAGACATCCCTGAGATCAGGAACAAAATCCCTTGGAGGATCTTCTTCTGTATTGATTTGGGCTCATTCAGAATGAGCCTTCTTTTAGGAAGAGTTGGAAAGAAAAACTGAGCACAAACTCATTCTCATTTTCCTGCCACTTGACTTTAGACTTCTATAGCCCATGCTGTTCTTCCTTCTCATCCCTCACCTGCCTGCACTGGGTAACTCTACAAGGTTTTCACAGGCAGCCACCAACCCTTTTTGAATGTCAGTAGAGCTTTTTATTACAGAGGTAAAGCATTTCACCTCAGAGAGCAGGAAAAGGGGCTATAAACAAATGAAATAAGGTCACAGTTTATTTATCTGCTCAGTGACTGACCTGAGTTTTGATTATCTACATGAACTTGCTTAAAGGGTGCCTGAAGGTGTATAACTGAATGCTGCTCAGGACCTAGGTTACTATTTATATATCAACATAAATTTTTTGAGCCACTATTCCAGGCTAATATTACCAGTCCATTCTTGTTACACAGAGTGCATTTTGACAGACAGAAATAGGGCTAAAAGTAGTTACTTCCATGTTAGTGAGAACACTACTGTCAAAAATGAGTTCTCTTGAGGAGGTCTCTCTCCATGAAGCTGAACCCAACAATGTTCTTCTAAAGATCATTCACCCACTATCAGATAAATATCATCCCAACAGTACCACTAGTAAAAACAAAGAATGAGAGCAATAAATAGGAAACACCTACTGGGAGAAGTGTGTCACCTCCTCCACCCTTGCACACTTTGCCTACTGAGATGTCTTTGAGATTAGCTGCCTGTTCTGCAAATGATATCTCCAAATTGATGTCAGTGTCCGAAAATGGCACCTCTTCAAGTGGGCTCTTCTGCTCATCTCTTCCAAGATTGAACTTTGGACCTGAAAACAGAGTTAAAAAAAAACCCTAATAATCAACAACACCACAATTGAGCACCAACCAATGCATCAGAGTAAGTTTAAAACCAAGTAGGAATTAATGTTGTGCAAGGGATGGATGTTCTGGTTGCAAATTCTCTGATTTAACTTCTGACAAAGGTTCAGCTTTTGGAGTGTTTCTTGAATACTTCTGGCAAGGCATGAAGTTTTCTCCTCTTTGTCTATTAGGAAAAAAATGAGGCAATCCACCTCAAAACAAACAGCAGACTCCCAGAATCTGCCAGAGCCAAACAGCTTTGGTATCAGAAGTTTCTTGCCATCAAACACTTTCCAGCCTCAGGGACTGCAATGTCCTACAACCAAACCAAGGCATCTTTTTGCTGTTCAAATTCCAAAAGAGAATGTTTCCTCTATGATCCAAAGCATTAACAGGTGGGAACAACAGACAGTCCATAGATCTAGTCTTTGTCCCAACATTCCTGTCCTCAGCTCAACCTGAAGAGTCTAGGTTCCTCAAAACTGTTTGGACATGTTTCCATGACACAATGCAGGACTAAGGACACAGCAATGGCCTGGCTTCTCTTCCTTTGTTCCTTAAAGGAATCAAAGACTAGACAAATTTAGAATATTTTATTGCTTAAAAAAACCAAAATCAACCAATAAAACAGAATGAAAATGGGAAGCCAGAAAAAATAATCCCAGAAAAGAGTTACAGGTAGAGCAAGATATGATTCTGAAGTAGGAGAAAGGCTGCAGGTAGGCTGATCAAGAGAGAAGGTGTCAGGGGAGTGTTGTTCTACACTGATACTTCCAGTGGTCTGTAGAAGAGCTGAGCTGCAAGCACATGGAAAGCATCAAGTTGGGCATAAAAGCCCAAACCAAACCAAAATCACCTCTACTCAACATTTTTTCTGAACTCATCTAATTGAAAGACACAAAGCCAAGACCAGCCTCTCATATTCTCTAGAGAGAGTCCTAAAAGTGACCTCATTCTGCCAGGGCTAAACTCAGGAGAGCTGACAGACAGGCAAGTGCCTGCAGCCACCACAGCCACTCTCTGATAGGGCAAAGTGCTTTACACAACCACTCTCATGGCAATGTAATTGATCTAGAGCTGAGACACTTCCAGAGAGTGAGAAGGTGGGTTTGCATTTGAGTTAGCATCTGGACTCCACTCTACAACCAAGCAATGCTGGAAGAAGTAGAACCAAACATTCCCAAACTTTGCTTACTGGGTGGGTTATTCACCATTTGCTCTTTTCAGAGTGGCTTCTACTCATCTTCCATGACCCCAAAAGATGCCTGAGGTGTAACACTAAAGATTAAGCTGATCCTGAAACTAGAGCTGTTCCTTTGGGTAAAGAGATACATGAGACCTCAGTAACTAAACATACCCAAGGTCAAATTCATCCTTGGCTTCAAACCTTGGCCTCCCACTGCCTATATCTGTATATATCATGGAAACTGTTTAATGCAGCTGAACTAAAGGAAAACAGTTCCAGAACCCCCCAAGACTTTTGTCATGCTAATGTAGCCTATACCTGACCTACATACTTCCTACCAGCCCAGGAGGGATCTGATGTTAACAAACAATAAAGCAGTAGCTCCTGTTTCAGCCCTCTGGTCATATGAAGGTGCTGTGTAAAGCAGATCTCTTCCTAATGCTGTGCACATTTTAAAGGTCTGGGGAGTTTCTTCTTGGTCCTATAGCTTTGCTCTTCTTGTTGTGCATTCATTAATCAGGAAGCAGCTGTAAGAGGAAGCAGCTTTGGTGTTCTGCCAACTATATGCAGTAATTCAGGAGAGAAATGCAAGTGTGATCCAGGAAAAAATGGAAATATTGTCTATAAGGACATGGAAGTCCTATTTTACATGAGTCTTGCACCTTTTCCTTGGTTCACAGTACTATTTAAAGATCACATAATATGATGGGAATTCTTCAGGAGTGGGGTGGGGTTTAGTTTTGGAATTCTTTTTAATAGGACATGGAAATAGTGGAAGTGGCCACCTCACTATTTCTTAGCTTTCCTACAGAATCTAGAGGATACAACACTGGACCTATGCTGATAGGTCTAGAAATGCAAAGGTAGAATAGCTGATTTGGGAGTTTTTTGACTGACAAAGCATTTCTCTAAAATGCTCATTCATATCTTATTTTAAATAGTAAATTTTAAAAAATTAACTCTTTCCACTAACACACAATCATTCATAGAATCATAGAATTATTTTGGAAGAGACCTTTAAGATCACCAAGTCCAATCATTACACTGCTAGGCCACTACTAAACCATGTCCCTCAGTATCACATCTACACTTCTCATTCCTTCCAGGGATGGTGACTCCATCACACCCCTGTGCAGTCTGTGCCAATGCCTAACCACTCTCTCAGAGAAGAAAGTTTTCTTAACATCCAATCTGAGCTTCTCCTAGTGCAACTTGAGGCCATTTCCATTTCTCCTATTGCTAGTCACTTGGGAGGAGAGACCTTCCCCTACCTGCAATTCATCCTCTCTTCAGGTAGCTGTAGAGACTGAGAAGGTCTCCCCTGAGCCTCCTCTTCTCCAGACTAAACAACCCCAGTTCCCTCAGTCACTCCCCACAACACTTGTGCTCTAGACCCTTCACCAGCTTTGCTGCCCTTCTTTGGACACATTCCAGCACCCCAATGTCCTTCCTGTGGTGAGGGGCCCAAAACTGAACCCAGGATTCAAGTTTTGGCCTCACCAAGAAGAGACATCCAGTCTCTTCTCCCAGGTCACAAGCAAGAGGATGAGATGAAAATGCCTCAAGTTGCACCAGGGGAGGTTTAGATTAGATATTAGGAAGCATTTCTTCACCAAGAGAGTTAGGAAGCATTGGAACAGACTGCCCAGGGAAGTGGTGGAGTCACCATCCCTGGAAGTGTTCAAAAAACCTCTAGATGAGGTCCCTGGGGACATGGTTTGGTGGTGAGCATGGCAGTGTTAGGTTAACAGTTGGACTCAATGATCTCAGAGGTCTTTTCCAACAACAACAATTCTATAATTTTATGATTCTATGAACAAGTTGTTTACTTTTGTAAGGAAAATGGAAAGGAAATAGCATTTTGGACTGGGTTGTGTTCAACAGCATGTGATTACACCAGAGGTCTTTTCCAACCTTAGCAATTGTATGTTTCAAATCCTGTGTGTTCAGAAGAACAACTGCAGTCCCACAGTAAACTGACTTTTGCTCTTCTGCTTAAGCTAATGAGTATTTAGCTTTTCATCTGCTTCATTCTTTCCTTTTTATTTCTGGAGATCTCCCATCCAACACAGTCAGTCAGTCCTTTTCACAGGCATCCAAAGAGAATGGCTTCTTTCTTTCATAGCTGTTGAATATATTGCTAGCTGTGCAGGTCTTTAGTGAGTATTATTAATAGTTAAAATGATAATGTCTTCTGACAGCTTCATACATGATTCTGGATTTTCATTTCTTTTCCTGCAGACACATTCTGTACCTAAAGAGGCACTTAAAGGCAGTGAGGGTCCTTCCAAGAAACCTCACATGTTCATCTACCAATAAAACAATGTTAGTTTGAGCAGGATCAGGCAGAAAAGAACAAAAACTTAATGGTGTCACATCATTCCTTGAGCTTGCTTACATTGTTTAGGTAAGAATCAAGGTATGTTGACTGCTAAGAAAGGAGGAGTGAGTGTAGGTTCACACAGCCCATGTATGTTCTAAGGGCAAACCTTCAGCCTGGTAGAAGCATTTGGGAATGCAGCATTCAAATACCAAATTAGGAAGAGAGTTCTCATCTTTGATAAAGGGCCAAACAGAGTCACTCACACTGACAGGGTTAAGACATCTCAACTTAAGCTTTGGAGCTTTTTTAATGCCTGAGATAATATTCACATTTTTCAGGTAAAACTGGTTCTACAAAAACAAAAAGGAATTGGATTTCATAAATATTCAGTATGTCTGAAATACCAGACATTGTTTATTTTTCTGCCTTCCTTCCCCATTTGTCTAACACTAATTTGCTCATTATTCTGGAGGAAAGATCACAGCAAAGCACTGCAACAGGTGTGGTGCTTTTAACACCACTGAACTTGTATGGTTTGACTGCAAATTGAACTGTTTTTTTCTTCCTGCTTCAATCTTGGGAGCACAGCCCACTTTAGCATGCTGACAAGAGCAGAAGTGTATCAGGATGGAAGCAGGCTGCATGTGCCATCCACATGGCAATCTGGGCTGGGGAGAGCTACCATATGGGATTGGCCTTTTGGAACATCCTATATTCCTGAAGGGTTCATCAGGGCCACTGGGAAAAAAACAAAAAGAATCAGATGTGATAAAAACTCTGCAATAATTGCTTGGTAATTTTCCAGCTCTGACTCCTAACAGTGCAATTTATTGATACAAGCACCAGGCAACTCTTCCTTCCCTTGTGCTGAACCAGCAGTCTGGCAGTCCTCCCAATTTTTCACTGTTCTTATTGGAGTGAGGTTTGCTGAGAGGGAGGGAAGGATTAACAGAACTTCTGGAAACACATAGATTTGGTGATATTCAAGGCTTGATTATATTCTTCTCTCCCACTTCAACTTCCATCACATCCTGTATTGTCTGTTGGTGTTTTCTAAGTCTAATCCTAAAGTAAAATCTTCTGTGGCATACTACTGGTCAGTATTCTGGAACTGAATTTGGTGACTTCATTACAGATAAATTACTTGCAGTAGCAAACTTGATCTGACTGCTGGACTATTTAGGTTGCTACAGGGTGCAGTGTAACACCTATGTGCTAGCCAGTCCCCTGGAGGAGGAAAAAACTCTAACATAGAGCAACCAGCATCTTCAAGCTTAAATGGCTGCCAGTTAATAGCCTGTTCTCTACAGGGATGGGTATGGTGGCATAGCAGATATGGTGCAATCCCTACTTCAGAGAAACCTTAGATGATGCAGGGCAGCCACCCTTTTACTATTGGACCTGAAGAAGAGCAGAAAGCTCTGTCAAAGCCCTTCATCAAAATTGATACTCAAAAGAGAAACCATGGATTCAGCTCAGGACTCCTCTGATGCTCTGTCCTCCCTGGCAGTCAGAGGGAGGGGTCTTGAACACAACCCAGCCCTACTCACACACAATGCTATTTCCTTTCCATCTTCCTTAAAAAAGTAAACAGCATTTTTTTCTTCTCTCTCTCTATTTTTCTTTCCTTTTGAGCTGCAGATATCTAGGCAGCTCTCACTCTTTTTTTTTGGATGTTTACAGTCCATTTGGTTTTGTTCTTGTGGATGCACTGCTGAGCTTATGGAGAGTGCTTTGTTTTCTGTACTGTACAGCAGAGAGAAACCAGAAAAGAGAAATTAAGGGTCAGGAAAGATCTAAGCATAAACTATGACAGAATTCCTGTCCCAGATGACTTGATTATAAGATGCTCACTGATAACAAATAAGGTTTCCCAGATGGCTCAAAGGACACTTCCCTAAGGCCATACTTAATTTTACAGCACAACAAAGCAGGCCAGAAGAGGTTTCTTGTAAGATGTTAATTTTCTTTTGCTAAGGACCTATGTAGTAGCTTGTGCAGATGAAAACCTACAAACCAAAAAGGTAAAAAACAAACAAAACCAAAAACCTAAGAGAGTTGTTTGGCTTTACCTTTTGTTCCATCCTGTGTTTCATTTTTGTTTTCACCTGTCACAGTTGAGGGTTCACTTCCATCACAGACCTAAGAAAGGAACAATAAATATTCATGCCTATAAAACCCAAATGCATGATTGTAGGAAATCTTTTGACCCTGTGCAGGATTAAATCAGCTACTCTTGCAATTCAGGGGTATGCAGAAGCACAACTGTGTATTTCAGAGGTAAACCCTTGGCCAAAGTCTAAAGGGATCTGAAATCTAGGTAATTAAAGAAGTAGGAATTAAGTCCATCCCCTTTTTCCCTAAAAGGTCAGGTGGGTTTAAGACTTAATTTTCCAGAGTTGCAAAGAATAAGAAAATGTAGTCTTTGACCTGAAGCCACAGTCTGCACTGGTAAGGACATGGAAAGGGTATCTGGAGGAGACATTTTGACTGACTCAGTTCCAATTCCTTCCTCCTGCAAAATCTTCCATGGTTGCTTTCTCTACAGAGCAATGCCAGCACTTTTGCAGGGTGGCCTGCCATGAATACCTGTGCTTATACCTTAGACTCCCAGCAGCAAAACTAGAACACTCTGAAGAGACAACAAACAGGAAAGAATCTGAACTATTGTCTCCTTTCTACAATGCTGCACTACCCAGCCTCAAGATCTGTCACATTCTCTGAACTGGATGACACCTACTCCAGAAAAACTACATCAGAACATGTAATCTATACCAATATATATATATGGGTATACAGATTATTTTTATTATCCTTTGGGCAACTCAAATCAACAATGGAAGTTTAGCACTCTGAATTTTTAATTGTATTTTCCTCCAGCACTGCATAGTTTCCTAGTTTATACTGTATATAGTTTTTGGGGTTACTGAGGAAAATAAAAATGAAGTTTTAAAGCTTTCTCCTACCAACACAAATCTGTATCTTTACCTCTTTCAACATTAGGGATTGTGAGAGATGGAATAAGATAGCATGACTGCCCAGAAAATGATTACTGTTGCACACAGCAATAGGAGCAGACTGGGAAGCTGTGAAGGTCCCAAAAGTCTTGCTTCTCTTTGGGAATACAGCAGGAAATTGAGTAGAAATATCAACACAACTGCTGCACTGATGCAAAAACATCAAGACTATTGTTTGACCTTTCCTCCTGCTTTCCTCCAGGTGAAGGGAGGTCACAGGATTTCTGAAGGCTATTATTAAACTGAGATGACTTCATCCAGCTGCAGATGGTTGCAGTCCTCTTTTGTTACACAAAATGCTTTCTAATGATGGGAGAGTGACAAAGCACTGAGAGGAGTTACCCAAGGAGGTTGCAGAAGCTACTGTGACAGATGAGGTGAATATCCACAAGCAATGGATATTACCTGGCTTTGGAGAAAGGAATGCAGTATAGGTTTGAGGGCCTACACTTGTATTACTTTCTTTCAGTCAAGGAGAGAGATTTAGAAGGACTTTTTTCCCCAGTTATTTCTATATCTAATAAGTATCCTAACATTCTATTTTATGTCTTAAATCACTATCATCATTTGTTTGTTTGCATTACTCCTCACAATGCCACCAGTATCAAAACCTGTAGTTTAAGAGACAGAAGTCTACTGAACAGTGTGACATATGATTTTCAAATATTAGAATGTGTAGCTTAAAAGACAAGAACATGAGTCTTTTTGGTGCTTTACTGAAATTACATACCTGAAAGGGAAATTATACTGCTTTAAGCTATCTGATATTTTACCTAAATTGCTCTGCTATTAGATCTTGTAATTTTCAGCTACAGTCAATTCCAAATCAGATCCCAGAAAGCTTTTATGGAGTCAAAGACTTGTGCAACTACATGCAAAGCAGAACACTGAAAGGGAGGCAGTGCCTCCAGAATATGTATTTCACCTCTACTGAAGCTGGAAGGAGTTGCTGAAGGAAAGGAAGCTGTTGGGGGAAGGAGGAAGTTAAACACCCTCAAAATTCACCATGCTTTTGAGGGAGCAGACAGGACACACACACATCTACACAGAAGAGGAATTCTAATCATAGTCTCCATTTCCCTCCTTCCCCTTTCTATGTATGGGGGAGGAACTTTCCCATCAAGACCTCATGAGAGGAAACTGGGACCCTTCAGGACCTTATCAGAGCAACTTCCCTCAGCTTTTGCAACACACCCAGGCCCTGAGAGTTAGTACAGGGTCTAAGCTCCCAGGTGATAGGCACAAAGACCTAAGCAAAATAGAGGAGGTTAGGCTGAGGTCCCTTGTTTATTTTCCATTTCTTTAAAAAAGGAAAGAACCAAGGGCACCAGTAAGTTAGGGGTACTGTTCAGATTCATATCTTGACTTGTGGTTGTTTTGTTGTTGAGGCCAAAATACATACTTCTTTCAATATACTAACTGCTTGATGCAATACCAAGTCTAGACCAACACTCTTCTCCTAAGTTCAGTAAAAAATTCCCCTGGAAATCAGTGAGAGACACAAATCTTCTGGAAATACTCATCATAGAATGGCTCAGGTTGGAAGGGACCTTAAAGATCATCTAGTTCCAACCTCCCTGCCATGGGCAGGGACTCCACATGCACTAGACCAGGTTGCCCAGGGCCACATTTTCTGCCTGCGAGTCCCTCTCCTCTCCTTCCAGCTCTCTTTTCTCCCTACCAGAATCCACCAAAATGCCAGACAGGAACTTACTTTTCCCTTTGAGTCATTTTGGAGCCTGAAGATATCTCTGACATCAGGAATGTGATGCTGTTTGTTTTTTTTCCTCATGGTTTGTGTGACAGTCTCCACTCGTTTCTCCACCGCTGCCTTCTGGGTGCGGGTGAGCGTGGACAGGAAGACCATGCTTTCCAGGGAGTCACCAGAGCCCTCACCAAACAGATTGGACAGGCCTGCCTCCTTCAACCATTCTTCTTCCAGCTCTCCCTCTGAGCAAGGCAAAGGGAAAAAAGGCAGAAACACTGGAGGTTAGTGACATGATCCATCACAGAATGTTAGGAGTTGGAAGGGACCTGGAAAGATCATCTAGTCCAACCCCCCTGCCACAGCAGGATTCCACAATTAAGAACAATTACATTATCATGACTTGGAGTAACACTGTTGTTTCTGAAGAGCTTCCAAAGGGCTACCATATGATGGCAAAGCTTTTAAAATAGTTAACCCAATATAGACTGCTGTGGGGTAATCTTTATAATAATCTACAGCACCTCAATTAAATCATACAAGATTTTATAAATGCCCCTAGATATAAATATGTACAGGGAAGCCTGAAAGCCTCTGATCATTGCTGCTTCATTGATTTTTAGTTCAATCCTGAATCTTTTTAGCTCCCTTACTGACATAGTTCTGCCACTTTTCTTGATACATTAATCCTACAGCTCTCCATTAGCTCAATTTAATGAAGGACAAACCAGGCTACAGGAGTCACCTTAATGCCATTTTTTAATCAGTTCTTATAACATGGTCTCCAGCATGCTGACAGCCCACTAAACAATTGTTGCTTTAGTCTTATATCTGATAAGGTATCTTTTATTGACAGATCAGTGCACATGAATGAGGAGAAAGCTATTAAATGCTGTCACTGCTGGTAAAACTTCTGCTTTGAAATCAGTATCTTTCTAGTGATACTTCCTTTGAAACAGTAAGTTCTGTCTGTAGCAGCTGAGCTTGTGCTGAATGCCAACAACCCTCTGAAACATTCAACCAACATGTCCATTCATCAGATACCTAAAAGTACTCTAAAGCTGGCATGCCAGCTTGGCTGCTGACTGCAGTTTCCCACAGTACCCAGTGCACACCCAAGTGGGCACCTGAGTACTTATATTAACAGCATTCAGAAAACAGACACAAAACTTTAAGTAGGAATTTTGCTATGGTCATGTAGCTAAATCCTGAGCCTCTGGCAAAACTCTCTCAGATTTTATTAGGCCAGAGAAGAAAGGCTACACCCATTCTCCAGAGCAGATGTGAGCAAGGAATATAGCACCTCTCCCCTGCCTTGCCTTTACAAGCAAGGCCTCCACTCAGGCAGGCCCATCACCAAGGTGCAGCATCCACCACATTCAGGAGTACTCCATAACCAAGCAAGGTGCTGCACATTGGGCAGGGGGTGAGGCAGAGCAACATCTGCTCGAGCTGATGAGCTCAACAGTGCTGACTCACTTGGGCTTCATGCCAAAGCCAGTGGTTTGAGCTGGAGAGGAAACTAGGGGGAAGAAGGCTATATGTAAATAAAAAAGGAAATGGTGGGTTTTGAAGTGCAGAGCCTGAAGGCATAGCAGCATCGGTGAGCTGCATAAGAAAAGAGGCCCATGCACTGCAGAATGGTGAGCTCTGCTGCCCTGCAGAAAGCCTCACAGCTCCATCAGATGCTCTGCTCTCCAGACACCTGGACTTAGATCCTTGACATTTTCTCCAGAGGCCCTCTTCAGAGCACTTTTAAATAGCAGTGATGTTTCAAAATGCCTCGGGAGGCAAAAGTGCAAATCCCTTTGAAAGCTTCTCACTCATGTAGAGGCCACAGCAAAATGCAAACCTCATCATTTTAACTTACCAAGGCTGTGGCCCTCTTTTAAGCATGGGAGAGAGGCAGATACTGCACTGTTAAAAAACAATTTTGAGTGGAATTAAGGGCATGTCTGATAGGACAAGAAAAATAAATTGCCCAACTTCTTCTAAGATCAGGGGTGGCCATAGTTGATGCTTCTGAGAAACAAAAATAATACAGCTGAACAGCCACAACAGCTGCAAGTG
This sequence comes from Galbula dea, assembly GCA_013399015.1. Classification (NCBI taxonomy): domain Eukaryota; kingdom Metazoa; phylum Chordata; class Aves; order Piciformes; family Galbulidae; genus Galbula; species Galbula dea. Next base: position 274,327 of record VWZX01009197.1, on the reverse strand, counting down.
TAAAAAGTTACTCACTGAACTCACACCAGTTAATCATTAGATTGTTGGCTAAAGCCTGAGCTTTCTATCCACAATAGCTCCAATAATGAACAACATACACAAGGAGTGAAAGGGTAAGTTAGTTTAACAGCAGACTGCAAATAAAGCTTCAGCTGTTGTGATTTGCAAGTACAGGCACCTTTCTGATGTTCTGCAAATACCATTTTAACTTGTCTCTTACAATCCTCTTTCAGGGCACTGCCTGTTTCTGGTGAAAGGCACTAGAGGCAACAGAATCTTCAAAGTGGATGCTCAGCAGAGTGACCTCCTTTTTGATTTCAGTGTGGTTGGTGGGTGCCATCTCTTGGAGTAAGACAACCTCTACACCAGCAAACTGATGGATCATTCACAGGAACAGATTTCATTACCATCTGGCTCTTTCACTAGAAGTGCTACTCGTTCCTCATGATTATTTCCTCTTGTTTCATGGATGTTTTCAAGCTCCTTCCAGTAATCATCCATAGCCAGTTCATCCAAGGAGTCCTGGGACCCAGAGCGGTCAAAGGCTGCTCCATCGGGGGCCTTCCTGGAATGCTCATGGTTCATCGTGTACTGGCCAGAGCGACGGCTGGAACACAAAGCAAACAGCAACTCTTGCTTAGCATTTTAAGGCAGAGGATAATTAGTATCTGGGGAGGGAGGTAGTGGTGGACTGTGGCAAAGTATCCCAGAAAATTACTGTCAACAAGCAACTCTTGGTTAGCAATTTAAGGCAGAGGATAGATAGTATCTGGGGAGGGAGGTAGTGGTGGACTGTGGCAAAGTATCCCAGCAAATGACTGTCAACAAGGAAATCAAGATATTAAAAAATTACTTTTAATATCTGGGATATATTTTTAACTTCACATTGCTGCTATATGCCCTGTGGAAAGAGACTTGGGGGTGTTGGTGGATGAGAAGCTCAACATGAGCTGCTAGTGTGTGCTTGCAGCCCAGAAGGCCAACTGTATCCTAGGCTGCATCAAGAGAAGCGTGGCCAGCAGGTGGAGGGAGGTGATTCTCCCCCTCTACTCTGCTCTCCTGAGACCCCATCTGGAATATTGCATCCAGTTCTGGAGCCCCTATTACAAGAGGGATATGGGGGTGCTGGAGTGAGTCCAGAGAAGGGCCACGAGAATGATCAGAGGACTGGAGCACCTCTGCTACAAGGACAGACTGAGACAGTTGGGATTGTTCAGTCTGCAGAGAAGGCTCTGAGGTGACCTTATTGTAGCCTTCCAGTATCTGAAGGGGGCTACAAGAAAGCTGGGGAGGGACTGTTTAGGAGGTCAGACAGTGACAGAACCAGGGGAAATGTGTGTAAGCTAGAGGAGGGTAGATTTAGGTTGGATATTAGGAGGAAGTTCTTCACTATGAGGGTGGTTAGGCAGTGGAACAGGTTGCCCAGAGAGGTGGTGGAAGCCTCATCCCTGGAAGCTTTTAAAACAAGGCTTGATGGGGCCCTGGGCAACCTGATCTAGTGGGAGGTGTCCCTGCCAGGCAGGGGCTTGGAACTGCATGATCTTTGAGGTCCCTTCCAACTCTGACAATCCTATGATACTATATGCATCTCTCAGTCTGGAACAGCACAGGAGTCTGTATTAAAGAGGAAATAATGAACCCAAGCTTTAGTAATTTAAGTTACACCAACTTTCCACATTAATATTTCCTCTGGTACCTATGACATTAATTACAGCTGGAAAAGGACAAAGCAGAGCTACTGAAGTTACAGTTTGTGAAGTAAATGAGTCCAAACATTTAATAAAGGCCATTATTTGTTTCTATCTTTGCTTTCTCTTTGACTGAAAGTTTACTATTTTTATAGTTTGATGTTACTACTTTTTCAGCTAAGGCTTTCAAAAGGGAACTTTCATCTTACCTATAGCTGCAACTAGAATAAAGAAACCAACAAGCTGAAACCTCTAGGTTTCATCTTGACCTCATTAAGTCATTGGAAAAAATTACCACTGACCTAGTAAAGAATTCCTCTCAAAAAGTGCAAAGGTTACAATGATGTCATTGAAGCTACCAGTCACCCTTACAGTTGAATATACCCAATCAAAAGCCTCAAACTGATTCAGAGTATCAGTGGATTACATGAGTAGCAGCAACCTGATCTAACTTCAGAGTTGGCCCTACTTTGAGTGAGGGGCAGATCAGACAAGATGAGCTCCAGTGGTTCTTTCTAAACTCAGTTACTCTACTATTATGACAAAATAAGTGTAGAGTAACTTCTGACAAAACCAAAATTCTTCCTGGTACTGAAAACTAGTTAAGTTCTTAACACTGCAGGAACAGCTTCAGATGTCTTTTAATGTCTGAATTTGCCTCCATAGTCTAAAAAAGAAGGCATGGTTTGGGGTTAAGTAATAAACATCACTTATTCTGAAAGAAAAACCTATCAGAGAGAAAGCACTGTGGATTATCACAATGTACATTCATTCCTGCCTTCCCATTTGGCTGACTCTGTAAGTTTATCTGGAATTAAAACAAAAGCAGTTGTCCTTCCACTTGATCTTGGGACAAGTGACCTCCAAGGCAAAAAGCCATAGCTTTCTCTCTGAAGATAAGCCCCTTGTGTGGTCAAGACACAAATCCTTTCCCACCATATGTGCTTGATTCTCAGATAAGAAATAGGCTAACTATATGGACTTTGCCTTTAAAGGTAAAGAGCTTTATGGAAGGACTGTGAGTTTCCTGCCTCTCTGCTCCAGGTGCATGTTAATAAATGACAATGAATTGCCAACCTAATATGCACCTCAACATCATTCCTTAACCTGTCCTCACTTGAAAGCCCAGCAAAAAGAAACATCCAAAGGAGTAGTTAGCTTCTGCATCAATGGCAATAACAACATCTTGCCCAATAAATACAGCTTCTTCCTGAGGCTACCTCAGTTCTTAAACTCCTCCTGCCAGGTGTATCCCATGTGTGACCTGTGCTGCTAGTGAATGCAACATGAAGCACTGCAGAAAGATGTTTGTGGAGCTCCATCAGAAGCATCCCAGCAGTGTAGCCAAAGCTGGTTGAGCTTCCCATCCTTGCTCAGGCCTCCCTCCTCCTGCAGCTGAAGGAGCCCAGAGCAGACTGGGTCCCTCTCACAGACAGACTCTGTACACTTGAACTGCAGCCTGTGTGAGGTCAAATTTCAGCTTATCAACCCTTGGTTTAACTCTGTGGAGCTGCTCAGCAGTATTTTGGTGGCCTTTCACCTTTGGAACAACCTGCTCTCACTCACCCACCTCAGCTGAAATTTAACCACTGCAGGATACCATGCAAAAAGAGAAAACCAATAGATCAAATATAATAAAAGCATGTGCTTTGGGGGACTCTGAAGTGGGATAAGCTGCAGCAAGCCATGGCTCTGTGTCATGTTTCCAGGGCTGTGCTCCTCCTCTCTTTCCAAAATAGCTAACTCCTTATCTTCCCCAGACAAAAATCCTGTCTCAGAGAAGGGAAGTCTGTGTCCTGAAATGCACAGCTGATACACAGCACAGAGCACTTAAGGCCATTTTAAGGGTCCTGTGAGCATCTGCTGTACATTAAAACCACTCCATTAATTCTCAGACAGTGTGTCCTGCCCCTCAATCACCAGTCACAGGCTGCTCCACTCCATGAAGCATCAACTGCTGTTCTTGTAAGGCTCCTCCCACCCTTACCTCTCCATTGCTCATTAATTACAGAATCATTAAGGTTAGGAGACCTTTAAGATCATCAAGTCCAACCATTCAAAATTCAGGCCTGGATCTTTCTTGACTGAAAACTGTCACAACTACAAGAAGTGACCCAAGTGGAAGAAGGGAAGAGGCCATCTGATTAAGTCCTGGGTTTAATCTCAATTAGGATTCAACTCTTTGGGGTTAAAAAAATATGATCCTTCTCCACAGCCACCTAACAAAGCCTAGGGGAGTCTTGCACACTGTCTTTAACCAGATTCCAAACTGAAGGCCAATTCAATGTTCAACAAGACTAGAACATTTGTTTGTATCAGCCAGTTTCCAGCATTGAGAATGGTGCAGAAGAAAAACAAGCACTGCATTATCAAGCCATATAACTACTTGTCAAACTGGAGAAGCCTCCTTAAACTGTACACTGAAAATACAATCCCCCTATTCTTGGTCTTAAAAGCTTCTTTAATCCTGGCCATTAACCATTGTTGTTAGGTTTCTTGTACAGGCAATGTCTTGAGCACTATAGCCCCTTCAGATACACTCTGAATACTCTGGTAGCCATAAAAAAATAGCACTTTATTTCCAGAGTTATATAAAATGACAAAAAGCATGCCTGACTTCAGCTACATTACAGCAGCAACATCTGAAATACTCATACAAGAGGAGTTATCACTCCCAAAGCCAGTGTACATTTGGCCATTTGCCACAAAAGCTGTTCATAGCACTATTGCTGCCATAGCTCAGCTGACACTGGGGTTCACTGATCCTGAGCATCACACAGACACATGGTTAGATGTGTTAATAATCTGATAAACATGATATACAAAGGCTGGGAGAGGGCAAAAAGGGTGGGTATTTGGCCCTCTCTAAGCCAAATATATAAATATATATAAAGCATGCTGTTCAAATTCATGGTTTAAATCAGTGAGAGAAACAAGACTAATTCTCAGATCTCTGGAGGCTTTCACCACTGGACCACTGAGCATTAAAGACTGAGATCTGGCCCATAGCAAACTGCAAGGCAGATAAAAGGATGCTCTGCTGTTGTGAGTTTGTGACAGACTCCAGCACTGTGACTATAAAGAGAGTAGCACTCTCAAAAGTGTTGATATAGGAGTTACAAAGCCAAACAGTAATTCCTGTAACTGATTTTAATTTTGTCCAGAGGCTAACTAGATTTAAATGACCAAAAAAAGGCCTATGGGTACTGTGGTCCATTTTGAAAACTATATACTGAGCAATCACACCCATGAGATTCTGTGCTCCTAAATATAAATACAGGACTTCCCAAGCCCTTTCAAACCTAAACAACTACAAAGATCAGGAGAGGGAAACAATGTGGTCTCCTGTCCCACTTCTGATCCTGAAGCCTGAGCTACAGAAGTGTGGGAATAAGTAAAGCTCCTAAGCCCAAAGCTCCCCCTACTCCTCCCCTCCTTCCAAGAAGCCAAGCAGCACTGAAAGGTGCAAAGACTTCTTAACTGAATTAACCAAGAAAGCTCTGACCTAACAGCTACAGCAGTTGCCTGGCTTGAGCTCCATGCTCTTGGCTGGGACACTGGCCCAGAAAGCAGTCACCAGACCTTCCCATAGTCACAGCACCAACCAGAAGGGCATCCTGATCATAGGATTGTCAGAGTTGGAAGGGACCTCAAAGATCATCTAGTTCCAATCCCCCTGCCTGGCAGGGACACCTCCCACTAGATCAGGTTGCCCAGGGCCCCATCAAGCCTTGTTTTAAAAGCTTCCAGGGATGAGGCTTCCACCACCTCTCTGGGCAACCTGTTCCACTGCCTAACCACCCTCATAGTGAAGAACTTCCTCCTAATATCCAGCCTACCCTCCTCTAGCTTACACCCACTTCCCCTGGTTCTGTCACTGTCTGACCTCCTAAAAAGTCCCTCCCCAGCTTTCTTGTAGCCCCCTTCAGATACTGGAAGGCTGCAATAAGGTCTCCTCAGAGCCTTCTCCTCTGCAGACTGAACAATCCCAACTCTTCCAGTCTGTCCTCGTAGCAGAGGTGCTCCAGTCCTCTTTCACAGTTTCCAGGCAAAGCTGCATCCCAGAGATCAGATACAAACACAACACATGGCCTTGATTCCAAAGATGTGTTCAATCAAGAATCTTTATTACCAAACCAGTTACTAATGTAGAAGAAATCTCTTTCTGTCACATCAGCCCTTTGCACAGAACCCAGGATTTTACAGGGCAGCTTTGGCACCTTCCAAAGTCTAAGATCCTGATTCCACAGGGAATCCTGCTGTGGCAGGGGGGTTGGACTAGATGATCTTTCCAGGTCCCTTCCAACTCCTAATATTCTGTGATTCTGTGATCTAACTGTAATTGATGTGCCCATGAAAGGAAGCTGTCCTATAGTAACTGGAGTTTGCATAAAGTCACAGGGTAGTGACACTACCTAACTGAAGTGGTTTTTCATGTAAAAGTCTTCACCTTTTTACATGGATTAACATACTAAAAAGAGTCTTTTCTACTTCATTGATAGCTAAAACCTCCTGCCAAACAAAAGCCAGGATCACTGGCTTTCATGACCAGCAGATAACCCTTGAGCAGTACCTATCAAGATCCAAGTCTGGACATTTATTGTCCAGAACAAACCAAATATGTTTCTCACCTCTTTTAAAGTGCTTTGTAACTTTCAGAAGGCATTAAAGGAACTTTAGTTTGTGCTTGTATTTCTGCTTTTCATTCTAGCTGCTAAATCTTGCCTCTCCTTGCAACAACTTCATCCTTTCTGTTCTACCCTCTGTATCATTTATTCTTTCTGTGACTGACTGGAACTCTCCTACAACTGAAGTCTTTTTAAGAGAGTCATACAGGACATGCAAAGATCACAGTAACAAAGCAATATAATTTCCAGTATTTTTGGTGAACTGGCACTTGGCACTCCCTCTCTCCAAACTTAGAAAGTTTTATTTTGGCTGCTCTGTGACCTTATGGGACATTCTGACTGTCAACTGCAACCAAACTTGCCCAAATTCCCCTTAATCTCCCAAGAAAAGCCAGAAAAGTAGGAACTGAGGCAAAGCTCTGTTCTCCTTCCAAAGACAGAGTATAAAGTGATTGCAGAGAGAGTATAAAACAGTACTCACTTTCTAAATGAGCATAAAAAAGGCTGAGCAAAGAGAATGAGGTCTCCTAGGATTTTTGTAATACCATCAGCTGCTGTTAATACCTGCTCAAAACTGCTCTGGGGATTAACAAAGAGGAAAAAACACAAAACCAAACCAAACCAAACCAAACCCCCAGAAAACCTCACAAACTGGCATTTTAAATCCCTCCAGCAATAATAAATGCAAAACAGGCCAGAGTTAGGGCTGCTAGACTGTAAGTCTAAGAAGTATATGTGTGTGTGTACATATATATATATATATACATACACACACTGTTCTGCTTCCAGCCACATCCTCATTATTACTTAGATGAGAATATTTACTTCAGAGAACATGACCTTCCCCTTCTCCCAGCCCCAACCTGTCACTGAAGAAAACAGAAAGAAAACTGTGGCACTGACACAGCCTATTCCACTTCAGAGTCTAATCCACTGCACCACAAATGGGAGATTCCAGATACAATGCCAAAACCTAATCTGCCTCCACTATATGCAGCCCTTCTAAGAAGATTAAAATATTTCATGACATTTCCTTTAATAGGACCTCATGTTCCTATCCAGCCATTTAGACTCTCCCTACTTTCAGTTAGGTAAACTATAACTATATAGAATGAATTCAGGATTGACAACTGCAGCCATGAAGCCTAAGCCTCAAGAAATGACTGCAGCAGTTGTGCTTCCTTGTTTTTTGGGGGGACTGCTTGCATTGCAGTGTCTGAGCTGCTCAACTCAGTGTAGGATTTTAACTTTATTCTCCAAGCATAAAGTACAGAAAGGCTACTTACTCCTTTTAGTGCAAGGTGAGTCTCACAGACTCAGATCTGGAGTTCTAAACAGAACATCATGTATTATCAGACTTGGAATAAAATTATCACAGCTAGCTCAAGTGAGAAGTAGTATCAGAAGAGATCAGTTTTGGTTCTACTTCTGTACTAGCAAAATGAAGTGGACTACACTGCCTCAGGTCCTGCCAGTCTAACCTTTTTAATTCTCACACCACTTGAATGAAGACTCTCAAAGGCTTTGAAAAACACATTCCTTTTCTCTGCCCTTCCATAGACATTTCTAGTTCAAAAGCACACACTTTAGAAAGAGAAACTTCTATTCCTGGGAGGGCAAAATCCACCAGAGGGGACAACAAGGAGACAGGGAACCTGGGTGACCTGTAGAGGTACAGTCACACAAGTGGCACCACATCAGAGGCAGGTTTGCAACTCATGCAGAGTTTTGAAGAGCTAGAAGTGCTTACAGAACCTTAAGTCCCACTGAATGAAAACAGAAGTCAGTCTCCAAACTCAACAGTTTGGATTGTTATTTCCCTTACATACAACTCTAACTGTGTTTAAAGCTCTAGTTTTAAAACAAATGGATTGCCCACAGGAAAATAAGGAGTGGAATGGCCTCACTCCTATCTCCTCTGTGCTGTTTTGGGCTCTGCCCCTTGATCAGTTGACCTACCTTTCCCATTCCTTCCCAATGTCTTCTACATCACCTGGCTTCATATGGCCACAGATGTTTTCCTCTGCAGTTCTGATTCTTTTCACTCTCCAGAGCTCCTATCAATTCCAAACTCATATGCAAAACACATTCTTTGTAACAACTCTCAGGCTGCTGATTGGGAAAATATTTGAACACATCATACACATTTTAAAAGCACACTTCTTTTGTAATCTTCTAAGAGAACCACTGGAACTGATCTTCTCCCAAAGAAGAGAATAAAGCCTGTGTGAGATTACTTCAGGCTCCACAAATATCAAAGAGAATAAACCAGGAAGTGAAATAGATACAGTATTTGTAATTCCATTACTGAGAGGCACAGAGAGGAAAGATTTAAATAATTTATTTTTCTTTTCACAGAGGAAAAAATAAGCAAGGCAACAAAGCCCAATTTAAGCTATCTTGGCAAATACCAGGACCATCTAGTAAAGCACAGTTACAGCCATGAAATGATACTGAAGCCACTTTTATGCCTCTGAAAGCAATTAGCTCTCTAAAAGCATTAGCTCTTACCATGTTAAAGGACCTATTAGTTAGACCTGTAACCCTATTAATTGCAAATACAAGGCCTACAACACAATTCAGTAATTTTGTTTATGCCTGAAGGAGATTGGCACATGTTCACAGTCATTTATTACAATATAATCCTTGCATTCAGAATAAATCATAAATGAGTTTGTATGAGCATTCTCAAACAGCAGGCAAGGAAATCCATGGAGCAGCCTAAAGTCTTTTCCAAGGAAACTGGTTTTATCACCAAAACAAATAACCAACAGAGACCTAGGAAGACAAAGCAAATAAAGGTGCTCCCACAAAAGCTGGATGAAAGAGGAAGCAGAAAGGGCTGAGGAGAGCAGAACCTGCAAGATGGGCCAGCACTCAAGACTACTGAGGGATACAGGTCAGTTCTGAAGCAAATTGTCAGAGAGGATGCTTTTAAGAAGCATCCTTTGAAGGCAAGGGGATAGGAGAGAGGGAAGCCTCAAGGGACACTGCAATGCATGGACCATCTGGGTTTAGTTCAGGCTCAGCATGAGGAAGGAGGTGTTTGCAAGTTCAGAAGTTGTCACTGGGTGTTCATCTGCTCTCAGAGGAGCTAACACAACAACGCTGTACCTGTGTCCACACACCAGGGAAACCTGCTTTGAGGAACTTCTCTAGCAGGAGCCACAGCAGAGGTAGAGAGCAATGTAGGTCTGCACTCATCCAGGTGTTTCCTCCACATGCCCTCCCCACAGACCCAGAGGCAGCTGCACAAAAGTCCAGTGTTACAGCAGGAAAAGCAACTGAAAAGGGCATCAAGTCACAATTCTTACTTTTGATCTTTCAGGGCAACTGCTAGAGCCTCTGCAACATCTCCTTTCCTACCAAATTCCTGTACCTGGGCTGTAACAACTGAACTGCCTGCAGCCTGCTCTGTCACCTACACAAATGAAGCCTTCAACAGGCTTGGTGTCCTAGGACCCAGCAGGAACACCACTAAATACAACAAAATTACATTGATATATTCCCTCTCCCCTCATACTTCTGGTGGTTTTTAAGTGTAAGTAGACAACCAAGCAACTACAGACTTTCTCCTTCCCTCTCCCTCTTCACTACCCTCTCTGTTTTCTGAGCATTGGCAGAAAAGATGTAAAAATCTGTATTTTCTCAAGCAAGCTCCCTGCAAAGCTTTACTGGCACTTGTATGCACAGGGAAGTCCCTTTGCTTCCAAATTAAGCATGCAGATGTGCAGCTACCAATCTGAATATACAGATGTGCTCATGTGCAAGCCTGGAACCTAGCATACAACAGCATTCACTACTGTGCTACCTGTCCACAAGGTCTGAGCCTCAGGACTTGAATATAAAAACCAAAACTTCGACAGTCAAGATCTAAAAGAGGTTTTCTTTTGTTCCAGGAGATGGGAAAAACAAAGAGAACATAAACCAAACAAAGAGGGGGGAAAGAAACAAATGCTGGAGATTAAGTAAACAAAACATACAAATCTAATGCAGGTCATTTAAGGGCAGCAACTGTTTAAAATGAAAAACAAACTCCCAGAAACATCCCATATGTATTTTATTAGTAGTTGATCATGATTTTACATATGTAATCCTTGTTTCTCATTTCCATTATCAGTACTACATTTTTTTTTCTCTTTATTCTTAGATCTGATTCTTTTCTGGCATAAGCACTCTCCTTTCCATGTGGGGACATCAAAAATGAACCTGGTCATGGAAGAGGAAATGTCCAAGACTGGTCAGAAAGGGCAGGCTGACAGCCACTGCTTGCTCTGCAGCTGAGAAAAAAAAAAAATGTGCTGCCAGGAAAATGGGCAAAAAAATTGTTTCCAGAATTATGGAACCAGAAGAGGAAAAGAGCTCTTACCAAGAGCAGGAACTCAGAGAATTCTGGGATTTAAATATTAAAGACTGGCTCTAAGTTTAAAAACAGACAAACAGAAAAATCCCACAACCAATCACACCCACACACAAAAAAAACCCTAAAAACAAACAACAAAAAAACCCACCCAAAAGCCAAAAAACTCTGTCATTTTTTAGACTTACAAATTATTTAGATGAAAATTCTTAATAGCTGTTAGGTAGGACAATCCTTTGTTTTCCTTCCTAACCAACACTCCTTTCTTTCCCAGCACCTTGCAAACATGAGAGATGCCTCTAAGTAAACATACAGGTGCCACCCCTATGGTTTTCAGCTGATTATATTCTCCATCACTATTGTTTTGAAAAGGTCTCAGTCCATTTTAGATGTCAATCAGTTAAACAAAGCAACATCAATCTGTCTTTTTAAAGTTACTCCATCATTAATATTAGCAACATCAATCTGTCTTTTTAAAGTTACTCCATCATTAATATTAGCCCTAGCTTTTAGCCTGCATTCCCAAAGAAAACCACTTCAGTGAAGGGTTAACTGCCAGAACAAAAATGGAACTAAAAATGACCTTGTACTTTTAACTATCCCCATGTAGCTAGAGGTTAAATCTCTAACTTCAACTTTAGACTTATTCCTTTGTGTGAGCAGGGTAAAAATAGCACTTACTTGTACCACTAAGTAGTTGTGATTACAGATCCCACTAATAATCAAGGAATATGAAATACAATGCTCCACATATAACACATTAAACCTGAAATAAGACACAATCCATATTCAGATGCTTCTATAAATACAAATTCAGATTTTCTTCTTCCATATGTACACACACTGTGTACAGAAGAATAAGAGCAAGGTCATGCACTCCTCAGTGTTCCTATCTGTGATTGTTAGTTACAGGCCCATGCTCCCCATGCTAGACATCTGTACTTCTGAGATGCATCTTCTACAAATGAATACCAGATGGTTTTATACAGTATCAGATGTACACAGAAGAAAACAAAAATGAAACCCACATTTTCTGCATGTAATATTAAGTCATAGAATCATTAAGATGGTTGGAAAAGACCTCTGTGATGATCCAGTCAAACTACCACCCAACACTACCATGCTCACCATTGAACCATGTCCCCAGGCACCATATCTACACCTTTTTTTGAACACTTCCAGGGATGGTGATTCCACCACCTCCCTGGGCAGCCTGTGCCAAGGCCTGATAACCCTCTGAGTGAAGAAATTCTTCCTAAGGTCTAATCTGAACCTCCCCTGGCACAACTTGGTTTCCTCTTGTCCTATCACTTGTTACCTGAAAGAGGAATCTGAGCCACACCTCACTACAACCTCCTTTCACATATCAATACTCCATTATAATAACTTGAAAGCATCAGATGATGATGTTTCCCCCTGCACTTTAGGGGAAGGGGAGGGAGGAAAGAAAGACAGCCTGGACAGGCCTGACTTGGGTGCACAGAGCCGAGACATTTCTAAGCAGCAAAGTGAACAAGCTGAGAGGCAAATCAGAGCAGAAGCTGCAGGGTGCACTGCAAGTCCTTCAATCCCAGCTCCAAAGTTGCACTGCTTGACCCCTCTGTCCCCTCCCCAGCCCTCCATCCCACCTTGCCACTTTGGGCAGGACCTTGCTGGCTCTTCAGCTCTCATGTGCTTCCTTAAGGGGTGGAGTCACCATTCCTGGAGCTGTTTAAGAAAGGTGGTACTAATGTTAATAAATGTGGTACTCAGGGACATGGTTTAGTGGCATGGAGGGGTGATAGGTTGACAGTTGGACTTGATGATCTTAGAGGTCTCTTCCAACCTTAATGATTCTGTGAATCCTAAAAATTAGGGAACCAGCACATACCAACAGCTGGGACTGAGCAGAGTGACAAATTCATCCTTCAAGCTGATGCAAGGTGAGACAGTTGAGCCCTTTCCTAACAGAGGTATTGAAGTAAAAGCTTTCTTGATATTTTCTGCACTGAAAATGCACACTTGCAATCTTCAAGTTTCTTTGGATACAAGAAATATTTGATTGTATAAGCAGCCAATTCTATCTCAGAGGATAAAGAATTCCTTTACCAAAATAAGGCACCTGGGCAAAGCCTTACATTTACAAAGGCTATGCAAGTGCTGACAGATTGACACAGAAATGGAAACATACACTTGTCAGCACCAGAAAGGGTTTAAAACCCACAAGGAAAGTCAACAGAGCAATGGCAAGGGAAGTAGAAACTCCTTAGCAGAAAATTTACAACACATTTTAACATAAAGATGAAAAGGAGACTTTCTAAGGAAGATGAATGGCCATAGAGCTAAATTAGACTATTTTCTCAATTCTCCAAATGCAAAACCAGCAGGTATAGTTTATAGCTTCTGCCACCTACACTGTTTGTTTTCACCAGAGGTGCTCAAATCTCCTTCCTCTTTCAATGTCAGGAAGAGGAATTTATGGGCATTTTCATTGACTTTGCCCTTTAGGCTACCAACCTCATTTCCCCTTTTTGACTGTTTCATGACATTTTACTTGGAAGTAAATCAGTTAGAATGATTTGTACACCTCAGAATAAATATGACTTTATTATTATATATGCTATTGTTTTAAAATAGACAATACACTGAAGCTCCCTCTTCCACAAGAGTGCCCCAAGTTAATACTCTTTGGCTCACTTCAAACAGGCTTCACACTGTGGAGTGTCCCAGGGTCATGCCCCCATGGGCAACACCTCAAGGCCATCCCACCCTATACAGTAATGCCACCCTTTGAGCACCCTTCTCAGAGCAACCTCAACCCACATCCCAGAACACCCATGTGCCAGAGCTTGGGTATCCAATCCTTACAGGCAGACCCCTTCAGAGCACAAGCAGGAAGGCAGCCAGCCTGTCATACAGCCAGTGGTATTCATGGGAAAGGGAAGTCTGTCACTGCTTGCTAGGACAAAACATGGGAAAACTACAGTTACCAGGACTGCCAGAGGAGTGTATGAGAATATTGAACAGAGCCAAGCAGAGGCACAACTCAAGCAGGCCACCAGCCCAGTTCAAACCACCACCCTCTGGTGCCACAGCACAGAATAATTCTTTATTCAGAAATAGCACTGAGTCTGCATACATGGAAAGGGCATCAGCATCATCTCAGCACTGCACCTCCAGCCAACAGCTAGGCTTGGAGGTCAGCAGTAGATATCCAAAGTAATAGTGTCACCATTTGAGCAACTAAGCCACTTCCCACCAAAAAACCCAATGCCACAGCTTTTTTGCTTTGTATTGTTCATTCAACTTGACACAGCAGGTTTGGATTCTCAGACCTGTACAGAGGACTTGCACTGGGTCTTGTCATTAGTTTATTCTTCTGTAGGAAAACACCTAACACCTGCAAGGAATCCTTTAAGGGAACCAGAATGTGCAGTCACATCTGTCCATCAGTTATCCACACATAAGCCTGCCACAGCTGCATAAGCCAGCCACCTACCTTGCCTTTCTCCCAAACTATTAAGCTAGAGAAACAGAGGCAGGTAGATTTTGGTGTATCTAGCAGAAGGAAGATGTAAGATGTCTTGACTAGACCACCTTAATTTTAACAATTTCCTCAGTACTATGGAAAACTCACTCAGATAATGAGCTTGCAAACTCCCACTTGCCTAGCAGCAACAACTTAGTGACAGCCATGCAAAGTGAAACCTGTGAGACCTGTGGCAGGAGAGATTGCTCAGTAATGGAAAAAGACAAAGCAATAAAGTGATACCTTCTGGTTTTAAGGGTCACAAGCCTCCTCAAGAAACTAAATGCTTATGGATGTACTTTTAGTAGCCTTTTACATCTGACTGTCCAAGACCCCTCACTGCAACAGTATTCTCCCACTCTCTCAGATCCAGAAGACTGGATGGCACACAGGCTCACAGAGCTTGAAGACCATTAAGGAGATGGTGGACTTGCTCAGGTAAAATTGCCAAGCTACTGCATGACAGACCACCTTGGTGGACAACTACCAGTGAGGAATACAACATACTCCCAGGCCTTCAGGATCAGGATGAAGGCCTGGGAAACATATCTTCTGCACCTCCAAAGGCAGCTTACATATCAATAAATGAATGTCCTGCTCTTGAGCTGGAAGATGACATGCCCCTTTGGGAGTTATTTTAAGTTATTTCCTTGTTTAAAGTACCAGCAATGGCTTCTTGTGACTGCAGAGGCTTGAAGTGGGGCAAAGGATCATCTCTGACTAGTTCTGAACACACCACAGATTCAAAGTAACATAGTTAATGATAAAAATCAAAGCTTTACAATACTGCAGTTTTCTTATTCTCTTATCTCTTAGCAACTTCTCCAAAGTAGACAGCAAAAACTGAATTTCTACCTAATCTGTATTTCAGAGATTAAATATACAAATATACATAAAATGAAACTCCTTAAGAGAAATTATAACAACTTGTACTATGGTCTGTGTTTAGTGGAATCTGAATCAAACAATTCAGCAAATGGACAGTGAGTGAAAACAAGAACCCTTAACTTTCCCTTAACAACCACTTCAAAAGCTCAAGCACAGTCCAAAACCCAAAACATTGTGTCATATCACACGGATTTTAATACCATACATCCTCATAAGCTGTTTTCTGGTCTGAAGTACAAAGTACCAAATATCACCTTTCACAGCATGAAGCTCATAAAATTCCCCATAAACTTTCATGAGCAATTCCTACTTACTAAGAGAAAGAAAAAGGTCATGTTTTAGTTTGTTCTTGTATGCATTATCCACAGTGAGAACTTCAAACAAAGGCAGATATTTTCCTAGCTTTCACCTCAAAGAAGGACAAGTACTTCAGTGCAACTATCCTTCTCTGAAAGCTTTTAAAACAAGGCTTGATGGGGCCCTGGGCAACCTGATCTAGTGGGAGGTGTCCCTGCCAGGCAGGGGGGTTGGAGGTAGATGATCTTTAAGGTCTCTTCCAACTCTGACAATTCTAGGATTCTATGATAATATGTTCAGTGACTTATATTTGTATCATATCTATTTAATGACTGACTCTCTTTTACCCTTGGAACAGAAACTATTACTGCTATGAAAAGTTATATTGTGTTTCCTACAGGAAATCATCCAAGCCATTCTCATGAAACTTCTAATTCTTGATCCTGTTTTGATGTACTGCTACCTGGAGCCCTAGGAAACCAAAGCAATCTCTCTGGGGCAAAGTTCAGAGCAAAGAAAGGTGTGTTAAAACAAGGCACAACTCAGCAAGCTTTCAAGAACTTATCAACTGATAACCAACCATAATTTAGAAACTGCACTTTAATTTAGCTCATTACAGTCAGTGGGAATCCAAGATGAATATTTGTTTCTTTTGGTGAGACAGGCTGCATGCTGCCACATGCAATCCCCACAACAAGAGGAAGGCTGCTTATCTGCAGCTCTGGAAGAGGAATGCAGGTCTGCCTCACTGCACAATACACCTGGAACCCAAGGATCTCTTCTCACATCACAGCCTGACTTTTGCAGGTAGAGGACATGGACATGACTGAATCACTGAGTGGTATGAGTCAGGACTAAATGAGCTGGAGATGAAGCTTGTGCTACCTTCAGAGCAGCTGCTAAGGGACAAGCTGTGATAGAACAAGGGGAAATGGCTTCAAGCTGTGCCAGGGGAGGTTCAGACTAGACATTAGGAAAAGTTTCTTCACCTAGAGGGTTATCAGGCACTGGCACAGGCTGCCCAGGGAGGTGGTGGAATCACCATCTCTGAAGAGTTCAAAAAACATGTAGATATGGTGCCTGGGGACATTTATTTTTTACACATCTAAATACTGAAAACAAAAAACTCTTGTTTTTCTCCCCTATTTATTTGGCTATAAATATTTCAATCACCTGTCAGAACATGGTTATTTTGAGATCAAGACTCTAAGGCAGAAGCAGGTTCACTGCAAAAACACTGGCCCTCACAAAGCAGCCCACTGGCACACTGGAACTACTCAAAACTTATGAGTGGGGAATTTTCCTTCCCTTGGCCAAGTGGATTTACTGAGAAGCCTGAAGTGCCAGGCAGTGACCCATGGGTAACAGGAATCTGCAGTTCTACTCACAGCAAAGACTTCACTGTATCACTTGCTGGAATTGTGTCTGTAGTGTTCTGATTCATAGAAACAGAAGGTGTGCACTCAGTAACTCTAGTAAAAAAGCACTGCCAACAAAAGAAGGGTGCTGGCATTGCAAATGTTACCAAAACATGCATGAACAGCCTTTCAAAATCTTACAGCTTTCAGCTCCATCCTCACTAGTAAGCTATGAAACAAAAGTAAAATATTGGCAATAACAGCAGATTAAACCACTTCTTAATCAAGTGCCAGTATCAGCAGACTGGAAATGTCATTAATCTTATTCCAAAACAAGTTCAGCAATTCTGCTCTTCAAAGAAAAAGAATTTAGAGAAGCAATTTAAAAATATTCGCTTGACACCACACAGAGCAAATACCATGTTCAGATTTACAGACCTCCTCTGGCCCTTTGCTCACCAGAAGTTCAGTTACATTCCAGTTTGGCATCAAGTCTACAGGAGTACAAGAGCCCATCTAGTAACACAGAGCATTATGCTCTGTATCACCTAGATTTGTATACACTCAGGGTCATTAAAATGTTCAATAGGTCTTTATGTTCACATTCCTTACAGCTAGACAAGCATGACACCTCATTGTCTGTATGTCATTAAAACAAAAAAGCCTACATACAGAGGGGCCTGGTTTTCCTTTTCCTGCTATGGATTTCTACTGATTCAGCACAGTTATTCTTATTTTCTATCTATTTAAGGGTCTGACCCAGAGCAGAACTGAATAGACTGCTTTCACTGACAGTGAAAGGTAACTAAATCAAATCTACATCCACAACATAGAATAATCTGGGTCACCTAGTGAACTGGGCTTGTTGGAGTAATGCTGTTTTATCATACTGACAGATGCTACATGGATATCTAAATGCAAGAAACAGTGACCATGTCTATCCAACAAGGACTGCACTGAAAAAGAAGAGCTTGTGCAGATCTAGGGCTCAGAAAGGATGTGCAACCCAAAGTCAGTTCCACCAGGATGCTTAGAACAAGAAGTCAGCATGACTGTTAGCACATACAATTGGCTGAGGGAAGTGATTTTACCTGTGTGGGTGGCATTCATGAGACTGACACTCAAGTACCGTGTGTAATTTAGGCTGGAGGGTGAAGAAGCAGCAGAGCAGCAGGGCAAGTGTAAAGAAGGAAGCTGAAAATGCTGAACAAAGGTGTCACAAAAAGGATTTTCAGACTGAAGAAACAGAAACTCAGAGAATTACTTGCTCCATCTACCAAGATAAAAATCGAGCAGCAACTTGACAACAGGTAACAGGCACTGGAAGCCTTTTTAATCAACTGGAAAGACACAGTAAAAACCAAAGGCAGGAGGAAGATAAATTCAAAGAGGAAATAAGGTGCAAACTGGGAGAAGGTGGAACCAGATGAAGCAGGAATCTGTTACTGTGATTAATACACTAGTAACTAAGCAACACATTAAAGGTCTGCAGTGTACTACATATTTATACATGCATGAAATACAAGACACAAAAGCAACTCTAAACAAAGCAACTTAATGGACTGTTGCCTGTCACCATCTGAAGATGTTGGCAGGCCCTCCACAACAAACACTGTTCAAAATAGCAGGGAAATAAAGGCAGGAAAAGATTTTTCTAATGCATTTAGATAAAGATTGTGCTCATGGAGAGCTTGTAAACTTAGCAGATCAAAAGACTGCTGTGATTTTGTAAAGTCACTCATAGTGTGACAGACCTTCAACACACAGCAAGTCCTGTACTGAGCCATCCATGCTGGCTCCAGGAAGACAGGTTACAGGGGTAAGGAATAACAAATGCTGTGGTGATATGGAGAATCTGAAAGCTGTCCTGTACTAGCAGATTGCAACTGAAACTGCAAAAGGCTCCATCAACTCAAGTCGGTTGTGACTAATCAGCTGGTGAGTTTGTTGCTTTATTGCTTGCACACTGAGCATTACACATACCCTGCACAGTGCTGTAGTCTTTCATACTGGATTGCAACTGCAAGAGTGAGTCACTGGTGGGAAAAGAGGGGGAAAGGAATGAGAGCTTTTCTCCCTGAAAGAATGGAGATGGAAAGTGACCTTGAAAAAAAGGCATGAATTCATGCTTACTCCTAGATTTCTTCTTGGCTTAAGATGCAAACTATTAAATCTTCAGATTAAATTGAGCAAATGTTTGAACAATGAATGAGGCAGATTATTCTGGTAAGGAAAGAATAATTCCTCTTGTATGTGTTATTTGTAATGTCTATTATGGTCAATGCTTGAAAGAATCATACATTGTGGGCAATAGAGAATAGCAGTCTTTGTCATTTTTCCCCAGCTCAAAGGACATCTATCTCAGTTTCTCTCTCAGGAAGACCAAATAATGAGTGACTGATTTAGACCTCAGCTGTCTGTAGAAACCACCAAGTATTTTATACTGCTCACTTGTCACCCACCCCCACAGTGAAGCCAGATTCTACCACTCCTAAGTTAGTAAAGCACATATTTACAAAGATATCTAAAAAGAAACATTTTGGTTTATGCAGATTTACACAGTAACCCAAAAAAAAAGGGCACTTCTCTCCCAACAAGCAGCACTGGCTTGCAAAGCTTCAAAACTCAAACTGGTCTTCTATTGTAAGTGAAAGAAGTACACATGAAATGGCAGCAAAACTGCAGGTGCTGGCTGCTGGTGAGCAAGCACAGTGACTCAGTGGAAACAGATAAAGGGAGGCTGTGACTCACAGGACAACCTGGTACAGCACGGGAGACAATAGGGAACAGCAGCCTCCAGGTAGGACAAAAGTATGGAAACAAAAGCAAAGGTAACCTCCAGTGGCCATCACATCTCAAATCAGCTATCTGTTACTTGGTTTGCACTTTAGGCTTGGCTCTTGAAAAACACTCTGCAGCAGAAGGTTACTTGCCTCGTGCACTGGTCTGCCTGCAGTTAGTTCTGCTTTGCACTCTGCATGTATTCACTTCCAGTTTTCTGTATCTTATTCCTCATCCAGCTGCATGGTCTTACTCTCAGGCAATCAAAAACCACCCAGAGAGTCCTCTACAGGACTAGTTCTGTCCTGTAGAGTGAGTGAATCTGTGTGTATGCACATATATGTATGCACATACACATATATGTGTATATATATATATATATGTGTGTGTGTAAAAATATTTAAAGGTAATAATAAGGCTAAGACCAAGTTTGGAGTATTCAGTGGAGAAAACTACTGTTACCTGAAATGCCCACACAGGGCTGGCAAATATGACACAGAACCTGCAGTCCTTTCTGCCACAGTAGATGGGGGAAAATTCCCCAGCAAGGAACCTAAATGGCACTGGAATTCTATGCCTAAGGGTGTGGATTTCACGTGCATGAGGGTGATATGCCTACAAGCAGTCACTGAAACAAGGTCTTGGACTGAAACTTATCTGATTCATTCTTACTTTCCACAGTCCATCTAACAACAAATGGTTTCATATGAAAACAATTTTAAAAGTTGGTGCATGGACACTGTAAAGACAAGAAGATGACAGCAAAAAACAAGTAGTATGACAGCCAGCCAATAAAGCATTAGTGGAGCTAATGGGTTTAAACTGGGAAGTGAGAAAACTGAAGCAACATGGAAAAAAGAAGAGCTGCTAAAATGGAATTTCATACTGAGTAATCTGTCTCTATGATTTCTCTAAGGAAATTCTTAGATAAATAATTAGGTATACCACAGAACTCACCCACAATCAGCATCTATACAAAGATATTCTTTTAACCACTACTTTAAAGTAAACCAAACTTCCCTATGGCAAAGACAACAGCTCTGATGCTTTGTGCATCACCACTGACAAGGCAATATTCCTAAATTATCAAATTTGGAAATAATCACACTGAGGCTGCTCTAGATTTTAGCCTAGTAAACCAATGGTAAAGTAAGCCTTTCCTTAAGGAAATACATCACAGCCTCATTGTGCCCATAAAGGGCAAAACAAGAACAGAAAAGTAGCTCAACAATCTATTAGATCAATAAAATTCTTAAGGATTAGGAAGCAAGACTTCTCATGTGCCTAAAGGAAAAAATAAATGCTTAGGAAGTCTAGTCCTTTCCTAGGATGCCACTTGGTTTGAAGCACAGCCAATGATTCACTTTTTCCAGGATGTACCACTGCCATGCTTCCCCAAACCTCCAAAGACAAAGCAATCTCTACCATGAATTATTTTGAATGCCTGTGAAAAAAATAACATAGTTTCTCTGTTAATCTTTCCCAAAGGGTTGCTTCTTTACAGCTGCCACTGTATTACATTGGCTCCCTGCTATTTTGATCCTTGTTAAAAATTACAGAGTATTCAGATTATCAGAGAGATGCTAACCTAGGTACTGGAAGCTCTTTGTTATTTTTTAAAAAGGTCAAAACAAGTTCCAATTTGAGAGCAATAATAATATGCAGGACATGGACAGCAGAATCAGTTTACTTACACACTATGCAAAGCATAATTGAAAACCCTATTTCCAGAAAATATTGCAGAATTACAAAGGTTTGGGTGTTTGCTCTATTATCACCAAGCAGCTCTGCACACGTTGGGAATGCAGATAAAGAAGGAAAGCAGTTAGAAAAATAGACCAAAAAAAAATCCCACAGAATGTTACAATGTTTCAGAAAAGTTTTGTTTGTTTGTTTTTTAGAAGACTAAAAAGTGACAAGCAGTCATTCCCCTTCCTCCCTGCCTCCATGACAACAATACTCCCAACCCCTCCCACTTCAGAAGTGGGAAGACACCACAGACCCAAAGCAGAAAGGGCCAAGATCATGGAGCTGAGGTCTTGGGTAACAAAAACGAGATAGACAGCACTGAGGTCCAAATTTAGAGTGGCACAGCAGACAGGCAGAGACTTGTCCTTCAGGATCTTACTTTAATGAGCTAAATGGCAAACACACATGACCTGGAAAGCTGTAACACTGCCAGGGTGGAACTCAGGCAAAATAACTGCAGGGATCTCCTGTTCTGCACAATTTTACAACATATACATTTATATGCTATAAATAAGGAAATGAGACTGCCTTTCACATTTATTCCCCCTCCTACTCCCTTAATCCCACATCAAAACAATCTGTGGATTACCATTACTTGCATGGCAATGTCTCAAGTTTACCCAGGAGGCTGTCCCCAGAAGCAGCTGCAAAGTAGTGGGATCCTGATGAGCTCTCTGCTCCTAACGGTGAAGTTTTAACACGAAAGACAAGTTTAGGATACAGGGCGACCCTGAGGACTGTGCTGATGGGTCTGGGGCCTCTGGGGGCTGAGTCACTGCATCTTAGAGCAACACATCCAGCCAGCCCTGCGTTAAAAAGGGGGAACTGATCTTAACAGTCTACAGATAGACAGATCCCTATGCAGAAGTTATCTGAAGGAGCAGGGAAAGTGGTTTTTATCTAGTCCCTCCTGCACGGGAAGTTTGAGGAGAGCTATGAGAGGCAAAAACGCCACAAACAGTAACAAAGAGGTGGATTTTGTGATTTCTTGCAAAAATGCACATACTTTGCATTCAACAGCAAATACCTAGAGTGATAGTGCCCTTATATATGCATCCAAGATGACATCAGGACTCAAAGGAAAGCTAACAAACATTACTTACAGAGAAAGAAGTACCTCAACAAAAACAGAGGCACGGCTTTGTGGTATGAACATGGAGTAAGTTGTAACTTCTCAGCTCAGTTCCTGCCTTTGCCATGGACTCTTGGTGTGACATATCACGTGCATCAGTTATCTTTTGTCCAGAGTGACACACTGTACTTCCTTTTAATCAGCCTACAACCTCTCTGATCTGACACGCTCTTCCTACGGACCGATGGAAACAGGGTGCCAATTTCAATACCTTCCCAGTTTCAGCCGGCTTCTCAGCTTTGATAGAAGTCCCATCTTTATCAACGGGACCTTTCTTGACAGTTTCAGCAAGAAAGAGACGAGACTGGATGGGCCATAAAGACAAAAATCTCCTTTCCATACAACAGTCTCTCTGGTCATTGCTACAGAAAAGCCAGCAGCGCTGCTGCCTGTACTAAATACGTGTTGTGAGGCACTTAGGAGGTCCTCAACCTCCATAAAAGCTTGGGGCGGTTGCCCATTATCTGTTTCACCTTTTAAGCAAAACGACAAACGCTCCAAAAAGTTTATCTTGTCATTATCTGCACCTTCCTTCATAAAATGCAAAATGCAAAAACAGTAAAGCACAAAGACGTTATGTGAAAACCTACATATTTCACCCCACAAACAGCCTGACCCCAAAGCCTCTGGGCTCCAGCTCCCGCAGAAGCCACGGGGCAACACCCACCAGACCCTCCATACACCAAGGCTGAACACCCCCCGAGCACAAACGAACCAGAAACACTTTTATTTTAGCTTGGTTTGAACACGGATAATGCATCCTGGAGGGCACGGCACTGTTTTCAGTTCCCAGCACCTTGACAACAGACAGCGTCCGCTCTCTGCACTCGACTCTCGGCAGCCCAAACACACGCCCCAGGGCTGCGGCGGCGATTATGGGAGGAAAAAAACCCACAAAGAAAAACCAGTTCGGGAGGATTCGGGACAAAGCTCACACACGGGGCAACCCTACCAGCCCCAGGGGCCGTAGAAACACCTTCTCCCCACGCAACAGCTTCCCGCCGAGCCAGCTCCACTCCTCCTCCGCGCCCAGCCGCGGCTGGAGCCGCCCCCGAGCGCACCTGCCGCCCGGGCCGGGCCTGGGCCGTTCTTTGCCGCTCCCGCCGCCACCGCCGGGCCCGACTTGGCCCGGCCCGGGTTTCCCTGCGCCCCACTCACCCTCCGGGGCCGTCCCCGCTGCCGCTGTGGTGGTAGGCGGTGAGGATCACACCGCGGGAACCGGACCGCCAGTTCATGGCGTGCGCCGCCGCATCCCTTCTGGCTACGCTAAGGGGGAGCGGCCCGGGCCCGGCCCAGCCTCCCGCGGGCAGCGGCACAGCGGGGCAGGGCCGGGTGACGGCAGCGCTTTCTGCGGCTCGCCGGGGCCGTGCCTCTCCTTGGCAGCTCGGGCACCCGCGGGAGAGGACAGCGAGAAGAAGGGGGGACGGCCGCGGCTCAACCACACCGTGGGGAGCGACCAAGAGGCTTCCGGCGTCCTGCGCCTACCGCCACCGGCCGCGGGGGCTCGGCTAGGGACGGCCTTCAGGCAAGGGCAGCCGCCACCGGTAGCGTTCTGTGTGCCTTCCTACACGCTGTAGTGTTAAAAGCCAGCGGTCTTTAGTCAGGCTGGAGGTTGCTTTAAGGTGTTGCGAAGAAATTAGTCGAAGGCAGAAAAATAAATTAGCCAAATGCAGAAAAGGTGTTGCAGTGTGAGAGTGGAGTAAGCTGCCTGGGGTGGAGGGCTCAGGTTAAGTATTAAGAACAATTTCTTCACTGAAAGAGGGGTTCAGCATTGACAACAGGCTGCCCAGGGTAGTGGTGGAGTCACCATCCCTTGAGGGATTTAAAAGACATGGAGATGTGGTGCTCAGGGATGTGGGTTTTAGTGGTGACTAGACAAGTGCCAAGTTGCCAGTTTGACTTGATGGATGGTCTTCAAGGTCTTTTCCAGCCAAATCTACTCTAGAATTTTTCTGCATTTTGCTATATTTCTATAATTTAAGTATGGTACAATATCATCCATTCCAACACTTTTGTACTTTCTGTTCCTCACTGCTGTCTCCAGAGGTGGCTTGCAAGACCACCTGGTTGCAAATGCAGCATGAAATAAGATAGAAGATAAGAAAAATAAGGAATCTAGTCAGTGTTTTCTTTATACATTTGTCCATTTGATAGAATCACAGCATTGTTCTGTGCTTGATTTAACTCTTCATCCACAAAAGTTTTTTAAATGACAAGCTGTCATTATAAAAAGCAGGTGATAGTGTCGGGCAAGGATACTTGTTGACTGAGCTGCCTCAGAGCTACTGTGCCTTAAACCAGCCATATTAGCTCCAAGGTCACAGAGTCACAAAGGTTGGAAAAGACCTCTAAGATCAAGCCCAACTATTGGCCCAACACCCCCATGCCCTCTAAACCATGTCATTATAAAGAACTAAGGGTAGGGCTGAGTTTTAATAAAGCTTACCTCTTCTCTGGCTTCTGTATGATGTTTTACCTGTAGACACCTGGCCAAGGTGTTTTAGCTAAAACATTTTTTGTATTGGTAATTTTTAATCAAAACTTTCATACTTTTTTTTTAAATAACTCTTTCATTAAAAAACTGACATTAGTGCCAACAGATAAGCTTTGCATATATGTTAGGAAAAAGAATGTGTTTTCTGAACTACCTGGATTTTTAAGGTTTACAGTGCATCAAAAAGAGGCTGGTGCTGCCCCATCTCCCCAGATGTGCTCTGTCTCCAAAGGCAATGTCTAAAACATAATGCACAGCTACAGTTCTGCTCCAGCAATGGCTTAGTAGCACAGGTACAACAGCTTAACAAGCAGCATGCAGCAAGAGCCATACACTGGGACAAGTGATCCGTATGTACTTGCTCACAGACACACACAAAAACAAGGAGATGAAACAACTGCAAAACTCAGGACACTGAAAAGATCTCCCTCTACTCCCACTGCAGAGGCACAGCACTCACCCTACATCTCAGGCTGTGTCCAAAAATTGGCCTAACTTCTCCCAGAAGCACACAAGCCAGACTCATCCGTGTTCACTGCTCACTTCAGAAGTACCTCAGCAGGAGATGTGAAAACATCTTATTGAAGTCTGTCAGTACATCTATCTGCTGGTGCCTTTGGCTAGCTCTCTAAATGCACATGTGGGTTAACTGCCAAAAAGCCTTCATGTAAATCCCACAGTCCTTAGGACCTGGCCAGTTCTAAAACTTCTGCCTATTGGTTGCATGCCAAATACCCCACTTAGAAAACTTCCTTTAAAGTACAGCTAAAGAAATCACAGAAGTAAACACGTTTAGGCATTCCATGTTCAGTGAGTGCTTTCCAAATCCCTTTGCCCAAACTAAATAGGAAAATAACTGGCACAGAAGTAATCCCAAGGACATGGCCACAAGTAAGAGAACTGACACTTTTCTTGCTTTCAGGAAGTTTTCACCTTCTCCCTCACTGCCTCCACATCCACATTCAAACAACCAGTGTGTCCCCCACAGCAAAAAGAAAATGAGGAGGGACACTGGCATTCCTCTCTTTCCTTGCAAGTTACTCTAAAATGTATCTGGTGCACTCTGGTGGCTGCTTGAGTAATCCTTAATTCAGTGACTTTGAAAAGGTGAAACAGTAACTACTGTTGGGGTTTTTTTGAGATGATCCATAGGAAGACTAATGAGCACATGAATTTATTCTAGTGTATCTAGTTGGATTTTTCTTGACTGTACCCCTCGGAGAAATTCAGCTCTCCCCCATGGCAGCCCATCTGTTTACCTTCCATAAATCACAGGGGGAGGTTCAGTGGTTGAGGTTCTCATCTCATCTGCTTGATGTTTTTGCTCATGGTCAGGCAGCTGCTGAATTTTACCCAGAGGTACCTCAGTTTCAGTAGTGGTAATTTATCCATGTTTATTTGGAGTGTGACCTTGCACAAACTCTCATATCAATTCTTGCCTCACTTTCTTTAGCCATAGAAAGGGGCTGATAATATCTAGCTATCTGTGAGGATTATTCACCATATGTTCAATTACATTGAAAGCCACCAAAAAATACAGCACATTACTTCCCATGACATCACTATGTTTAATTTCTTCTGGCACATGATTTCATAGGGATAAAATGGCATGGCTATCTGTACCCAAAGGCACAGAGAAGAGATAATAAATCCCCTACACTTTGCAGTATCTCCACAGAAGGTATAGGACTTCTGGGGAAAGCTTAATACCATAACTGATGTTTTGTGCCACTTTTGGAAAGTCAGCATGAATGCTGGAGACTCAGGGACACTCACTGGTGACTCTGAATGTCTCCTCTCTCTTGAGCTAGTTCTGATACAAGTTTGGCTTTATAAACCATGACTTCACATATGGCACCAATTATAAAAAGACAGCATATTTTTCAGACTATAATGGCCTCATGCCTACATTTAGCCTCTATCTGGGGCTAAACTAGAGCAGTTGTTCTATCACCTGATGCCCACTCCCCAGCCAGGAAGGGGAATGAGGAAAAGGAGAGGAGAGCCATAGACTGAAATAAGAACAGATTTCATCAAACAGCAAAGCTAATATGATACTAATGTTAATATAAATCAGACAAAGTTATTATACTCAGCCCAGTGAATGCACAGCAGCCACACTAAAACAGGAAAGCAGTCCTGGGGAAGCAAAACAATGCAGGAGCAGGAGCAGACTCTATCCTGAACAAACATTCCCCTTTATACTGAGCATGATGTTTATGGTATGGGAAACACCTGTTAGCCAGCTCAGCTCAGCTGCCTTGATTTTTGCCCCAGATTAAGTTCCTTGGCTGACTCCAAACTGCTAACAGCCTGCAGACCATGGCTGGCCTTGGATTCTGTCCCAAAGAAACCAGGACACCTTGGTCCTTCTTAATTCTTGCAAGGTGTCACCTAGATGTGGTGCCCACCAAATGCATTCACTGCATGGGCAGATACACTCTACTAGCATATGAAAATGAAATAAAAATCAAAGCAAAACTCTGGAGCATGATACCTCATATTTCTGTTCAATCTTGACTTACATTTGTATAAGGCACCTGTATAACCCTTCAAAAAGAGTTTTTCTAGGTTAAACATGCTATGTGCTTTTGGTTTTCTTTCAGGGAGAGATCTTCCATCCTCTTTCTGCATCTTTCTGCATCTGTTCCATTCTGAATTCATTTTTTCTGAGTGTGAGATCCCTGAACTCTGTAGAGAAACTGGGACCTTGTACAACATCCCAAATACTCCTCTGACTGTATCACAGACACAGTATTGTGGAAAACATTAGCTTTTCTCACAGCTGCTTCTCACATTGGTGCTTGTAAGTCCTTCTGTGACTGACTTGAACATATGTGTGTATGATACAGTTTGAACAGATTTTCAGACCAGTTTGCACATCAAAACACACACAGGAAGCTCATTCTGCAAATCCTTAATGAGGGCTATGTACAGAGTGGTAGGGGACATTCACTTTGTTGTTGTGAGGATGCTGTCAGATAACTGCCAGATATCTTGGGTTTGCCTCTTCTCTTGGACACTGCAACCAACACCAAACCCACTGGAGAGGCAGGAGCAAAGAGGATCCCTGTAAGTCACAACTCCACCTCTCTTCTCCTTTATGTCAGGTCCAGATTCCTGTATCCAGCTTTTAGGGTGTAACTGAATGGATGAACTGACCAGCTGAAGTTTCATCAAGTGAGATGGAGATGGTGCTAACAAGTGTGGAGAACATACTTGAAAGTAAATGTATAATCTGCTGCTTTAAAAGGTATGTTTTATCCATCACTTAGGCTCATGGTCTGTGATGGCTTCTCCCCCTCTGCTTTAGATCAGGTTTGTGTAGGGGCTGGGATAGTTTTTTCAGTCTGCATCTGGTTAGGAAGTTCAAAACTATGCTGTCTCTCATATGAGTTCACTAAGGCAGCCTGCACATTGACTGGGAGCTCCTCATTACCCTGCTAATTTTGCTGTTGCCTGCAGATTTGATCACATTTGAGGCACAGGAACATCTGGGGAAGTAAAACATAAAGCAGCCACAAAGGAGAAGAATTTCTTCTGAGTTTAGTCAGTCAGAAGAGCTCATGAAAATTGTGACACAATCCTAAACTGAGCAAGCCAGAGCTCTCCAGAGCTTCTCACTATGAGCTGAGAAGAAATGCTTCTGAACAAACAAAGGAACAATTGTATAATCCTGGGCTGCAAGAAAGAAAACCACTTCTCTGGAAGATTACCCAGGAAAACTTCAGGAAAACACAAACCAAAATATTCTTAGTCCTTTCTTATTGACAAAAATATTCATTTGGCCTCATTCTCTTTCATCCCAGGCAAAGCTTAGAAAAAATGTTCCCTCTCTCACATTTTACACATTGCAATTCAATTCAGCCACTCTTAATATGGAATAGTTCAAGCTGTCAGTATTATTTTGAATTGAAACAATCATTTGAATTCCACAGGAATTAAAAAAGACTGGTTCATATCACCTCTCAACTGCATTTTCCAGAACTCTAACTAAATCCAAAAGAAGGGCTCCTCACATGTGAAATCCTGACTGCCATTTGATAAATATCATATTAATGGGACAATGTCTCTTAAAACCATGCCTGTAAGTATCAGAGACAAAGCAGAAAGGAGGAATATTCTTGCCTTTCCCATCAGTTTACCAGGCTCATTTCTATTATGCTTGCATTCTGTAAGAAATCATAAATTAACACAATTTTTTTGTCCCTACTTCTTTTGCATAAGTTAGCTTTGGCAGCCATGCTTAGCACTTCTAAATTTGAATGAAATTTGAATGTAAGAGTATGATACTTGGGATTGGAAGCTATTTTCCAATAGCATTATTGTAAGAAGGACTAGCTAAACTTTGAATGAAGGAATTCACAAATGAAACCTGTAGGAAAAAACCCTGATTATTTGTTTCTGACAGTACTTCTGATGCTTTTGACTTGCTCTTCATAGCTATTCAAAAGTAACTCTAATGAATAACAACTACAAGGAAAACTAACATAAAGGCTTGTGCAAAAATGTGTACAAGAAATAAATACTTGAGGTTTTATTTGAGTTTTTGTTTCTATGGGAGAGAGAGCAGCCAGCAAGAGAGCTGAACAAATACCAGTCATGCAGCAAGAAAAATACAAACTCAAAGCACTATCACAGCTGGACTATAACACCATGTACCTAGCAATAACCATAAAGTTCAGGAGTACTTCTAGACTGATGCAGAGCCACACACACTAGTCACAAATAATTTTAAAGAAAGCATTGAATTTGTAGTATCCAGGCCCCAGTCTAAGGATACATTGTGACAGTCACAAATGACTGGATTTAATAGATCACTTGTTGCAGTTAATTTGCCCATCTCTGACAGCAGAGGAATTGTGACAGACAGGTTTGTAGAGCCAAGTTCAAACAGGGCTGCAGAAATATGAGGCAAATATGTACTACTGCTGCTGCTATGTATTTTGGAAGCAATTGCTGGTGCTATAGAAGCCTCAACTTGAAACTTTGCCTACATCAGGATATCATCTGTGCAGTTTCTGCAGGAAGAACAGAACATTTGCAGTTCACTTGGAAGATAGTCACCACAAAAAAAAAAGAAGGTATTTTATGTTATAGCAGTTAGATTGATTTGATAGAGTATGTTACCATTTGATAGCTCATGCTATGTACAATACTGTTCACCACATGTCCAGAAAAAAGAAACCAAACAAAACCAAAAAGGGAGAAACTATACTGTCTTTTAAACAGGAATGCACATGGTGAAAAGCAATGTACATGTATTTATATTTACATATAAATATTATGAGGGCATCTGTGGTCAAGTCTCATGAAATTCCAATCTATGAAATGCAATTGTAGCTTCACTGGAAGAAATGAATATGGTCAGGAACAAAATCAGAAGAAGAGTGCTGAGCACAAACCAGGCCAGGAAAGGGGAGTGGTTTGCAGAGAAGGATGCAGACATGTACCCAGCAAGAGAGAAGAGCACCCAGGAGTGGCTCTGAGCCATATGGCAGCCACAGGGAGGGAGGGTTCTGAGTGAGCAGTCACGACATGCAGCTGCTTCAGGAAGTCATCTGCAGCCCTTGGCTAGTGCTCTCAAATCAGGGGAGGGTTACATCTCAGCACTCGGAAATCAATGGAAAGTGTGTTACTAACTTGCAGCAGTGGAAGCATGCATTTTCCTCAGGAACAGAGAGGAATTCCCAGGATTGAGGAATGCCACCTCCTACACATTTTCATGGATTTCTACTACATACAAAATCAAATTGCCAGAAGGCACTATGATCTGGTCACTAACATTTCCATGTCAGAATTTACATGAGTCCATCCATCTCTTATCATGGGACAAATTAGCTAATATATGAAGGAATCATCAGCTTCTATTTGCTATCCTTCCTTGACCATAAAACCTATAGTACTTTCCATACTGAGAACTCCTGTGTATGAGAGACAGACAGAGGCAGAGAGCTGAGGGCTGTATTTTGCATTAATGAAAGGTAACACTTTTGAAGGGGCACATCATTTCCATCAAGAGTATCATCTCTTCATCAGTTTTAGGCATTTTAACAATCCCTGTATAGTAAGTAGACTGCAAAAACTTTTGGCTTTACCTCTTTTTCCATACTCATTTTCTACCTAAAATAGAAGAGGTAAGCACTTGCAATAATTTAAAGGTATTTCACAAATTCTCCTTGAAAAGAGAGTCATGGGAGCATGCATGACAATGAAACAGGAGAAAATGTTACAAAGATACTTCTGATACCATGAGCTCTGCTGTTCTTGAGGGAATTTAGGACCTATTTAATTTAACTTTGTTTTGGACCATGTCACAGAAGTACATGTGGGGGATAATCATCTGTAGGAGCTTTCATCACCTGCTGGCTGATGTGCAAAAGCTTCAACTTCACACAAGTACCTCCACTCCAGGAGAGGACAATCTTCCCAGAATTATAACAGTGATATTAACAAATATAATAAAAATTACATGTCTGCTAGCTGGTTAAGGGTGATCAAAGAGTAGTCATAGGAAAATCATATTGTTTGTGTTTTGCTTCTCTCTGTGCTATCCTATCTAATCTGGATTTAAGAGGACAAACTGCAAGGTGAAGGACATATCAGAAGCATGGCAAAACCAGCATCCAGGCCACAATAAACAAGCAAGTCTCAAACATTTTGCCTCATTGCCTGTATATACAGACATACAATGACCAGATTTTTTAACTGCTTCACATTACCCTAGATTATGTTAGGATCTATTCTTATGGAGACAGAGATGAGAAATATTGATAGAGAAAAGTCCAATTGATAAATGATATGGTAAATGCCCACACTGTAGGACAAGAAATGATCAGATTTCCCTAGCTGGGATCATAAGTGCTTGTCAAGAAGGTAGCCTTGCTTCACCACAGGCTGAAAAGGCAACTTTTCTATAGCCAGAGCACAGGAAGCAAAATGTTGGCCCCACTGGAGGCAGAGACTTAGCCCCTGCTGCTTTTCCTGGGACTAAGATTTAAGCCCTGAGTCCCTGTCCCACAAGCTCAACATCAGCTGCAACACTGGAAGTCCTTTACAGTCATCTCTGAAGGGATGCAGGAGAGATGGGCACAAGGGTGGCTCCTACCAGCACTTTTGCTGCTGACCTGGTGCTGCTGAAGCTGGATGGTAAATTAGTTGGGGGGTGGAGGGGAATAAATAAATAAATTCATGAATAGTTTGCCCTCTGTGTTTTGGATTCATAAAACATTTGTAAGCAATCTGTAAATTGCTTTTTCCTTGGTTTTTGTTGTTGTTCTTGGGGTTTGGGTTTTAGTTTTTAGTTTTGTTTTGTATTCTTTGGGGTTTTTGATTTGGGATGATTATAAGACAACTAAATATGTTCTTATTCTGCCTTCTCTTTGCATTTTTGTCTTCAATTACCATTTGATTTATTTCAAAATCATCCTTTGTGCTACATAGGTCTTTCGTGAAATAACAACAGTTAGTTTAAACCACCCTTTCTTTCAGGTAAAAGAAAATAAAATAGGCAAGAGAAAGGAGCAGCAGTGTGAAATTCCACAAGTATTCATGTATTATTCTTCCCCCCAGTGCTTCCACCAAAATGATGGGATTACCTGGCCTCAGCTTTCTCTCCCCTTCATGTTCAGGAAGATGTTTACAGTTCAGGATGGGCATTTGTCAACAGTACCCAATTTTGGAGCACTTAGGAATTATGGAAAGGTTTTTTTTCTCACTATGGCCTTCTATGTTTTCATTTTGTCAGTTGGACTTTTCCAGAATGGGTGAAGAAGAAAGACCCTAGTGGAGATAAATTTCTTTAGTAAGAATACTTCCAACATTTAATACCTGTTCAGGTATTTAAGTGGCTATAAGCAGTTAAAGTGCTTTTCTACTGCAGCTGCAGTAGGGCTTTTACTATTACAGTTATTGCTTACAAAAAGATCCCATTTCTCACTGGCATAGGCTACTCAAGAGTGCAGAAACCCACAAATCACTCACAAAAATTAGAAAAGTTAATCTTCAGCCATTGAACCTTCAGGTATCTATTAGTTTTATCAAAGCAACAGCCCAGAGACTACATGTCTGTATACTGTTTCTAGGGCTCCTGGCCATGAATAAAAAGCTAAGAGGGGGAAAGCTCCTGCCAAAATCATTCTTATTTCTTTTCTTACCCTGTTATTTCCTTCCCTTCAGTTGCTTTGGGGCATCACTAAAAATTAAGACAAAATTGCTATAAAATATTATTGCTACAATTAGAGCAGGTGCTCACAGGAGCAGGTTTCAAGCTGGGGATTTTTCTTTTTCCTAGCCCCAGTCTAGGAGTTATCTATTTGTGGAAGCATCAAGTTCTACCACATTATCTCTGCAAAGTGCATTTCATTACAGTAATCACAGGAAGATATTTTCACAAGGAATCAGCACAATGTATAATGTGTTCTCTAATGTTATGCAGAAATACATATTACAATATATAACCATAATAGTTTTAAATGTCTTAAGTGCTACCTGAAGTACTTGTTTCATGGGCAAAATGGGAATGTTGTTTTTCCCCAGGAAGCAAATACATCACTTTTTTAGCTGCCAACAAGCTGTGAAATAGTACTGCTTTTAGGACATTGCCATATCCCACCACCAGGAATACCAGCCTCCAAGGGCTTCAAGTGTCCTGCTTTAGTCAGGAGAATTCCCTAGTTTTAACTATTCAGTTCAGAATACTGTAATTATTTTAGTCAACCTCATTCCTCATCCTTTCAGCTGCAGATAAGCCCTTTAATATTTTAAAGGAATGCTTTATCAGAGTTGCTTTGCAAGGACCCAAATTTCAAAGCATAAGGACCCTGTGTGTGTACTCTGTTTTGTATTATCAACATTTAGGGGCAGAAAATAAACCCAAAATGTTGGATTAGATGATATTGTGCCATTCTTAATTATGGAAATATAGCAAACTACAAAAGAACTGTAGAATCATTTTGGCTGGAAAAGACCTTTAAGATCACCAAGTGCAACTGATAACCCAGCACAGTTCAGTCACCACTAAACCACATCCCTCAGCACCACATTTACATGTCTTTTAAATCCCCTCAGGGATGGTGACTCCACCACTGCCCTGGGCAGCCTGTTCCAATGCTTCACCACTCTTTCAGGGAAGAAATTTTCCCTAATATCTAATCTGACCCTGCTCTTGAGCAGCTTGAGGCCATTTCCTCTTGTCCTTACTGCTAGTAACCTGGGAGAAAAGACCAACCCCCCACCTCACTCCAACCTCCTTTTAGGTAGTTGTAGAGAGGAAGAAGTTCTCCCTTGAGCCTCCTACAGACTAAAAACCCCAGTTCCCTCAGCCACTCCTGACAAGACTTGTACCCTACACTCTTCACCAGCACTGCTGCCCTTCTTTGGACACATCCCACCACCTCAGTGTCTTTCTTCTAGTGAGGGGCCCAAAACTGAACCCAGGATTCTAGATGTGGCCTCACCAGTGCCCAGTCCAAGACAACAATCACTGCCATAGTCCTGCTGGCAACACTATTGTCAATCCAAGCCAGGATGCTGTTGGCCTTCTTGGCCACCTGGGCACACTGCTGGCCACTGCTGATCAGCACCACCAGGTCCTTTTCCTCTGAGCAGCTTTCCAGCCACCCTGCTCCAAGCCTGGAGCATTGCATGGGATTGCTGTGACCCAAGTGCAGGGCCTGGCACTTGACTGTGTTGAAACTCATTCCATTGGGCCCAGCCTATCAATCCAGCCTGGCCAGATAATTCTGGTTCCTTGCAACAATGAAAGTAGTGCAAATGTGTATGAATGACAAAAAAATATGAATTATGATTCAGTATATAGCACAGTAGCAAAAAATTTGTATTATATTGCATTATTTTAAAAAATAACTTTATGATTGAATTTCTTGGACTTTCTGAGGCTACAATTTTCTGATTAGATTTAAAAGCATCACCATTCCAGGAAACCTGGATCACATTTAATGTGCTGAAGCCACAAATAACTCTCAGAACCTCAGTCCTAAAGGTGATGCACAGGTTGGCCTGTTCCTGCTTTGCAGAAATGAAGCAATTCTTCAATTCTAACCCCTGTAAGCTGAAAGATTTTAAACACAGAGTACCACTGACAGTGTACTTATCTGCAGAACACAGGCCCCTTTCTAAATTGCAAGCCAAGTTTTTAGCTCATAGTGGATGATCAGTGTTAGCTTAACTCTGTGAATTATGTATTAGCAAAATAAACATGTATTTCAATTTTAATGGTGCATTTTAGTCAGGGAAAACTGTTGTGTTTATGCCCTGATTGGAAGTGTGAATATTAAAAATGTCAATGGACAAACAGAAAGACACTTTCTGTATCACTCCAAATTGCTGAGTGGTATTCTGAGTCAAAGAATTGCAACTCTCAAATACATTTAGCTACAGCAAAAAGTAGAAATATTAAGAATACCTTTGAATTGAAGACTTTGTAAAAAAACATCTGTTCTGACTATAGAATGTCAATAGATATTATCAGTTTCTATACCCTTCTAAAATATACTTTCACATGCATCCCCAGAGCTCATAATCCAGCTCATACCGATGCCCACAGACTGCCCCACTTATCTTTTGGGTTTGGTGTTATGTTTGAGGCAGTGGGATGAGAACCTAAGAATTCATTTGAAATAAACTGTATTTCCTTCATACTAAACCAAGATTCATTGTACATATAAAAGAAACCCCCTTGAGAATACTCACCACAACTTACCTGTTTAAAGATTATATGAAGTACAGTTTACACAATAGGCCTTTAATAGAAGCAGTCTTTCCTTCCATTTCATCCCTAAACATTTGATCATTATTAATACATTCTGCAGTGTCATAAAAACACCTTCATTATTTAATTCTATCTAGTAGGACTTGCAATATTTTAATTTTGTCCTAACTATTTGTATTTGCCCACAGTCTCATTATTGGAAGCAGCTAATACATTGCAGAATCCAGTGATCTGCTAAGCTAACAGTCTTAGCATGACTCTTAGCTAAGACAAGAGTACACCCAAAGATCCTCTGAATCACAGACTGCAGTTGCACAAACTGGCTTAGAACAGAACTAATTCTGTTCAGTGATTTTACTTTCTAGTTGAAGACTCCACTGAGAAACTACACTTTGTGAGACTAACAGCATGTTTTCATAGACACTGCCAGCTTCTAGCAGTGATAAGGCCTAATGTTTAGATTTACTACCAGGGATTGGTATGCAAAGCAAGGTCACTGCTAAATCTTGTGTCTCCTGTTGGGGGGTGCAGGGTAAAGGCTGCACCTTCAGGGGGGAGCAGGCAGCACAGGTGACCCCAAACTGACCAACTAAAGTACTCTATCCCATACAGGTCATATTTGATATATAAACTGGGGGTCAGTCCCCCCTTGCTAGATTGTTCTCAATTGCTTGGTGAGGGTTTTTTTGTTCTCCTTTCTTGGTTCCTTCTTCTCCTGTGCTTTGGTGACCCCTAAGTTCCTGCATCCAGTCCCAGGATCCAGCAGCCCCTGACCCTGGCTCATCTGCTGCTGAGGCCTTCTGCCACAGTATCAGTGGTGTTGGAGTTACCATCAAGGGGGGGTTGGGTTCAGTATTGGGTTCTGTACATATTTGTATATATTCCATTTATCATTATTATTGTTATTAAAGTAGTTTTAGTTTTCTTTTCCAATCCACAAGTCTCTCTGTCTCTCTCTTATCAGAGAGAGGGTGACAGGGAGCCTCTGTCATTCTTACCTAAGAAAATGATACACTGTTTCTAACAGTGTAAGAGACAAAGTAATGTTTCCTTTAGCAAAAATATCATGAAGGATTTATAAATCTGATGTAATCACTAAATGGACAGCAACCAAAAGTCCAAAACATGCAAACAGTTTCTCTGCATTAGCTCTAAAGACATCTTGAAGGAAAACATAACACCCCATGCTGCACTGAAGTCTATGATATGCAGCTCATCATGATTTCCTCTTTATCAAATTGAAATGGAATTTATATGGACTGAGAGAGTTCAAAGGGAATTGCTAAGGACAGAGAATGCAGAGGGAATCAAGGTACACCAGGGAGTTCATTGCATGCAAACTGCTCTTGCTTAGGAGCAGAAATGCAGTCCTGAAAGACTGAGAAGACACTTCATGCTGACATTTACTCAAACCCTTCTGTTCTGCCCTCATTTGATGTTTGGCTAATCCCATAACACTGAAGGTCTTTGTTGATCCCATTTGTAGCAAGTGTATGCTTTCATAATTCTTATTTTTAAATTAATCTTTAAAACATCTATTTCATTCTTAGCACTATTACATTTAACAAAGATCTGGTTCAATGTACTTTTATTATAATCATCATCTATGTTTGGATGAGTTTTATTGTATGGTTACTATTATGATAGCAGTCACTTTAAAATTCCTCCAATTTTGCTTCAGTTTTTATTAACTATACTGAGTATATCACTTACCAGAAAGCCAAGTGCCACTGTGGCACTGTGGGGAACAAAAGCAAAGGATAAATTTCCTGCTGCAGGTAGTTCAAAGGATTATCACACAGCCCAATCCTTACATTTTATTAGAAATTGATCCTTTAACTGAATTAACTACCCACAGCAGGTTTTTATCCAAATTGTTTCCTTCTTAAGTTTGTCTAGAGGCAGATGGTAGTCTTTAAAGATTATTGAAGCTATAAACCATTCTATCTCATATATATAATTACAAATCAATACCAGGTCTCTAATTCTTAGAGAACATGTGCTTTTCTCTGATGATGGAATCTTTGGTCTCATTATGCCCAGGTCTAATTGCATTTACTGTCATAACAGCAAAGTGTAGCATTTATCTAAGATGTTAATCTGTTGCTAGTGCTGGCCACCAAATGTGGGAACATATGCTTCTCTGTTCTGAAGAGCAGAGAGGACCAAAATTAACAGAATTAAAATATTCTATAGAAAGAACACATGGGAGATCAGTTCTCCTCTTGCACCCCCCCTTTGCTGCAGTGATCCCACCCCAGCAGGGTGCAGGGCCAAAGGTCTCACAACTCAGGTCTGTGGCAAAGACTGGGTTTAATCATCTGAGATCACAGAATCACAGAATCATTGTGGCTGGAAAGGACCTTCAAGATCATCAAGTCCAATGGACCAAAACTGCTTCTAAAGGACACTTCTCTCCTATATGTCAGATGTTTTCACAACTGTTGTCTTTCTATGCCTGGCTGTTCATCTGCACACCTGAGCACCCTGGACCCAGAGGACCCCTCTGTGAGTGAGAGGAAAGGGTAAGGCCAATGAGGCACCATGCAACACACACTGCATTCTCTTTAAACAGTTAATTTCTTATTCACAGCAATCAGAAACATTAAAGATTGTTGGACTTCTAGTATTCCTTAACTGCTGTTAAATGTGCATCAGGTAACAGCATTTACAATAAAAATTGACCCACCAGGTCCAAGACAAAGAGGACACACAATATACTACTGTAACAGCATTCATGTGGTTTGTAATTCTCACTCAGAAGTGGTCTAGCCTCCTTTCTACTGAATACTATTTGTATTTACAATCTTTTTTTTCCCTTTTGTGTCCAAACAAAAGTACTCCTGAAGCATTACTGAAGTACTACACTCTTATGAAGGCTGAGTGTTAGCTTTCCTTGTCATCATTTGAGTAAGTGTAATCTTCCAGCAAGGACCCCAATTCTTAACTGAAGCAATTCCCTTCCAGGTGAGTGAGCATCTCAGCCATTTAACTATTCACTGTGACACTTCCATGAAGCAAGAATTGAACCATAACTTCACTTTCCTGCCTCCTAAGACTGTTTCCTATCAGAAATTTTAACTGGCTGTAATGAACCCACTTAGCAAAGCTTTCCATGTTGTTTTCATGTTAGATCCACCATAATAAATTGCACATAGCAGTTCCAGAGTTTTATTTCAAACAAGAAGAATAGCAGTAACTTCCTATAAATGCATTAGTAAATGGTGGGTTTCTGATAACCAGGACTAAAAAAATCACTGGAAAAAACACATGTGGCAAAACCTTTGGAGGAATCAGAATTCTGACTCTGCACTTCCTCTGTCAGTTGTCCCATTCCATGAAGTTATTCTTTTCTGCTTGATTCTGAGAGTGAGTATAGATTGTTGGGTTTGGGGATTTTCTAACTTCACATTTGACATATACACACACAGGGTTGAATGTTGATTTCTGGCATTCAGAATTCCTCTGCCAGAAAAAAAAAATCTTTCTAGTAATCTAGGTTCCTTCACAGAAGTTGACATTTTTCCACACATGTTTCTTTTGCCACATTCATTCAGCCCTGCTGTATTTTTAGCAATTAGG
This sequence comes from Galbula dea, assembly GCA_013399015.1. Lineage (NCBI taxonomy): Eukaryota > Metazoa > Chordata > Aves > Piciformes > Galbulidae > Galbula > Galbula dea. The sequence goes on along the minus strand of VWZX01009197.1, from coordinate 235,130 downwards.
ATGTTTAAAGTTGAATATCACTACCATTTCTTAGCATCAAAGTAAAATCTATCTGACCTTCCAACTTGCAAGATAAAAGAACAATGTTTTTATCTAGATGTTCCTTGCTTACATGATAAAATTGAGCTTTTATTGAAATCTGAGGTTTTTTGGACTCCTGCCTTTACAAATTAAGTACCTGATGCAGAGCCATCCATCAAGCTACCACTACAGTTCTTGGGCTCAGTATTCCTGTAGCCATCTCCTTCACTGAATTGCTCTGTGAAGCTGCAATGCAAATTACACACAGACAATGCTGAGGGTGTGTCCCTGGCTTCTTTAATGTTTACTTGCAGGTTCTGACACTCAAATTCAATCCCATATAAGCCACCTCCAGAAATCTGGGTGTTGGAGGAAAACTGGATTATTAGATAGCATTATAGACTGGCCTATGGGGGTTGGTTTGCACCTAGGAAGAAGGGGAGGGACTGCCCTCTCATTTCTGCTAGAGAAAATGTCAATTCTGCAGAAAAGGAAGGAAGGAAAAGACACATGTAAGTTAGTTTAAGTAGGTCTGGCTCTCATGACTTTGTGTAAATTTCCAGGCTATTTGGCTTTGCCTTGGGAATTATGCTGAAGTCCATGATGTCAGTGCATGCCCCTGCCCAGAGCACAAGGAGACCCAGTACTCCACCACCTACAGACATTCCAACTCTGAAAACAATAACAAACAAAACAGAATGAAACAAAGTAAGAAAAATTATCTTTGTCCAAGCTTGACTGGCTGTAAGGAAGAAACAAATGGAATTTTTAACTCCATAAATAACACTTGCCTTGACTTAAAGCTTATTTTAGAAAGGACAAGAAGTACAAGGGCTTCTGTTCTTAAAACTGCTGAATTTATTGAACACCTATGACTCCTTCATTTTTGCTGGACATATTGGATCTTGCCTCCAAATAGTCTTGCCACTTGTTTTTTTCTTGTATTCTATGGTTAAACCTTGGGGGACATTTTTAATAAGCATGCATTTCTTTTCTCTCACTACTCATTACTACACTCACTGGGAAGAATATTTTTTACAGCTGCAACTACCTACAGTGTTTAACAAAGTCACCAACTTCTTGCCATAAAATGACTTAACTTACATCCCAGTAATTCCACAAAATTACTCAGTCCCTAATTACTCCATCTGATAACTATCCAAATTCCCACAGCTGAGTGGGACACACTGTGGCTAAGAGCTGTTCATAATATCATAGAATGCTCTGGGTTGGAAGGGACCTTTAAAGGTCATCTAGTGCAACCTTCCCTGTAGTGAGCAGGGACATCTTTAACTAGATCAGGTTGCTTAGAGTCCCAAATAACCTGAGCTGGAATGTTTCCAGGGATGGGGCTTCTAGTGCTTCTCTGAGCAACCTGTGCCAGTGTTCCACACTGCCAACCAACCTTCTTGTAAAATATTTCTCCTTTATATCTAGTCTAAATCCAACCTCTTTTAGATTAAAACCATCTTGGTTGATGACTTGGTAAAATGTGCCTGTATTGCTTTTTTGAACAGACTTTCTACTCATTTTCACTGTACTTCAAGCTCCCTCTTTAAACCTCTGATCTCTTGATGCTTACTTTATGCAGCATCATTTCTCATTTTGATCTTTGTGCTGCAGACAAGTGATGCAACTCTTCCCTCCAAACTGATGAACTGTGATCAACACAGTGGCTTCTTTTTTTTGGCCAGAGACTATGACAGAGGTTTTGAAACTACAGAGGAGGAAGGAGGCTGCTAAAAATTTATACTTATTCCACAGTAAGAATGGAGTACCCAATGATTCTATTGACCACTGTTGCAGCAAAAGAATAAATGGGAATGTTAGGCATTTCAATGACTTACTGCAGTCATCTCTGCTGAGAGAATATGTCAGGGAGGATTAGAGGAATCACAGAATGGTTGAGGTTGGAAGGGAGCACCAGAGCTCACCTAGTCCAACCTCCCTGCTCTAGCAGGGTTTCCAAGAGCACATCACTCAGGATTGTGGCCAGGGAAGGAGACTTCACAACCTCTCTGGGCAACCTGGGCCAGTGCTCAGTCACCCTCCCAGCAAAGAAGTTCTTCCTCAACTGCAGGTGGAACTTCCTGGCTTCCAGTTTGCACCATGGAGAAGAGCCTGGCTCCATCCTCTTGCCACCCTCCCTTCAGATACATACATTAATAAGGCAGAGAAGAAAGGAAACAAGCATCTGAGCAGGAAGAGTGAATAAAGGATTATGTCTATGTCACAGAAGTATTATTGTTGTATTCCCCAATAAAACAAGGGAAATGGCTACAGGCTTCTTCCATGTTCAGTATCCTCTGTAGAAAAGTTGGCTGCTCCATAAAGGTAACTGACAAATCTGCAGCATCTTTGGTTGAAAAAACACATGGATTTACCTGAAGATTGTACAAGGTATGAGCAAAAGGTCTACAGGAAAGGATGGGGCAGGGAGAGGCAGCAGGGGATAGAAAAGCTCTATCTTAGAGGTCAAAAACATTAGGGATAGAGTAAGAATTGCCAAAAGTGAAGCTGAGTCCTGACAGTTGACAGGTCCTGAGATGTAGCAGTATAAATGAAAAGAAAGTTATACTATTCTTTGACAACACAGAGAAAGAAAGAGATGAAATTTCAGTGAAGTTGCTACAAAGTAAGAATTGAGATCAAAGACAATGTTGGCATGGCCACCCCAAAACTTTCTGACTCAATCTTCTGCAAGGAGAATGACAGCAAGAGTCAGACAACTACTGAAAACATGTTCATAACCCTAAATCACATTCAAGATAGAAGCAGAGTTTTTAACAATTGGTAAAATTAAGCCAAGGAGAAGAGAGAATCTCCTGCCCCAAATACTGAAACAATTCACCTGGGAATTCAGTGATTCAAAACAATTGATCAGCTCCAGTGATGTTACATTACCAGAGAATGTCAACATAGCAAATACACTTCAGTAACAGAAAAACACCAAAAAGGAAACTGATAAATTGGGGAAAGGGAGTCTCCCTATTAAAATTTCTCAAGGTTCCCTCTTACTAATGATCTTATTATTTACTATTGTCATTCCTAACTCTGCCTTAGAAAGAAAAATGTGAAGTTTACTGGTAGTATGAAATTAAGGCTAGCAATGTAGAAAAACTTGAAGGTTCTTATACAGGAAAATGTATGAATAAAAGGACTGAAAAAATAAAAATGATACACAAGTGTATGTATTTAATAGACTTAATAACTAGATTTTAAACAATAAGCCAGGGGACTCATGACTTTGAAATGATAGATATTAATTGGTCATAAGGCAACCATCAAACACAATGTAGTACAGCAATAAAAAAGTCATATGCAGCCTACATACACCCAACTGTATCAGGCTAGATACCAGAGTTTTAATATCACAGGCATTGATCAGACATTACTTAAAATTATGGTGTCACTTCTGATTACTCATAATCAAGAAAGATGTATTCAAACACAGACAATCACCTGGGAAAGACCAGAATCTACTCAGCAGGAGCAACTAAGAAACAACAATTAAATTGCTGCCTGAGAGTACTTACAAACATAGATATCCTGCCTAGGAAAATCCATTTAAGTTAATGGACAATATCAATACAGAAGAACTGTTTAGGAATTTTTCCACTGGCAATTGTAGGCTGAAAACCAGAAATCCATTTCTAAATGTCAAAAAGGAGCATGGTTGCAGCACACCCAGCAAGAAGGGCAAACAGCCTCATCTTTGAAAAAGCTCAGTATGTTTATGAAATGGATTGGAGATGGTAAGACAGCATTCAGTGAGCTAGGAACTTCTTTCCAACCTGGCATCCTCCTGTACTACGTTCCTCCAACTAGGGCAGAAAAAACAACAGAGGGTAGCTACATTAAATATATCAAACAAACAACAATATTTAAAAACAACAACCAAACAAACAAAACCCCTAAAACCTTCTGTTAGAGATACATTAAGCTTCTAAGAGAAAATCAACTCAAAACCTTCAGAACTGGCACTGCTCTTTTCCACCTGCGTAGCTTAATCATTTCATTGCCTAAAATAAAGCACTACCACAGCCTTGATTCAGTTCACAATTCTGCACTACAGTTTATTGTGGAAATCTCCTTGGTAGCATCAAATGTTCACTCCACTTGTGAATGTCTTACATTCATAACTCTACATCTTTGTCTTCAGCTTGCTTGTGTTGCCTGGTGTTGTCCTTGGGAGCTGCTCTATCTGCTGCCATCTCCTTTGTCTGTTGTTCTCAAGAAATCACTGCTGATCTCATTTCTGGTATGCTGCTCCTCTGTCACTGGGTGCACAATCTTTAATTAGGCAGAGATAATTACAGAAAAGTATATTTCTATGAAATATATGAATGTTATTTAGTATTTTTACAATTATTTTCTTGGCTGCTCCATTCCCATGCAGTGTGCATGCTTTTGTCTGACTGAAACTAATCAGAAGTTTATGACTGAGCTGAATGGGATTTCAATGGGTACAGACCCATCCTCTCTAAGGGCTAATTAGCTGAGGTAAGTGTAAGAGACCAAGTACTGCTACATGATTTCTTCTGGCAAGTATGAGAAGTGTATTTCAATGTATCTACCTCTGATTTTTCTGGTTTTTTGTTAGAATAGTTGTATAGTGCCCAAGGTTGTAATGTTATTTCTGTAGCTTTGGGATTCTATGTTCTGCAAGGTGTCAGATTCAAGGTAAGACAGATCCCTACCATGTCCACATTTCTGCTAACTGTGCAAGTCCTTTGGATTAATTACATGTTTCTCAGTAAGTACTGAATTAAGGGCATAATTGTGATTCTCTGAGGATCTGATTATAGTAATTGTTTGGGCTTTCCCGTGTCCTATTTCACTGGCATAGTCTAATCTTGTCACAATCTATTCTTATGAACTCATTAAGTACAGTTTTTCACATTCAAATATCTTTTTCTTATGACATAACAGCATAATATTTATTCACTTAACTGTGGCACAACCTTGAAATCCAATTCATGGAGCAGGCCTTGCTAGTTATGAACCTACACAGAATATGAAGATGACAGCTGATGACCCTTAGCACTTCTGCATATGCTGCAGTCAGGGGAGAACAAGGGACAATGCTGATGAGAAGCATTTTTCCCAGCACACCAGCTACCTAACTATTCTTAACTCAGCCAGACAGCTTATTTTTAGGTTTCCTTGCTGTTAATCAGTTCACATATAGAAGAAAAATATTGTTGCCTGGCTAGCAAGAACCCTACTAAAATGGTTTAATCAGAAATAATAGTATTTCAAGCATATGTTAAACAATTTCATATGTATGCACTCCCTACCTCACTGTTTTCTGGACTCATTGTTTTACTGCTGGTCACTGGCTAACAGAGGCATGGAATGAGCACATGGTAATGCCTAACAGTAGTTGCTCATGCCTGACTGGCATGGATTGGACCATCCATCACCTCTCTGTCATGATTTTGTGAGGCAGATGGACAAAAGTATTATGTGACTTTGCTAAAATCAAGCTGCACTTGAAGACTGCAGACTCGGTAACGATGACCGAGTACCCTTCCCTGACCTGTCAGGGGTGCAAATATTCTCTGTCTCACTGATGTGGACTGGTTCCAGGGAACACCTCTTGCTCATTTATGTCCTGTCAGATATTCTCACTGTTTACAGCTCCAGCAATACTCCAGTATTATTACTACTCCAGTAGATACTCCAGTACATACCCTCTTATTCAGCTTTGACAAACAGAAATCTACTCTAACTTACGTTCACTCAGGACCATGAACATTCAGTTCTTGCCTGCTGTATTTACTGAGCTGCTTTGCAGCCACATCTCTACTTCTCCTGTAAAAGCAAAACACTGGACTTTTAAAAACATTCCCTAATTTTATTGACTTCTTTCACTAAAATAATCAAATTCTGCCTTATGTGGTCACTTTCCCAATACCATGATGCCAATCCAGCATGAAAAGAGTTTAAGTTTAGTAAACTTGTTTGCCTTTTTGCATCTACTCTTATGATACTTAACAGTTACCAGGCTGCTATTGGTTCAAGAACTTGACTTTTATCACTCTTCTGCATCCCCCATCTGTCTGCATATTCACTATTTCTTAATTCCCTTTATATTAGAAAGTGTTGGAGGCTGAGATTTTTTGTTGTCTGATGTTTATAAAGCAAATAGAGCCACGAAGCTCTGTTTCAAAACCAGCAGTAACATGCTACTAAACAAATAACCACTGTTCAGAGGAGGACAGGAGAAGAGAGCCAGGTGTAAGGAATTGGCAGGGATTTTTCCTTGACTTCCTTCTCTGTATGTCCAGCAATAAAACTGCACAAATTTATAAAATCAGAGATGTGATTTTGGATAGACCTGCAGAATAGATTGAACAGTTTTAGCAGTTAAAACATCTTCTTGGAAAAAAACAAGTTAAAACCAGGTGACTTTACATGCTTCTCTTGTGTAATTCATGCCAAAGTATTACTATTTTAATCATGGTTAAAAAAAATCTATACACTGCAGATATCCTAGGAGTCAAGTCTAAAATCATAGCAATACAAAGTTAAAAGTACAATTGATTGCTCTTTTTGCCACTCATCACTACAGCTAACCTGGAAAAATGTAGCTAAAATCAGTTCCCAGAGCTGGCACAGAAAATGCTGCACTAAAGTATCACCACTTTCACAAATTACATTTCAGGCTCAACACAATATAGGAGCTCCCTCTTGGTTTATTATCTTTATGTTTTCAATCAAGTCTTCTGATGCACATTAAGTGTTTGTATACTGCCAAAAAACTGTGACTCAACAAAATACGAGCAGAACATCACCAGGACTGCACATCTCTTTTGCTTTCTCTCCACTCAGTACAGAAATATTTGTCTTTATATGTTAAATTCCAATTAGAATAGACAACACTGGGAAAAACCGGCTTAGCAATGGATCCTGCCAGACGTGAAAATAGGCAATTTGTCTAATCCATGCTATTACAATTACACTACACAAGTACCGCAGGAACACGAACTCTTCAGAGTACCAGCTGTAAGCCCCCCTTCAAGGAGCGCCTGGAAGCAGGCTGCAGCAGCAGGGAGCGCCCAGGGAAGCGAGCGCCTAGCTCCGGGACCGGGAGCGGACACACTCCAACCCGCAGCGCCAGCCCCGCTCCCTGTCACTCCTTTCCATACCGCAAGGCACTAGGCGGCAGCAACCCAAAGTGTCCCTCCCGGGCGCTGCGAGCGGTTTCGAGACCGCCCCGGTTCGATGCCCGTCTGGGAGGAGCGGGACTATCGCGGTCCTTACCTCAGGTGCAGGTAGTGCACCAGCTTCGTCACCACAGTCACCATCTTCCCGGCTCACCTTTCCCGCCGCTACCTCGGGGGCGGGAAGGGCACACGACGAGAAGAGGCCACGCTCCCTACTGGGGACTCCTCCCTCAGCGGCTCTCCCCTCGCTGCTTTCACCGTCCTTAGTGCCCCTCCGGGAGGCAGCGGCTTGGGAGAGGCCTGCCCGGGCTGAGGGCGGGGCTGGCTCACCTCACCTGCCCCCCCCCAACACCACTGTCCTCTCCAGGGGGTGTGGGATGGCCAGCGCCCGGCGGCAGCAGTCCGGGGCTGAAGATGGCTCAGCCGTGTCTTTGTGAGGTGAAGAGCCGAGGGTAGCCGAGCCCCCGTCCACCTGGTGCCGTCGGGGCTGCCTCCGCCCGTTTACCTACGCTCTGGCCTGTGGCGGGGCCACCGTGACAGGCCGGGCTGGGGTCGGGCCCTGAGGCCCCCCTGAGGATCCTGAGGCTTTGGCGAGGGGTGCCCTGGGGCGGCCTGCCAGCCACGATTGTGCCTCGGGACAGGGCAGGGAGCAGGGAGCAGGGGAGGTCGGGAGGGTCTCGGCTTGCTCCCGAGGTGGACGCGGCTCCCCCAGAAGAGCTGGACACGAATGCCAAGCCGTGGGGGTAGGTGGGTGTGTGGGCCGGGGCCTGGCAGCCTGCGGGGTGTGGAGAGCACAGGCTGGGAGGTGTGAGGGAGGATTCGCCCCACGAGAGCAGGGACATGGTCCTTTGTGGGCTCTTCTAAAGGCTCTCGGTGGGGAAGAGTTCAGTGAGGGGCCAGGGGAATTACTGCAGGTCTAGGCAACCAGCCTCGCCGTACAAAAGTGCTGTCTTCATCCCTCTCGGTTCAGCAGAGGACAGGGTAGAAGAGGTGATTTGATTGTGGCATGTAAGCGCCTATGCAGAAGGATTTGCCATAGCAAAGAGCTCTTTAATCCACCAAAGACATAAGAATAACCAAGGGACTGAAGCAGAAGCTAGACAAGCTCAGGCTGGGAACAACGAAACACCTTTTGTCTTACTGAAACACTGAAACGATTTAGCTAAAGCAGTGCTGGGTCTCGGATCTCTTGTAATGTTAGTCCTACAATGGATGAGTTCCTCATATAAAACACATAAATCATTTCTATATCTGTTTGATTGAATTACAGAGACAATTCTGTGGTCTTTGTTGCTGTGGAATCTCCACAGCCTAGATGGTCACAGGGCAGATGATCAGAACAGTACCTCCAGGTTTTCAAATCTGTGAATACTAGTAACTTCATTTCTGGTGCACTCCAAATTGAGGATATCCCTTTCAGCTTTATTCTCCCCTTCTTGTGCATCCACTCTGTGCACTGAACCAGGTAGGACTCTCCAAAAAGTAGAATGTAATGAGTGTAATTCAAAGATGTTCAGAATGCACAGGTTAACTTGTCTGAGGAAAGGTTGCAAACAAAAATGTATTCTGTATTTTCTGACTCAGAATGCTTGACTTAATGACTTGCTCTAATGAAGCTTTTCATTGTGTTGATAACATTCAAATTACTGAAATGTAGAAACAAAGGAAAGTCACAGTACTTGAAAAGTTTCCAGTTCTCCAGGAAGTTTTTGGAGACTACAAATAGCTTAAAAGTAACTTGTACCCCAAAGATGCAACTGAAAAATTTGATATAAATTAGAAGGTTGCACCTGCAAGTTACTCTTCAGTCACTGTACCCTCTTGAAGTAAGTTGGCTACTGTACATTGTATTTCAGGTTTTCTAGGTGGAACTGTTGGCAATCCCCACACAGTAAGAATTTTAACTCAATTTGTGGTTTTCTCTAATCCCTTCTGTCTGCATGTTCTTGACAGTATCAGACTTGGGAGAAAAGTGTATTTAGATTTTTTTGTGGATAAATCAGACAGGGTACAGAGATTCTGTCAACATACAGGAGATGATGTACATAATATAGATTTTTTTTTTAATGGATAAATGCTGCAAATTGAATAGTTTTTGCTTATTGTACATATGGTTTTATATCCCATATCCTCAAGCTTATTATTTCCTTTAATGTCATTATTTTTCTCCCTATAAATTCTTTCTAAACTTCCTGTATTTCTCAACTCATGTCAGTTAGAGCTCCAAAATATGTACCCTGCAGTTGCTAACTTGTTCCCATGTTCTGTGTTGCTCTTTACCTCATTTACAGCTCAGCACCACCTGTGGAGCAGAGGCAGAGTGTTTCACCTCTAGCAGGGTTCAGACAACTGTCTTCTTTTTGGTACTGAATGGTTTCCCTTTCCATATTTCTTTCTAAAAATCATTATTTCTGACTAGCATTCCTTAGCTAATCTTTACCTGCTTATTCTGTGCTTGTATTTGTTCATGTAACAAATCTGTTTGCAAAAAGATTAAAAACCTGATGTAGCTGTGATCAAATTTGGACTGCTTGTTCCCCAAAACATATAAATCATCTTACTAGACTTAAGAATTGTTCTACCATATTCAATTCTTTTTTTTCCCTACAAGAATCTACACTTTCCATGAAACAAAAATTGTGAAAAGCCTGGTTTACCATTTCTAAAAGGACTTATCAAAATGTTTGAAATAAAACATACATTTTAGGAGTTTCAGAACTGCTTCACTTCATTTATTTACTGTTGCATGACTTCAGCCTCTTTCCATCATGTTCTGGTGTTTCTCAGGAGAAGATTTCAGGAGAACATGTTTGGGTTATCTTCTGTCAACAGTTTTCTACAAAAATGATTTTTTTTTTTCCTTGAAATGTTTAGATTTGACATGATCAGCATTTTCTAGCAGAAAGCTACACATTGGAGAGTTTTCAATCATTCCAGGGCTTCTCAATTCAGCCCACTGTTGTCACTGTGCCAAGGATGAAAGCAAAGCTTTTCAGGACAAGGTATTTGGTCACACATAGTGGACAAGTGAGGCATAAGCTGTTAGAAGGGAGAAATTAATTCCTAATCCTCTTAGTTAATAGATGGTTTATTCCCAGCTGTAGCATCATGTGTTCTTTCTACAGGATCTAGCTGATTTTAGACAGTTCTAGGGTTTTGGGTTGGTTTTTTTCTCATGTCCTTACATTTTTTGGCTTGCAGTGCTCATTTGGATGTATACAAATGGGCAGATATCAGCATGTCAGGGCAGTGAGGCTGAAATAGAAGAAGAGCACTTTAATGGTTGTAATTACAAGTAAAGAATCTGAGAAAGAGCTACTGCCTTTTGAAGTCAGAGCTTTGCCTGCAGAGGAAATCCTTGGGAAAGGATTCAAATAAGCTCTGTGGAGTGAAGAGGTGCAGTCTGTATAAATATAGGCTCTATCAAAATGCACTCTGAGTGTTGTCAGAGGAGTTCACTGGCTCTAAAATGGCTCAGGTGATTATGATGAAGTGCCAGGAGAATATAGGAGTTCTCAGATGTTTTGAGCATATCATTTTCAAATAGGTAAAAGCATCCAGTCCCACCTAGAGAATGAAGTGTTGGTAATTTAACACAATCTGGAGGCAGAACTCCAGAGAACAGGCAAGAGAAAATTCTGACAACAAAACTGAGTCATATTTGGTAGCCTGAGACAATTTGTGCTGGTGAGGCTGGTGTGCTGTAGTAGCAATTGTCACTGGGAGCCCTAGAATTTATGTGAGACTTAGTTTGGAAAGGTACAGATTTCTTTTTGGTGGAAAAAAAGCAAGATTGAGAATAGAAAACACATTGTGAACTTCTAATATCAGTAGGGTTCTCACTGCAGCCTCAGAGCACTGGTGATTGCAATACAATCATAAAGACACTGCATGTCCTGCTGGTTTAACCTGGTAATCTAGTACATATAGAATCTAATAAAGCCAGCAAAAGCTAAATGTCAGTTGTTTCATGTCTGCATCAGTTGGTCTGTATCATGGACAATACTTATACATACTTCATCATAACCAATACTTCACATGTGCTTTATAATTTGCTTTCCTTTACAAAACAATAATACATTTCCAAGTCAAAAATGAGATATATACCTTCGTAAAATTCCTACCAACTGCCCATGTGTATTAGTTAATTAGTTCCATGTATATGGAACAATTTTTCCTCTACTATTTCTGTACAAACTGTGGTGGTTTGAAATGAGTTCATCTGCCATTAGCTGGTTGGCAGGTGTCATTTTTGCCTTACTTGCCTCCAGAGCCAACCTGAATCAGTATGAAAAGGAAACTCAAGCACTTAGCCATCCCATTCATTTTCAGGGGGGGAAAAAAAAAAGGCACTTTGTGAGGAAAAAAAAGAAAAAGGTGGAACTTCAAGGAAGCAGCAAGACGCCAATTTTCTGCCTTTGAAATTAACATAATGGTTTATGCTATGATCCTCTCTGCTGATCACTAAATAACATAGTTACCTCGGCAACTGGCACAGTCTGCAACTGTTATCTACTGAGGCATAACACCTTCTAAAAATACACACAACAACTAAGGTATGAAACATTGTCATTTGGGGGTGAGGGGGAAAAAAAACCCAAACAACCCAGCATTTCTTTTTCAGTAGAAATATCTCCTGGTTTAAGCAGGTTTCTGTAAGACAATTTCTCTTTCATGCAACTTTGGTTGTAATCAAAACTGGGTTTATGTGCTCAAAACCTGATCACAGCATCACAGAATGGTTATGGGTGGAAAGGGACCACCAGAGGTGATCTAGTCCAACCTCCCTGCTCTGACAGGGTCCCCTAGAGCACATTACTCAAGGTTTTGGTCAGGTGGGCTGGGAATCTCTCCAGGGCTCACTGTAATTTCCCAGTGAAGTAGTGTTGAAACAACTCCTTAGTAATCACTTTCATTTGAAATAGTGGATTTAAATTAGTGTAAGTATGATTTGCTGTTGAACTTGTTCACAGAACTTGACTGATTTTTCAGTTAATACCATATTATAGATGAAACACTGATCTTTTTGGCCATTTTTTAATGGTACCTTTTTATGTGGACTCCCATCAAGCTTTATGAGCACTTGCTCAGTGAATTTTGAAAGCTACTGGTGTAGATGTAATTTCAGTGCAAAGGTGTCTAAACACCACTAAGAAATTGGTAATTCTTAATCATTTGAGCCTTTTACCATCACCCATGTTTCATTTAAATACTTCTCCTTTTGCTACTGAAATCCTAGTGGCAAGATTGCTCTGAGAGAGAGTCTGGGTACCTGTGTGGTCCTTTGATAGAGTATTGCTCCAAAGGAGGTAAGAGATCTTTGCTGTTGGAAGCAGGAGGGGACCCTTTGTTTACACATCACTTGGCAAATCCACAGCAGATAATCTCATACTAGGACTTATTTTCACTAGAAAATATGGACCAGTAATGGCCAGGCTGTGATTGATTTAGGACAATGACAGCAGGAGACTGGAAGTACCTTGCATATTTCTTACAGGCTCCAGTTTCAGCCATCACCCTTACAGTTGGTTGTGACTATTTCCTACGGGTAGGCAGCTTTAAAAGTCTGGGACCAAGGCCTTCCCTCAAATTTTGGTTGCCCATAGTTGGTGTCCTAGTGTCAATTCCCAAATCTCCAGCCCAAGCTAATGCCATGCTCAAACCACGAGTCAGGATGACACCCAAGCACACATCTTTCCCTTCTTTCCCCATTGTTGGCAGTGTCTGAACTGGGGAAGATGACTGTAAGGATACTGTAAGGTATTCCCTTGGTCCCCTGAATTGGAGAAAGGGTGGAGTAGGTTGTAAGTTCATCACAGAGCATACCTGCCCTACAAGATGTGCATAATTATCCTGGAGACTCTAAAGGGATTTGTATCATTCTCCCTGAGCAGAGGAGAGACTGGGACATGGGTGTGCATCTTAAAATCATAGCTTCACACTAAAAGGTTTAAAGCCAATAATAAAGGTATTAACTACACCATCAAATTTTATAACCATTCCTAAGACTTTTATCCTCTCTGACATCTAATGAGAGAGTGCATGCTGTCTGGGGCTGTGATTAGCCCACAAAAAGGGCAGATTAGAGTATTAGCCATTACTGAGCAGATGGGTCATTACACAGGCTCTTAAGCTAAGAAATAAATATTCTAAGTGAGTCACTTTTGGAAGATACAAAACATTTAAATAAAGCTTTAAATACCTGTGAGGATTAACAAGGATCTAACTTTATGGTGTGACAACATCCAGACCAGGTGATGGAATGAAGAATGTGTCAGGCTTTCACAGCTCTTCTTGGGTTAATGAAACTCAGTCAGGATGAGTATTCCTAGTCAAGAGACAATGGGCTGCAGGCATCCTGTGCATGACTATCCAGTGTAGGAGACTGCAGTCAGCAGCTACCCATAGCTGGTGATCTAGTATTATTCACACTGTGTTTTCTTTCTTTATTGGTGCAGCAGATGTTGGTATTTTTAGGTACACAGAAATAATCAGTACTGTAGGGGTTTGTTTTGCTTGCTTTTTTAAGCTGGAATACAAAAGAGGTGGAAATGTTGATCAAGCAATTTACAGAGGTGGAGAAATGACTGGTTTAGTTTGAATAACCAGCTCTTTACTTCACTAGGAAATTGTAAGTGTTTAATATATGATTTATAGACATATTTACAACTAAAAATCATCATGTTGTCTGTACTCCACAGTTTGATATTTGGGCTAGTTTTACACAGTTTGAGTTAATTTGTTGGTCCCAGAACAAGTTTTAGAATTGGTTTACACTTTGACATTACATTGAAGTCAGTGCTATTAGCCTAGGAATATATGCTTAGGGTCTCCAAAAAGACACATTTCACTCACTGTCTTTGTTTTGAGTAAGACAGTTCACTGTTTGGCACAAGAATGAATACAGAGTCATTTAGAGAGAGGGTTGAGCTGAGGAGAACTAGAATCTGTCCCAGTACCTGGCTGGATGTGATGAAAAGGAGTTTCTTGCCTCTAAAAACAAGACAAATCTTAAAATTACTGTAAGCATACTGTTATAAAGATATGGCATCAATTCCTGTACCTAATGCTTGCAACTTCTAACCATCTTCCCTGCAAACTCTGCCTGGAAGTGGATAAAGTCTCCATCTGCTTGTAATGTTCTCTAAGTTGTCTACAGACTCATTGCTACCTGTGCAAACTCGTGACTGCTGGGCTGTGTCACAGGGACTTAAATAACATCAAGCCCACATCAACTAAATTGGGCAATGTTCCTGTGCCTGGCTGAGTCAGAGAGCAAAGAATTCTCAAACTTTTGGAGCAAGAGCAGCAGGCATCACACCAGAGATTGTAGTTGTAACTATGGATGTGGAGACCACCTTTCCCAGAACCATATCTACAGTAGGATTAAAACAGGCTGCAGCAACACAAGTGGCACAGCAAGTCTCCTGTCAGGAGACTCTAATGCTACTGCTTCACTCTGCAGATTTTTTCTTCTTTTTTCTTTTTCTTTTTTCCTTTTTCTTTTTCTTTTTTCCTTTCCTTTCCTTTCCTTTCCTTTCCTTTCCTTTCCTTTCCTTTCCTTTCCTTTCCTTTCCTTTCCTTTCCTTTCCTTTCCTTTCCTTTCCTTTCCTTTCCTTTTTTCTTTTCCTTTCCTTTTTTCTTTTTTCCTTTCCTTTTCTTTCCTTTTCTTTTTCTTTTTCCCTTCCCTTCCCCTCTCCTTTCTTCTTTTTCTTTTTCCTTCTGCAGTCTTTTCTTCTGCTCTTTGGCAGATCTTCCCAATTAGTCCCATGCAAATTGCTCAAGTGGGTCACTTTGTTGTTCCAGAAACAGCCAGATTTGTCTTACTCAAAAGTACCAGTTTGGTGTATGAGATGGAAATCACACAGTGTTAGATATTACCTCTGAAGGCATCTAATCAGGTCATGCCCACACAGATACAGCTCATATTGCTTACCTGAGGAATATTTATCTGTGCAATATGAACTTTATCAACACTTCAAACATTATGCTTAATACTTCTCATTGGTACTCAGCATAAAAGTGATGGAAAAGATGAAATAAATACTGTTGAAATTGTCTTTCCATTCCATATCTGCAAGTGATGCAAAAAGCTGATGACTCTCTAATAGCTGGAGTAAGGCTTTTAATCCTCAGTGGGGTTCTTGCTGTGATTGCTTTGCTAGCACTGCCCTAGTTGTATGTGCTTTGGAGAAATCCTGGGACTAAAGCACTCTTCATATTACTCTGAAAGTATCTCTTGCTGGTGATTTAAGATTTGAAATAGACAACAGAAGTTTAAAATGTCAGGACTGGGCAACAGAGCTACTAGAAGCTGCAGCTGGGCTGACAGCCATAAAGGAAAATCCTGTCAGGTTAAAAATAGAAACATTCCACCCATGGATTAACTTTATGTCTAATCCACTCATGTTCTGCCACATGGCACACTACCTACACACACCAGCTGTCTGAGGATGAGGACAGAGGTATGAGTTTACATCATACAGTACTTCCTTCCCATCCACTTCTATAGTTCTGAACTGAAACACATCTTGAAGACCTTCTCTCTCTCTACAACTGCCTGAAAGGAGACTGTAGCAAGATGGGGGTTGGTCTCTTCTCCCAGGTTATCAGTGAGAGGACAAGAGGAAATGGCCTCTTGTTGCACCAGGGGAGGTTTAGTTTGGACATCAGGAAAAAATGATTCACAGACAGAGTTGTTAGGATGTGGCCCAGGCTGCCCAGGGCAGTGGTGGAGTCACCATCCCTGGAGGTGTTCAAAAAACATCTAGATGTGGTACTTAGGGACATGGTTTGGTGGCATGGTGGTGATAGGTTGATGGTTGGCCTTGAGGATCTTAGAGGCCTCTTCCAACCTTCATGATTCTGTGAAATGTGCAAATGTTTTCCAAACACATCATTACCTGCTGGTTATCTGCACACTAATGTTTCTAGAGATACAAACCCATTGAACTAAAAATGGTGTGTGATTCAGAGCAGTGATTAGTGCAGGTCAGTTAATTCACTCTCCAAAACCCTCTTTGCTGACTTCAGTGTGCAGTGTGTTTTGCTGAACAACTCATAAAGTCTATGTCTATTCAATGCAAGGATTTACATGCCTTGTTTGTCTCTAAAATGACTTACACATGAGAGACTCTTTTGGGGCTCTTCTGAAATGTGCTTCTCTCTGTATCTGTCACACAGAGAATCACAGAATCATGAAGGTTGGAAGACACCTCTAAGATCATCAAGCCCAACCATCAACCTATCACCCCCATGCCACTAAACCATGTCCCTAAGTACCACATTTATAGAGGTTTTTCTGAAACTTAATTGAAAATGGCAAAAGTTGCAATAAATTTCAAGATGTTTGACTAGATCAACAGGTTCTTCAGAGGCATTATCTGTTGAGTAAGACTAAGGTAAATGCAACATTTAGCACTCCTGTGCAAAAAGCAATCTAGCCTTGCTCTTCAGGGCAAACTGCAGCTGAAATCCAGTCACTGGTATCATACTGAAGATGAAGTTGCCTTCTAATAATTTTCCTGTTACAACACTAGTATGGTTAAAGAGGTAAAGAGTTACTTGAAGCCACTACTGTGGTTTGTTTGTTCTTTTTAATTACCACCACCCATAAACCCATACTCTGGCATTGGCCACTTGTAGCTGGGGGAGAGAGAAAGGGATGTGTAAAAAAGTGGCTGTGGGTAGCATTTGCCTGTCCACCTTCCAGCACAGCCAAACCATAAATGGATCATTAGCAAAGCAGAGAATAGCTTGGAGCTATTGTAGAAAACATTTGCCTGCAGCATTCCTGGAAAGAAAGAGGTCAACTAAACACTAGGCAACCTGATCTAAGGGAAGGTGTCCCTGCCAGGCAGGGGGGTTGGAATTAGGTGATCTTTAAGTCCCTTCCAATTCTAGGAGTCTATGATTGTGGATCTGCCTGCTGTTGTCTTGGGAAGCTTCTAGGTGGGAGTTTTAAGAGGAGAAAAGATGCAGAGCTGTGTGCTGCTCACAGATGCTTCTTTGCCAGGGGTTTGCCAGTAAAGACTGCTTTAAACCTGCAGTGATTAATGTGATTAATGCCAGTTAAGGTGACTTCAAAGTTTTGCAGCACTTGGGAGAGGACAGACTCCAGCCTAAATTAGAGTCAGCATTTCATAAAATGCAATAGATAACAAGCACCCTGGAAACATTACCTTCAAACCTGGCTTTCCCTTTTCCTTGTAGGATTTTGCAGGAGTGCTGCATCATTGCTCTTACCCTTCTTATGGTTTGCTTTTAAAAGAGACTGTATTTATTTATTTGCTTAATGGAAAATGCACATACAAAAGCTGAAAGTGATTAGATACAAGAGCTAAGAGTTTATGTTATTAACAAAACCATAGCATCCATATAAATATAAAGGCAAGTTCTACTTCTTCTTTTCAAAAATCATCTAGAATGGGGTAAATGAAGTTGTCTTTGAACAAGCAGTATGCCAGTATCTGTCCACCACAAATCATTGAAATTACTCCAGATCCTGGAAGGAAAAATATGACTGGTTCATATTAATTTTTATAGAGGAAAACAAACAGTACAATAAAACTTGAGACATTCTTTTTATCTTCTTCTTTGTTTTTTTTAATGGCCTGTCTACTTAAACATTTTGCTCAAGGCTTTAACCACCTACAAAAATAGCAGCCCCAGCAGCTGCTGGTACAAAACCTGTTGCAGGACAGGGAATTTATTTGCCTGTCCCCATCGTTTAGGAATTTACTGCAGCTGTCAGTCCTTGTTATCCATCATATAAGAAAGAAGAACAGAAGCCAGTCCTTTCCCTTTAACTATTTTTCAAGGTAATAAATTCTAGTACAAAGCCATGCTTTTAATTTTACAGAAAATTAACCATTCAGAAATGGAGTAAGTCATGTCCCAAAGCAGGACACTTTGCCATTGGCTCCTGAGGAAGTGTGATGAATGGGAGTTATTTCATCTAGCATAACTACCTGTGCCTGGTGTTTCTAAAGCTTGCCTGTCTCTTTCCATGGGTTCTAAAGAGTACCAAGGCAGACTAGTTTGGACAACGTTTTGACACCTGAATTAAGGGAGATAGTTTGATTAGTCAGGACTTAATTATGGTTTGTTTGAAGAAGGTGAGCATATCTTGCTGGTAGCAAGATTAACATAAACTGAGTACAAACTGGGCTTAAAAGGGATTTTTTTAAGGCTAGGCAAATGTTAGCCTGGGCCATTAAAAGAAGTAGAAATGAAAAGAATGTATTTCTTCTTTAAATGTTGATGATCTTCAAATGAGTGAGACAACAGACATTTAGTAGAAACAGTTCCCCCTGTAAATATTCCTTTTCTACAATTAACAACTGAAACTTCAAAGAGTGTCATTCTGTTGGTCCCATACCTAATGCCAGCCACCAGTGGAGCATCAGGGGGAATTCAGACATAACTGCAAGGAGGAGAAAAGGAGAAATGTGAATTTTTCAACAATAAGGATGGGGACATGCAAACATTGTGTTATCAAAAGTCTGCTTAATTATGCTTCCTAAATTACATAGTCTACATTTATTGCAAGCACATATTTAGGTCCTGATCATTCAGATATTTGGCCATCCCAGTGAGCTTACCCTGGTGAGTGATCCCACTGGGGAGCAAATCCTAAACCTAGTGTATGTGTATTGAATGGAGCCCTTAGACTCTCTGCAGAATAAATGCCTTTTTTATTACTTACCTGTACATGGATTAGCACAAGAGAGACACTGATCCCCTGGTAGAGTGCCTCCATATTGCTGCAAACCAAATAAATTCAGCTGCCTGACATTTTCAGTTTAATGGGTGAAGCAGTGCATGATAGACAGGCTGGGGCTGAGCACCCCAAGGTAGCACTGCTGCCAGCAGGTTCACCCCTGTGTCAGGCTTGCTTCACCTGTCAGTACTTGCTTCACCCAAGCTGACCCACATCCCCACTCTGTGATCAACTGCAGGGCCATTAGTAATTGTCCATGAGCTAGCAATGTGCCCTTGTGGCCAAGAAGGTCAGTGGTATCCTGGGCTGTATTGGCAAGAACACTGGCAGTAGGTGGAAGGATCCTTCTCCTCTCCTCAGCCCTGCAAAACTATCTTCAGTTCTAGGCTCCTCAGGACAAGAGAGACATGGAGCTCCTGGATCAAGTCCAACAGAGAGCTGGAGCACCAAAGGCTGAGGGAGCTGGGCTTGTTTAGCCTGAGGAAGAGGAGGCTTATGGGGACCTTCTTGATGGGTAGAAGGATCTGAAGGGAGGGTGTCAAGAGGATGGAGCCAGGCTCTTCTCGATGGTGCCAAGCAATAGGACAGAGGCAGGGGACACAAACAGGAACAGAGAAGTTCCACCTGCAGCTGAGGAAGAACTTCTTTGCTGGGAGGGTGACTAAGCATTGGCCCAGGTTGCCCAGAGAGGCTGTGGAGTCTCCTTCCCTGGAGAGATTCCAAAACTGTCTGGACACAATCCTGAGTAATGAGCTCTCAGAGACCCTGCTAGAGTAGGGAGGTTGGACTAGATGAGCTCTGGTGCTCCCTTCTAACCTTAACCATTCTGTGATTCTATGATGCAGCAAAATGAGCTGGGAGACACCCTGCATATGCTGGCAGCTCAGAGTCAGCCAGCAGAGCTTTGGTTGGCAAAGACAAAGAACAAAACTGGGCTTGTTTGGACATCAAAATGCATCACCTAGTATAATGACAGAAGATATCTTCCTGTATGAATTATGTACAAAGCAGGTTTTGTTGTAGTTTTTGAAAATTCCTTGATTTAAATACAAAAGTTATTCATAAGGAATGCTAGTCATTTAAATCCCAGGAAATTAAATTCAGTAGATGAGAAATGATGCTTAATTTTTTAAGATGAAGTCTCTGTTGGCCTCTGGCTTAACTTGTCATGGGAACTGGGGAAGCCCCACCTGTATAAAGCACTGAAAGACAAATGGACAAAGCACTGGAAAATGGAAGGTGAATTATTATCTAGTGGGGGGAGAGTCCTAATTAGTAATTGATATTTTTCCTATTTCTAAAGTCTAGAATAAAAAATAGGAGAAAAGAATCCCCAAATAGGGTCTGGCAAGGCTGGGGTTAAAAATATATTTCCTAATCAGCCCTAGCAGCATTCTGCTAAACAGGCAGCAGGTTACCAGGTGTTGGCATGAAGTGAGGATGAGTCTCATTTACAGCAGCCAATTCTGTTCCTCTTCTCTCCCCTTTGAGGGGAAGAGTTTCAGGAGGGGAATAAATTTAAAAGAAATGATGATTCAGTGGTAAAATGCTTTACATTCCTCAATGAGATCTAGTTCAAATGATCTAACTTAAAAAAATTGGAATTGGCTGTGCTGAAGCAAGTCTCATGTTTACTCTGAACTAGAGCTGATGTGTTAATGACTAGGTCTTAAAGTGTCAGGACATGGACAGCCAGTGGCCTCTTGTTTTAGAGAAAAACACACCTCCCAGAACCTGAAATTGTATCTAGGCTGGATCTGCTCAGTATGCACTGTTAGGTTATGAACTGAAAGTCTCCATGGTTTAAAATGCTGCAACAAACCCAGAACTGAGCTTTATTAGATGGCAGGATTTAAATACATGCATGAGTCAAATGGATGGAAAAGAGATGTACACTGACTTAGCTTTAAGAACAAAATTAGAAATGCAGTAGATTAATAAATAGGTCCTTCTGTTTCTGATACTATGCATAAGTTTTGCAACCAACCTACTTACCAGCTGAAGTTATGATGATATGAATAATAGTAACTGTTACTGCATAATCCCAGACCCATTCTTCCACAACCAGGGCAAACAGCAAGCCACAAGTGAAGAAAGTTATTTCCAATGATATCACAAGGACTGTAAATGAAAACAGGACATTTACAGCAAACAGAGTTTGGAAAGGTTTTTCCTCATACTCAAAAAGATGGCAATAGGAAGTTCATATGTTGGAGACAAGCACATTTTATTTGCAAGATATTATATTAATATTTTAATTATAAAGTTCATTTCTAATTTTGCCATGGACATCTGCATGGCTTGTGTCCTGATTTGCTTATAGACTTCAAAATGCTATATGTTTTATGTATAAACATGAGAATTAAGAGGACCAGTGACAGATTATGACCACTTTACATAGCCTAGAGGAGATGCATGGAAATTTTACTTAGAGACCATCTACACTCTTGGCATATGGTGCTAAAGAGATGTGGTTGGTAGTGACACAAATGACATTTTTCTCCTCCAAACCAGAACTGTGTGGTCAAGGGACTACATTTGGTAAGAGACTTCACACCCTGTTGTTCACTGTATCATATATTATATACATGAGATATATACCAGGATATATACATATATCAGAAGAACTTAAAGAGAAGACATGCAAGAGGAGATAAAGCAGTGAGCCTACAAGGTGGGCAGGGGCCATACTTCCACATGGATCTCATGGTACAACCAGGAGCCTGGCTTTCCTCAGTGCTGACAGCAAGGCTGCCACAGCTACCATGCTGTCACCATGTCTGACATTCAGCAGCCAGCTCTGTGTTGTGTTAACCCATGAATGGGGATTAGCAGCAAAGTGATAATAACTAAATTATGCTGCCAAAAAGAGGCTATTAAAGTTAGCTGATCAAGATATCTCAGCAACAAAATGGTGTACTTCTGTCCCCTGGTGCTTTCTTTGGAGCCTGCTGAGCCATGTCATGCCACCAGCCTACACTGAACATCTCCCCAGCTAAACAACCCCAGTTCCCTCAGCCACTCCTCACAAGAGTTGTGCTCTACACCCTTCATCAGTTTTGTTGCCCTTCTTTGGACATGCTCCACCAGCTCAATGACCTTCTTGTAGTGAGGGGCCCAAAGCTGAAGCCAGGATTTGAGGTGTGGCCTCACCAGTGCCCAGTCCAGGAGGACAATCCCTGCCCTAGTCCTGCTGGCCACACTAGTGCTGATCTAAGCCAGGATGCTGTTGGCCTTCTTGGCCACCTGGGCACACTGCTGGCCACTGCCTCATCTTCAGCCACTGCTGACCAACACCCCCAGGTCCTTTTCCTCTGGGCAGCTTTCCAGCCACTCTGCCCCAAGCCTCTAGTGTTGCATGGGATTGTTGTGACCCAATTGCAGGACCTGGCACTTGGCCTTGTTGAACCTCATCCCTTTGGCCTTAGCCCAGTGATCCAGCCTGGCCAGATCCCACTGCAGAGCCTTTCTACCATCAAGCAGATGTCTCTTCTAGCTGTAGTCCTGAGTTCCCACACAACAGGCCACAATGGTGCATTTTTAATTCATATCATTTGCATTTTGTTCTTCTTTTTAAGTACACAGGCATATAAAAGTCACATTTTTGACTGGAATTCTTTCTTTTTGACTGTGCATTTTAGTACTTTTAGTTCACTCTATTTCATTATGATACTATCCCTTTAAATGATGCCACTAATTTTATCATTTAGAAAGTATGCTAGGTGCAGACAGATGCTCTGTAAACTTTTGTACAACACTGGGCCAGTAATGATGCCTCAGTTCTGAGCTGACCTCCATTTTTAATTTGAGGTTATCTTTTAAAGACATAATTCTGCTTTTAACAGGCTTGAGTGAGACTCTTGAGTCAACTAATTGGCATGTCACTAGGAGACCTTCATTCTGTCTCTGTGCCCACAGACTTCCAACAGATCCTGTTGTGTTCTGCTGTTCCATGTTACTTCATGGGGTGGAGAGACAGGAGGGTGGGATCCTGACAAGCTGCATGAGATACTTGCTGTCTCTGGCATGTAAACAGGCTGCAGCAAAGCAGCTGATAAAATTTGGGGAGAAAAAAAGATCTTAGTGAGATAGAGTAACATTAAGGATCTGAAAAGTGTTTCTAATGGAATATGATGTAATTTGCTTTTCCATTGTTACATCTGAAATGTTCTCTTTTCATCTGAAATCAGTACTGACACTCTACATGTATCCATGCATTTTCAGTACTTTTTTTAACCTGATGAACCAAATGATTTGCTTTTGAGCTTTACTCACTTTACTGAAAGATGATGTGGCTTGCCTTTGTAAAACAGATGACAAAGCTGGTAAAGTTTCATGTCTGCATGTAATTTTTTAGGGCTGACAGTTTAGCAGAAAGAATATATTTGGAGAGCTTCAGCCACAAATGCAGAAGTTTGCACTAGGATATATCAAGAGATGTTGAAGGATTAAGCAGCAATCAAACTCTTACATTTCAATGCCCACTGTATTCAGGCATTACCAAAGCAAAGTTTCCACTAGTTGAATGTGACTGATGATTCAGATGTGGATCCAAGGATTCATAAGAAATTTGCTGCAGTACAAAAAGTAAATGTAACAACTTTGTGGAGGAACTTTAGAGAGAATAGATAATTGTTCTGCAATGAGAATGAAGCATCCTGGCAAAGCATTTCTTCAGATGATGCAAGATCAGAAGAACAACTCAAGGAAAAGCCTCACAGTCACTTAAATAGTAAGAAGCAATACAGAAATGAGAAGTGCCAGCATGAGGAATAAGCATTTGAATGCAATGTATGCAGTGAAAATACAGAAATCATTAGTATTATTCAATCAGCTATAGAATAGTTTCAATAAGGAGGACAAGTTTACATCCAGGTACAATCTATTTTGTTCACTGAGAAAAACAGAACAAAACAAACCAAAAACAAACCCAAAAAAAAGGGGGAAAAAGAAGAAATTCAAACTTCAGTTACCTAAATAATATGGGTTCATCCAGGAGGGATCTGTCTTAAAATCAAAAGGTGCCAAACCATCCAACATTTTAATCCTGTGGAAATAGAATGAAAAAAATGTAACCAAAGACTTTTAGTAATTCCTTGGTGATTATATGACATATTATGGGTGCTTTTCAATATGATTTCATATTAAATACTCTGGGCTTTTCCAAGGTCTCTACATCTCATTGCATGTTGTTGTCTTCTCCTTGCACAGTATCCATGCATATCTGGCATTATAATTGTTAACCATCTTCCAAAAAGAGCATAATTTGTCTTTTTTATTGACTATGAAATCTTTCTTTTTCCTTTTTAATGTCATCTTTGCTCTTACATTCATTTACTTACATGGTGCAAGTGCAAGGAAGTAGCTTAAAGCCCACATGTTATATTAGTTTTGAGTCTCTGTTAATTTGTGCACTTGAACAAAGGTTCAGGTATAACAATTCAACTGGGTTTGAAAACTGTGTTCACAGGATAGCTGGGACTGGATGCCTCCAGCCTGGGAGCCTCCTCTACAGGGTCATAGCTCTACCCATTATATCCAGCTGTAAAATACTGTCATATTAGGGTAAAGGCAGGAAATCTTACTTGAATACTGCAAAGCACACAGATAGGACCACATAGTACACGGTGTAGAAGACTATCATGCATATCAACAGGTTCACCAGAACAGCCTGCAAAAGGGGAGAAGCCACTCAAAGCTATTGCCATCATTACAGCAGGTACAGCACTGTGAGAAAGTCATTCCACATTTCTATTATTCTCAAGATGAAAAAGGTTAAATAAATTATAAACCCAAAATACAAAGCAGATTTCTTGACAGACCTTGAGAGTTTAAGATCATCCAGATGCTTAACTAGTTTTTAACCATGTTTAAGCCTGGGTTTTAACTTAAAAGAAATGCCATTCTTGTCAGTATGTTGAAACTGTATGCAGAGAAAATGTAGACAATTGTAAGCAGGAACTGTTAAGTTTCTCATGCTTTAGAAAATATCTCACCCTAGTGCTTACTTCCAAAGGCAAGGATGCAGACAACTTAAATGAGGAATGAGACATATCTCTTAAATATTTTTGGAAGTTCAATTGTTTGTGAATTAATTCTAAATACATTCCAACTCCTAGCTGAAAAAGTCTCTCTAAAATATGAGTTTCATAACACAAGCACTGTGTCTAAGCAGAAGAAATGCTGTACACAGAACTGTACAAAGTATTGTTCCTAAGATAACTTGGTATTTCATTTCATTTCAGTGTCTTCATTTCTAAACTGAAGTTTCAGAAACAGTGCAGTCAGAGAAAAACCTGTTAGTTTTCACCTGATAAAATCCATAAAATGCCTTGAGATTCTTTCAAGTGAACCCATCTCTGATCATGTTATGTAAAACATAAGCACAATTTAGTTTGTAAGTAGTAAAAGGTAAAAGAAACCCTTACTCAAGGAAGCAGTGATTCTGAGAAGGGCTGTAGATCAGCATCAGCTCATACCAGCTCTTTTCTATGAGCTTCTCCTGCAATAATGTGACATAAAACAAGCCCTTAAGGCTTTGGGGTTTAAGGTGGGAGAATATGAATAGAAATAAGGAAGAGGTATGACCTTTAAACACAGCACTGGGATGACAAAGTGGCACCCAGTTTGGCACCAGCAATTTTTACAGTAAGTTAAGAGATGAAGAAGGTGCAGAGAAGAGCCACCAAAGGGAGCTGATGGCTAGGAACGTTTGGGTTTTGTCGTCAGGACTAGAGCCCTAAAGAGGTCAATCTGTTTAGCTCTGAGGCCTGATTTGATTATGATGGATAAGTACCTTCCCAGGCAGAAAATACCAGGTACTTAAGGACTCTTTAATCTACCAGAAAAGCCTCAGGAAGTAAACAGCTACAAGTTATAGCCAGACAAATTCAAAAGATGCATGAAGGCCATTTTCAACTGAAAGAGCAATTAGCCAATGGAACAAACTGCCTCTGAAAATAATAGATCCTTCAAAGCAAAACCAGATGCCTCTCTGGGTGAAGCTTCACTTGAACATCATCAATGTTCACTTCTAGCCTTAGTTTTTTGAATGGCTGTGTGGCAGATAACATATTTAGGGAACCATCTGACACTGAGAGAAGCAAGGATATTGTGAATTTAGCTAATTATTTTTATATTGCTAAATATTGCAAAGTGCTAAACTGAACAGTACATCTGTCTCCCACAAGGAGGGAGCTCAAGGAACTCTAGTTTCTAATGCAGTAGGAGAGAAGCCCATCATGCCTGTCAAAACTGCTGTTTGTCCATAAGCAAACGTTCAGGACATGCTTACTCTTTTCTTCTTTCCCTACATCAAAACAAAGGCAAGCAAAAACTGAGATCAGTGAATCCCTTCAGCCAGGCTGTTCTTTCCCATTTCCACTGGCTTTAGTCTTACTCTAAATAAAAACTGGCCAAATAACCCATTTGATCCATTCTTTCCCCTGGTGAACCCCATGGTCACTGTAATGTTAACTGACTACAATGTCACGTGCAGCCATGCTATCCCCTACCCCCCTGAAAGTATCTCAAAGCACTGGAAGTTAAATCTTTGACCAGTTTTTGGTGGGAATTTTTTTCATTCCATTGTTCTGAGAAGATGCATATTTCCTGTGATTTCCCTTTATCTGCTGCCCATCCTCCAGCAACTGTCTCCCTGAAGCCTTATCTGCTCTATATGCAGATTTGTGCTGTAATAAAAGTGGTGGGACAGGACTGAAGTGATGACCACAGAGCTGAAGGACAGCTCTGAGCCCATGGCCTGTTGACCTCTAAGTACAGTAGGTAAATTCCCAGCCTCTCCTGAAGTCAGTGCCAAACCCTCATCAGTATCAAAAGCCTAGGGTTGTTCTCTTTGTGCCCAGACTATTCTTATTTGCTGTCTTAGGGATGCAGGGATGTGTTTGCTCTAGCATGCTTTGCCCAGCTGAGTAAGCCAGGGACCTGCATGCAGCTCAGTGCTAAGAGAATATGCATAAAAGAATAACATCAAAATGAAAACCCTGTAAAAATTTTCCAGTTCTATCATCTTCTGCTTCATTTTTTGTTTGGACTTTCCACTGAAATTTAAGCATATATTTTATAAATCCCAGAATACATTTTATTTTCAAATGATTTTTTTCCTTTCTAACCCCTCAAATACTTCAAAGCAAAAAACCACAAGTTTAAAACCACATTTACTAGGTGTGAAAAAGCCTAAAGAATTTTAGGAATACACTGGTGTCATTAAATGCAGGGTTTTATTAGACACTTCCAGGAACTATATCTCATAAATGCAACTACATCCCACATTTTGAAATCCTTTTTATAAGATACATTTTGCAGTTCTTCCTACCAGCACTGTAGAATAAGGTGTCCTTTTTATTTTAGTTTTTTAGGAAGAGGATGTTGAAGGACACTCTTACTGTAAGAATGAAAGCAACTGCTTTCTCAAGCCCCACAGTAGCTGTCTAATATTCTCTAAACACCATCCAGTGACACACAACACTAGACAAACTCAATTCCCTTTACCTTGGTTTCAGCAATTTTGACCTTGAGAGCCATGGACACATGATGAGTGAAAGGAAATGCTGTTGCTATATTCCATATGCCAACCTCAGCAGGAAGAAGCAGCTGGTTTTCACCCCAAAACCCATTCTTTTAGGTGAGTATAGGACAGAGAGAGGCAAGTTGATTGGATTACATTGCAGTGAGACAGAAGCCATCTGTGAGCTGACTGTAAGCTGCTGAAGAGCAAAGAGAAAATCCTAGCAGCTCATTTAATGTTTGTACTTTCAGAGCTACAGTCACACAAACTGTATCTATAATATAACTTGGCTCTTTAGAGGCAGCAGAAATATTATCTTCTACCTTTGATGACAGGTCCTGGGGTTATTATATTGACTAGAGAAGTGGATGTGGAGTGTAGATTGCACACAATGTTCTTTGCTAACATTTTTCTTCTGACTATCAATTTATTACCTCAACTATAATTCACATTAAATTAGGGACAATTAGGTGTGGAAATGTGTTATGACTCCTCTCCTCTTCCTCAGGCATATTTTGTTCCCTCAGCAGAATGAAATTTTGTGTCTTTGAGAACAGATCCAACTTCTACTGAGCAGTTCCTTGGTGTATTCAGATTTGACTTTTTACAGACACATGATCATAGAATCATTATGGTTGGAAAAAGCCCTCTGAGATCACTGAGTCCAACCACCCACCCAACACTGCCATGCTCACCACTAAACCATGGCCCCAGGCACCATGTCTACTATGATTCATTATTTGGAAAATGGAGATCACACAAAGGAACACTTCAGAAACTGAAAAAATAACCAACTTTTGGGGTTTTTTTTTTGCTATCATTAACATAATATTTGCAAGTTTAATTAGGGGGGCTTTTTATCTTTTTAATCCTACAAAATAAATATTATCTGCTTTAAAATATAATCTACACTCAGCAAATGAGCTTGCCCTTCTGGATTCAATACCTCCAGATTGTGAATACTGCCAGGGAGATTACTGCTAGTGTTGTGTGAAATTCCTCCCTGTGCAAAATGCTAACACAAAAACCTGTATATTTGTTAAGTTCTATTTTGAGGGCTGAAGTGATATCAAAGGAATAGAGTGAAACAACATTACAAAACTAAATGAGTTTGCTTAAAGAGTTGCAACAGTCACATTCATGAAGCAATAGTGGCTCTAGTAATTAGAAAGAAATATTTGAACAGGAACTAAAGGTTTCATTCAAAGAGCATCCTATCCACCCCAAAGCTAGAACAGTCATGACCTAAAATTAATTCACATAAACTTTTACAGTAACTGCAAGTAATAACTCTAAGGAGGAAGATAACTGAAAGAGCAATGGAATGCATTAATCTAAGACCATTATTGAACATAACAAGAGTTTACATTCATTGACTTACTTCTTCCCAAAGAGTCCATTTAATCAGATCATTTAATAACCAAATTGGGAGTGGGAGAGACTGTGTGTGGCCTCAAATACTGACCAAATCACTAGATAGTGAATAATAATGTTGCTGTTAACAAAATGTCTAGATAATGGAATGATCACTTTCTTTCTGATTTCCTTTCAATTCTTTTTTACTGAGTCAGCTCTAGGAAATATTACAACTCTTATTCAGCAGATGGAGACAGAAAACAAGTTTTAATAGAGGTTAAAACAGATGATCTAGTTTGGTTTCAAGAAGCCCAACTTCTAAACACAGAGTATTTTCTAAAGCAGATTTTTATTATGGCTATCAGGGAAAATAGTGCTCCATTAATTTTGAACCCCTAGAGTTTGTGCCTCATGGAAACACCCAGGAAAAAGCTATTTTGGTAGGATATTGGTTCCTCATCCTCATGTCTTTGAGAACAGTTAAGAAATAATGTTATTTGGCATTTGGCTATACCCATGTACTTTCTCTGTAGTGATATGTAATGGACAAGATTGAAGAGGCAGTGACAAAAGCATAAGTGCAGACAGTTGCAGAATGGAGAATAATTAAAGACATCTATTGAAAGCAAAGTTAATGATGCTTCTATATGGTAGTATCTCTTTTAAGAAACTGATAATACTTCTGTAGGGTAATCTCTCTTTCAAGAAACTCAGAATGGCACTTAATACTACTGAGGCAATACCTAATTCCTATCTGCTACCTAGGCAGAAACAAAAAGTCAATTTGTAATAATGAAGTGTGCAAAAATGTTTAGCAAAGCTTCCTGCTAACTTTGCTGCCTAAGCTCATCATGGGGATTTTTTTTAGCATGTTCCTATTTCAGCCCACAACTTATGATGCCTTTGAAAACCATTGCAAAAGTAATTAACAACAGCTTGAAGAAGTAGGTCATAGAGCAGTGTTACTTGGAAATCTCTCATGGAAGTTAACAGGTGATTTGTGTTGCTGTTGTGCTGATTGTTTGCTCTGCAGCACACTGTGCCTTGAGAAGCAGAGTTAAACCCAGAATCACATTTCATAGAATGGCTCAGGTTGGAAGGGACCTTAAAGATGATCCAGCTCCAACCCTCTCTGCCATGGGCAGGGATGCTACACACTAGACCAGGTTGCCCAGGGCCACATCCAACCTGGCCTTGAACACTGCCAGGGATGGAACATTCACAGCTTCTCTGGGCAACCTGTTGCAGTGCCTCATCACCCTCTGGGTGAAGACTTTTTTCCTAAGATCTAATCTAAATATTCCCTCCTTCAGTCTGAGGCTGTTCCCCTTTGTCCTATTGCTTTCTACTCTGGTAGAGAGTCTCTCTCCTTAGGTATTGAAAGGCTGCTGTAAGGTCCCCTTAAAGCCTTCTCTTCTCCAGGCTGAACAACCCCAACTCTCTCAGCCTATCCTCATAGGGGAGGTGCTCCAGCCCTCTGATAATCCTAGTGGCCCTCCTCTGGACCTGCTCTAACAGGTCCACACCTTTCTTATGCTGAGGACCCCAGAACTAGATGCAGGTGGGGCCTCATGAGGGCAGAATAAAGGAACAGAATAACCTCTCTTGACCTGCTGGTCATTCCTCTCCTGATGCAGCTCAGAATACTTCTTAGGTAATTCCAAATCCCTCCAGAAAAGAAGTCTTAAAATCAGGGAAATAACTAAACCCCAAGGTATGTTGATTCATTATTGTGCAATCTTTAAGGAAAGACATAGATCAACCAAGTGGCTGCTGTCTAGATTTTGTGGTGAAGCATTCTTGATTAACAGGATGATGACATCAAAACCTGTGTACTCTGTCTCCATCTGCTGATAGGGAGGAACTATACTTATAATGTGTCCAAGGATAGAAGAGCTTGGAACAATAAAGAGTAGCCATTTTTTTGTTCCTTTACTGTTGTGGCTGGAAGACTCTAACAATGCAGTGAAAGGAACTTAGTAAAAATGCCTCATTTTACAGAAAAAAAGCACTAGAACTGATTGATTTACAACATGTTGTAGCTTAATTGTATTCCAGGAAAGACAGCCCATACAGTTTGGTGTTGATCATATATAGCCTGAATATGGCAGCTCATCTTCCATATGGAAGGAACTAGACTTGAGTGAGCTCTAGCCTCTACCTCCATGAGGATTAAAGCAATTAGGTTCTTTCCTTCTCTAACCTTGCTTGTAGATGGATACATTTTGGGAAATCTGAGAATTAAATGGCAGGAGGAATGTGCTTTGAATGTCTATTATTAGTTCCAAAATGTGTTGGATTGCTTTTAGCAATGCCCTTATTCCTGATAATATCATGTAAAAGAGCTTTGAATAGAATTGATTAAAGAAGAGGTGAAATTTAGGGACTTCCAGCTCCTGAAAGTTGTCTCCTTGAATTTCAGTGTAAAAAAAAAAAATTCAGTGTAAAAGGTCACAAAGTCTGAAATGTTCATAGTGCTAAAAGAATCCAACTCAAAAAAAATAACATAATTCTTTCTGATTTGCAGATTGCAAATGAGCTGGATTATTTTAGAGGTAATTAACTCCAAAGAGCAATACTTGTATCTAAGGAGTTGGCTTAATTAACAGCAAAAATACTAAACAACATCTTTTGTTTTGTTAACTGACACTGTTGGCTCTGTGAACAAGCTCAATATAAAGCCTGAAAGTATTGGCAAAGGAACCAATTTAGTAGGTTTTATTTATTTAAACTATAAATTAATTTTATTGTTTGTGAATGGTGTGGGATTGATAGAACTGAAAATGAAGTCTTCTGTTTATCCAGAGAGAAGCTATAACACAATTGCAGCAATGTCAACTTTCCACCCTGGCCCCACTGTATGGTTAAGGACCAAGTTTAATTGTCTGTATTTAAAGAAAAAACACCAAACCAAAACCCTAAACCAAACAATATTTGGCCTTTCTGCTGATAAGCTTAATGTGCTGATTACCACCAGCCTAGTTTGAAGATATTCTGGCATCCCCACTAGTGTTAGGGGGAATTTTTGATGAGTCCAGTGAAGCAATGAAACATCTCTTCAGGACTAGACCCACAAAAACTAAGGAGTGAGCTGTAAAATTGCTGCTACTGTCAGAGGAAAATAGATCATGCTGGATTAGTCTAAGAGAGGCAAGGCTGCTGTAGCTCCATGTCCCCAGGTCCTAATAGCAGCAAGGCTGAAGATGTACCCCCAGGAAGCACACCCACAGAGCATACATATATGTCACATATGTATAACATATGCCTCAGAGATCACAGACAGGCACACAGAGTACTCATACAAACACAGACAACACCAAGGTCTCATCCTGCTCCACCCTTCTAGCTGAGCAGGTTGGAGACCCACCAGTGAACATATTGATTTATACATAGGTGTAAGGTAGGGTCCTCTAGTAGCTGGGCTCAGACACTCAGTCTGTCCATCAGCTGCTCCCTAGATCCTGGTCTCCCTAGTTGCTGGGACCTGGACATATGAGCTCCTGAAGCTGCAGCCCCACTCCAGCTGCTGGTCCAGACTCTCTCACACACAAACACATCTTTCCACATTTGTTCCTCCCCAAATCATCTAAATCCTTCCTTTTCCAGCCTTTGTTTCCTCTAAACATTCCATAGTAAGTCCTGGAAAATCCCCCAAATGCTCTGCCCCTGCATCCCCTAATGTGTCCCACACCCTGAAAGGTGACCCAGAGAGTTGCTTCCAATGGCTGAACTTGACCATTCAGATGTGGTGACTGGAGGCATAGTTTAGTGGTGAGCATGACAGTGCTGGGTGAATGGTTGGATTTGATGACCTCAGAGGTCTTTTCCAACCATAACAGTTCTATGAGTCTATGGGTTTCACACCCTGGCAATGGGGCTGAGGCTCTCCTGGTGAAAAACTGCATGGAGACCAGACAAAGTGCTTACTCCTCAGGAGGCTGTAATTTGGGTTTCCACCTGCCACTCTTTGCCTGTGCTCCTCTGGGCTTGTGGACAGGGAACAGTAGCTCTCTCATCATGGCATTATTTGAGCTGCCCCCACAACATTTTTTTTCTGTGCCCTTTCAAGGGTGTACAGATGGGCCGTCAATAACCACAAAACCATAGAATCATAGATTGGTTTGGGTTGGAAGGGACCTTAAAGATCATCTACTTCCAATTCTCTACCATGGCCAGGACACCCACTAGACCAGGTTGCCAAGGGCCCCATCCAACCTGGCCTTGAATGCTGCCAGGGGTGGAGCAGCCACATCTTCTTCAGGTAACCTGCTCCAGTGCCTCACCACCTTCCAAGTAAAGAATTTCCTCCTAACATCTAACCTAACTCTCCCCTCTTTCAGTTTAAAACCATTCCCTCTTGTCCTATCACTACCTGCCCATGCAAAAAGTCTCTCTCCTTTTTAAAAGCTCCCTTTGAGTACTGGAAGGCCACAATAAGGTGTCCCTGGAGTCTTCTCTTCTCCAGGCTGAACAACCTCAACTCTCACAGCCTGTCTTCACAGCAGAGGTGCTCCAGCACCCACCAGCTACCAAGCCTGTTTTTCCTCCTTTTGAAAAAGCCAAAATCTAGCTGACAAGATAGAATGGGTGATTTTGGAATGGTTGAACATTTTATAGGATTATCTATTTTGTAATTGATTCAACCATAAATTTTTTATAGTTGTGTGAAAGCTTAGCAAGTAACAGTACTCTCTGTGTATACTAGTGCCATAAAAGTGCCAGGAAGGCTCCTGGACCACAGGGCTTGACATGACCAGTGTGTGCTCTGCCAGACAGGGTAACTCTCCCCAAGCTGCCCAGTAGTGTGCCTCAAGAACCTTTTCCATCCTCATTTCATCTAATGTGCAACCACATTTCTGCACTCAAAAATATTCTCAGTCACTATTTTAATTTACTGGGGTAGATGTAACCATGGAGTCTCTATGAAATAACCTATTAGTCTCATTTCTCTTCCTTGCAGGTAGGTGTCCCCAGCAGAGTCATGCATGGCACTCATTAGCCAGCCCTTTCTGGTGCTCTAAGGAGATACCAGGCTTGATTGAACTTGGAAACTGAACTCCTTTATCACTTCTGAAGTTGTCCCTTCTGGCTGAAGGGCTGATTCCAGCACTGGGGATGTAGCAGAAGGGAATTTGGACTGCCAACAGCTATCACAGATGTGTTAACGTACAGCTGGGGGACTGCTGGGGAAGGTCTTCTGGGACATTTACACCTTCACATGTTTCCATTTGCTCTCCAAAGAGGGAGTTTAGATGAACCTGCCTCAGTGCTTTTACACTGGGTTCTTAGGGATTATTCACTAAGTAATTCTAGGTGCATTTTGTCCCCTCCATGGAGGATGCCTTTGCTGTTTATCAGTATTTGAGGCAAGTGATTGTTTTACAAACAGCAAGCTTGTGAGCAAGAGAGACCTGTATGAGGAGTCAGGATAAAGTATGTCTTTTCTTATTAGACTGAAAAGTGCCACAAATTCATGACTTTTGTTATTCCCCATCTTTCAGCTGAACTCATTGCTTTCATACAAGAAAACACAGACATTCTAAACCTGATATGATGAAGCATAAACCACATCCAGAGTGAATTTCCAGCTAGAAAATTCTCTCATTTATCTTTGTTTTTCTGCAGTCATAGATGCACTGCATTTGCCTAGAAAATGAAAATGTGTGTTGTTGGAGCAGTCATGTTATTCACATTCTTGAGTGCAGCAGGTTTGAAAATGAGAATAAAGCTGGTGCTGGGACATTGTCTATTTTCAAACCTGTCATTTCTAGAGAAAAATTTCTTCCACTGATAAGTAAAAAATATATTTTTCTCAATTTTTCACTCCAAAAGCAATTTTGAACCTTCAAGTCAAGCATATCAGTACAACAGACAGCTTCTTCTCTCAGTTACACCTGTTGAACTTCATTATCTTCCATTCTGCCCCAGTTACATATAGACAAACTCATTCACTTGACCTTGTTGACCCTGCCATTAGGACTTTAATTAACTCTTGTGACCATGATTCATGGCCCAGAACAGAATGCAAGTCACTTTATTGCAACTAGGTTGGCAACTGGGGCTAAAGTACATTTTCAGTGAGCTGAGCATTTGTCTGTGATCACTGAATAGCAGGTGGAATACAGATGCATTCAGTAACTCAGTGAAACATCTATGTATATTGCTATTTTT
The DNA here is from genome assembly GCA_013399015.1 of Galbula dea. Lineage (NCBI taxonomy): Eukaryota > Metazoa > Chordata > Aves > Piciformes > Galbulidae > Galbula > Galbula dea. The sequence continues at coordinate 200,161 of VWZX01009197.1, read as the reverse complement.
GACTACTATGGTGGAAGCAAACATACCATTAAGCCCAGAAAACTTATCAATTCTGTCATCTAGAGATTTTTTACTCAATTTTACTGTGTCTCTGCCATTAGAAACAGCTGACATTTGTCAGAAAACAAAGAAAAAACCTGTATTTATGGCATCTCCTAACATACTAACAGCTCTTGAATACAGCTCCAGTTCAACAGAATTCATTATTAAATGGTTTTTTATGGGATAGCTAATGACATCCTAATATGAATTTCAGCAGCCTAGATCTTCTCTGAATCCAATTGTTCACATCACATTGCTCCAGTTGGCAGTGCTTGGGGATTCCCCTGCCTAATCAGGAGACTCTAAAACTGGAGGACCCACGTTCAACTCTGACCTTTTGTCACCCTTTGGTTCCTGTCATTCACTGAGGTTAGCTACTGCTGACAATTTGGCTTATCTTCTAGACTGACTGACTTTAGTTGGCTCTCAGGTGGTTCATCTCCATCCTTATGGAACTGGTTCCCTGTAGAATTTCAGACATGTAGGACTCCTATCTTTTTACTGTTTTAAAATCAGGTCCAGGGACACTGAATTTGGACACTGGCTTCAATGTTTTTTTAAGCTTCTTATGAAATGTATAGAATTCTTTGTGCAGCAGGAAAGGCAGAAGTCTTTACCACTTGAAGTTGGAAGCAGTGAGCTATTTATGTGTATAATAAGGGAACAGCATTTCCCTATGTCAGATACATTTCCTGTGCCACACTCTATATGGTAATAATAGTAAAGCAATGAATAGTAGAGTAACAAAGATCATTTAAGCATTACAAGTAGATCAATGTCCAGTTACGCTCAAGAATAGCCAAATAAGCATTAAAAGGAGGGAAAATACACCCTCTCACAGAAGTGCATAAGTGCTACCAGGCCATCCAGCACCAAAAAGTACATCTTTTTTGCATTTCCTGAGCAGATTCTGGTAGCTGCTTTGGGTTAGGAGCTATGGCATATGGTTGCTAGCTGTGACTGGTCTTTCTATTAGTAACTCATAACCTTAATGCAAACAATCTGACTTGGCCATGCCTTTGCTTTTCCCACATGAGCAGCTGCCATTCCAGTTATTGAGACTACTTGGTAGGGTGACAGTTTGGCTATGTCAAAATTTTAAGTAATACTTAAATTCCTTTTCATCCTGAAGAGACTGGCAGGAGGGGGAGATGGGTGGATTAAAAGCTGTCACATCATCACTAACTTGTTCCATCTTCTTTCATGCAAAATGCTATGGGCAATATACACCCAGCCACACTGTACAGAAAACATTAGTGCAATTTGAAATCATAGAATCATAGAACAGCCCAGGATGGAAGGGACCTTAAAGATCATCTAGTTCCAACCCCTTGCCATGGGCGGGGGTGTTGCTCACTAGACCAGGTTGCCCAGGGCCACATCCAACCTGGCCTTGAACACTGCCAGGGATGGGGCAGCCACAACCTCTCTGGACAATCTGTTCCAGTGCCTCACCACCCTTTGGGTAAAGAACCTCCTTCTAATTTCCAGTCTAAATCTCCCCTCCTTCAGCTTATATCCATTCCCCCTTGTCCTACTGCAATGTGACCAGCTGGAAAGTCTCTCCCCCTCTATCCCGTAATCCCTCTTCAGGTACTGAAAGGCTACTAGAAAGTCCCCCTGAAGCCTTCTCTTCTCCAGGCTGAACAACCCCAACTCTCTCAGCCTATCCTCGTAGGGGAGGTGCTCCAGCCCTCTGGGCATCTTTGTGGCCTCCTCTGGACCTGTTCTAACAGGTCCACACCTTTCTTATGCTGAGGACCCAGAACTGGATGCAGTAGTCCAAATGTTTTTGTGTTAGACAGTCAGCTCGAGTCAGGACTTTTTTCCTCTCTGAATGTACAATGCTGGGTATACTTGCAGTTACCCTTTGAAGCTTCAAAAGAGTTTTGGCCTGACAGTGTGTGTTTTCATAGACCTCAGGTGATTTAGCACACCCTGGTATTAGACACCTCCTGTCTTAAATTACTATCTGTGTTCAAAATAGTTGCCACTAGATGGCAAACTGATTGTACTCAGACGTCCACACAAAGGGAAAGTCACTGCTGTGTGCTAGGTGACCAGGTGAACCTATTGCATCCAATTTATCCTGCCTTCATTCCATTGAAACCCCTGGAATTATCCCAAGAAAACAGATGGCTCTTTAACCTTAGGTACTGAAAGGGCCTCGAGTAAGTCAATATTGTATTTGTTTCTGGTTGCTTGTCTAAATAAAGGCTTTTGTACTAAACTTTTTTAACTTCACATCACACATTGACTTTTAGGTGCCAGGTATGTTCCACAGGACCTAGGAGGTAGCAAGTGGCCACATGCTGACAGAGACAAAAACCTTAAAAATCAAAGTCTCCTTTCTATGTACTTGTTTGTACAGCACCCACCTAAATGCTCATATTTTATAGCACCTCATCCTTCATGCACCACAAATCTCCAATTTAGAGAGTTTTGCATCCATCAGTTCATACAGAGCCTCAGCTAGAGTCAGGACCTTTTATGATGTTATCCCTCTTATGATGTTACCCCTTCCTCTTGCCTCAGAACCCTGCAGTAATGGATGGCTTTTCTAGCTGGAAGCTGCACATTTCCATTCACAAGTGTTATTTGTGGTCACTTATAAAAGCACATTAACCTACTCAAGATCTTGTTTTTATCAGTTTCACACTGGTGCCACATGACTGCTGCTATTATAATGCAAGAAAATATTTTGTGATCCTACATTAAAAACAATTGGCATAAGCCTTATATCTGAGAGTATACTTTCCTGTGGAGCATTGGTTGGACACCACCAGTCAAAATCAGAGATCCCTTTTAAAGGCAGGAGTTAGACAGAAACTATCTTACTTGCTGTGTTTTACTCTCTTATATTAGCAGATGGGTATATATAAATGTATGCATAAATATTATGTCTTTGCTGTGCCATTAACTGAAGTTGGTATCCATCTTTGTTAGTTTCTATTTAAAATCTGAGTTTTCTCCCACATTATTTTGTTAATTAGCTTGTTTGACATTTAATAGTTCCAAAATGCAAAAGGATCAGTAGTTGTTCTGTCATTTCCTTACAAAAACAGGCTGACAATCCTGACTTGAGATTTATTTTTCCCTCTACTTTAGCTTACTAGTACAGTGCTATCAACAACAAAATAGGGGTTCTGGTTTCATTTCTGTTACTGTGGCTAATTGACAGTATTCAAAAGCAAGCAGAGGGTTTAGGACACTTGTCAGAATCTCTAGCAAGATTCATTCCAAAAACAATTTGCTTTAATCCAGTTCCTGAGAAAAAATGTAGCAGGTCCATTGGCCTGGCTCTATAGGTGTGCAGTCCCAGCTGGTGATACTACATCTGTGTCTAGTGAAGTGATGTTTATCTCCAGCCTTCACAGGCCTCAGGGATATTGTAGCAGGCTTGTTAAATTATAGCCATGCAGTCAAGTGATCATTAAGAATTGGATCTCGTGCACAGGGCCATTAGTTATTCACCAGCAAGAGCCATTGTGGCATTTTTCTGCCTCATCAACAATTAGCAACATGTAAACAAGTTATATTCCTCTGGAGTACTGGAGATCAATCACACCTGGATAGGAGACCTCAAGCAGAATCAATTCATAGAACCATAGAAACACAGAGCCATAGTTAGATGGTTAGAGTTAGAAGGGGCTTTGAGAGGTCAGCAAGAAAGGGAGCAGGGATGCCTATAACCAGATCAGGTTGCTCAGAGCCCTGTCCAACCTGAGCTGGAATGTTTCCAGGGATGGAGCATCCACCACCTCTCTGAACAACCTGTTCCAGTGCTTCACCACACTCACTGTGAAAATGTCCTCCTTTATATCCAGTCTAAATCTCCTCTCCTTCAGTTGAAAGCCATTACCCCTTATAGAGTGCTTTGGGTTGGAAGGGACCTTCAAAAGTCATCTAGTCCAATCCCTCTGGATTCTTGTTTTAAGTCTGTGCTGAGGATCTTTGCTTTTAGAGTCCTGCTTAATGTGTCTTCCTCAGACATTCAGATTTCCACTCATGACCAGATTTGAAGGTGGAAAGGAATAACCTCCACATTAGACTTGCCAAGTACTTGAGAGGAGTTTATCATTGTCTGTAGTGTGAAGTGTAGCTCAACTGAGACCACACCACCTATTGGGCTGTCAGCTCTTGTGGTGACCTTGGGCACGAGTGTCACCTTATGTGTCCTGTTTCCTGACTGTGGCTAATGAATCTTTTACTCTTCTAGGCCTTGAAACCTTATGCATCTAACTAAATGAGTTAATTTTGAGTGTAATACAGTAACAGATCTGGCTGAAACCTCACAGTTTGTATTATACAGCAGGTAAGACTATGGGGTCTAACAGCTCCTTCTGGCTATAGGCAGTGAAAACAAAAGATCAGACCTGCAGAAACTTTCCAGGCCACCTTATTGCTATGTTGAAAACAAAGCTTTCAGATTTTTTTTTGGCCAAAATGCTGGACCATTGACCTGAATATCCACTTAGGACTTTTTCCTTGCAAAATGAACTGCTGCTGAATGAAAATTTAGCCCCTCCATAGGCTTTTCTTTCATGTAGGAGGTAAGGGCATCCAGTTCTTGCATTGAATCATCTCTTTTATGGTTTCAAGGGATTTCTGTAAATTGAATTAAAGTTTAAAAAGGATTTAGTGCCTCAGATTATAATCTCATGAACTTGTTTTCAACACAAGACATTGTCTCACTCAAAGGAAAATTGCTTAGAGAGAGCTCCTGCAATGCTTTGGAGCTGTAATCCAAATGCAGTAACACTCTCACAGCCTAGAGTTGTCATTTTTCTGTAATGGGTTGTTAACTTTTCCTATGAAAATAGACATTTTTTTTTTTGAGAAGGTGTGTATACATACTCATATGCTTTTAAAATAGCAAAAAAAATCCCCAACATTATTTTTGAGTAGCCTTTGTAGAAGGGACAGGATGATCTCTGTTGTGTTGAAGTTTTATTACCAACAGAAGAGAATTTCAGGAGGTTGTTGTTTCTCCTATAGACTTTTTCTGTGAAATTTAGGATATCTGAGCTTTCCTGCTAGCAGCCTACAGTTAGGTACAAGAATGATATTTCCTTCACTATAAAGTTATTTGGATGTTTGGTTCAGGGAGAGGTGATGCTAGATCTGTCAGTGGAAGGTGCCACAGTGCATACATATGTCCACACTGGCATAAATATAAACAAAGAAACAAGCAAATAAATAAGGACATAATTAGCAAGTGGCAGATTTCACCATTTAATACTCTGAGGGAAAAAAACCCATATTTAAATTCTTCTGTGCTATCTCCAGTTCTGATGCTAGTGAATTTGGAGTTTTCTCTAATTACAAGATTATGAGCTGTGAACATCACTCCAGGATTAGGAGTTTCCTGAGTTTGATTTTAGCTGAATCAAGCATGCTTATGTCTTCCCTCCTGCAACCCTTTGTCTTCAGCCCTCTGGCCTGAGAAGTGACACAGCAAGCTGTTCTGCTGTTAGGCACTCATTAAAGTATGTAATACCTGAGTCACTAGAGGAGAGAAAACACTCTTCTGAGCCTCATCCTCCCACACTACCACCAAAAAATGCTCCTTTTCTACTACCGGTTTTTGGCTCTTTGTATCTTCCTACATTAGCTGTCATGTAATAAACTCTACTTGAGTATGGAAGAATCACAGTCTGGGTTTCCTGACTTTGAAAATAAAATGAATACAGCACTTCAGACTATTTTTCCACAGAAATTAATTTGTCTACATGATATTTGACTGTAACTCCAAACTGTTCTCTGGTTTCTATCCAAAAGTGGAGGTTCTATTTTAGTTGAAAAGCTTAACCACACAGGTTTTTATTCAGTAAGTGCAAGCTACAATAGTTTTCTCATTCCAGAACTATTGTGGGGGGTTTTTTTCTCCTTATGTATTTAATTCAAGAGCCTAGTTGACCTCTTGCATGAGATGAATCACAAGCTAAATGAAAAAGTGCCAAAAGCCCTGTAGGATTGAACAAAGTGTTCAAGTTGAAACAAACAAATCCATGTAGTTTTGCATAAATACCAAAGTTGTCTATTGAGATATTCAACTTGAAATCAATTGTAGAATAACCAAATTCAATTACATGTCTCTGTTTGGAGGGACATCTAGACCCAAGGAACAGTTTGAGGTGAGAAACATTAACTGCCATAGAATAGGAAAGAACTTAAAGTCAAAACTGTTATGCAATATTCAATGTTCAAGGTGACAAGGATCTGACTTTGCAAGTCCTTGTGTCTGAAGTGCCCTTCCAGCAGAATTCAGCTATGACTATTTCAAAGTAGAACTCAGATCTCAAGGTGGCTCTCAGAAAACATGTAATTGGTGACCATCTGGAAAAGTTAGATGAAAATTACTTTTTTAGTATCATACAAGAGCTGTCAGAGGCAAAGGAGGAACCTAATTTTCAGCATCTCCATGCAGGTGGCTTTCCTTCTAGCAATCCACTGCTTAATGCATTTCACACCTTCTGACTGCCAGAGCCAATGAAGCAGGAGTTTTGTAATCTTCAATTTATAACCTTGTGGAAACCCAGAGGAGGTTTCTTATAATGGGGTTCTCTGAGTGAGGCTGGGTTTCTGCAGAAGGAATAGTCTATCATCATGCCATAGTAGTGGATGATCCTGCTTGTCCCCAAGGCTTCAGGTTAAACTTTGAAAAGCAGTATCAATGTTGGCATTTCCTACTGCTAAAAGCTTCAATTTAACCTTGCATTGCACCTTTAAATTGTTGGTTTAATGTTTTGTTTTACTTTTACTCACAGTCTCATTTATCCCTTTTACATTCTTGTCTTCTTACCTACCCAAACAATTCAGCTTAACCACCAACCTCCTCCCAAACCATCGGTTAACCCTCTGGCACTAGCTAACCTCTGGCTTAGCTGGTGTTCATCTTTGACCCCATTCCCTGAAATCCTCATCTAATTCTCTTCCCAAATTTGTCCTGGTCCCTTTGCTCAGCTAACCTCAATTCTCTTCCTTTGTCCTAAGCATCCACAGAAGCTCCCAGTCCTGCTCTCCTGCATATACACTTGGCAATCCACAGTCCCACCCTCTTGCTTATCATCCTCCTTCCATTTCTTTCTCCATGTATATAATAACTAACTCCTAAATTCCACTTTTGTCTACACTGCATTCAAATTAATGCTTCCTCCTCTACACTCTGCCAACAGAAAGGTCCCCAAGAGGCAAACACTTTGTGATGCTTGGCTGTAATCACAGGAAGAATTATGCCTGTGCATCCCTGAGTAGGTGCAGAGCAAACAAACTCTTTGGAGTTTTCAGCCAAATCTCTAGCAAGTCTTTTCTGAACCCTTGCAAAATAGGATTTTTTAATCTAGATAGATTTTCAGAAGAACAGCAGGAATATTTCCCTAGCATCAAGCCCTCCACTCCTGTCAAATCTAATATTTTTACTTCAACAACTGGATAATTGATGGCAGAATAAAACTTGTAAGGTAAAAACTCAACAACATTTTCAGTGTGGGCAGCAATTTGTCCAGCCCTGCTTTCATAGTGGCTTACATTCTTTTATCTGGAAATGGAGAAACAAACAAGGAAAAAAAATCAGGCTAAGGAAAAGCTTCTGGTAAAAAACAAATCAGCTTAAAACCTATTTGACAAAGTTGAAGTAATTAAAAGAGGTGTCTTGAAGTGAGAAATGTTGGGACATGTTCTCTACAGGTTACACTACCAGATCCAATCATAATGTATACAGGGACAAACACTGTATATTAATTGTCTCCAGTGGAGTAACTTCCAAGGTGCCAAACCTCAAAGCAACTCCAAGCTCTGTGTTTATGATGAAGATGAAGAATATTCAAACAAAAACATATGCACAAAAAAGTGTTCTATCAAACACATATTGCCAGCTTCACAGAATTACTTAAGCCTAAGGCCCACCTTCCCAACAGTCTGCAGAGTTATAGTGTCTATGACATATAGGAAAATTATGTTATATATTCTTATGTAGATAACACTTATATGCATAATAATTCTAAGGTTGTACTCTTATCTGTTTTAATTTAGACTCCTCCTCAGTCACTTAGATCCAGGTTCCTTAGTTGTTTCTCAATTCCAGACAGATCAGGCTTGAGAGGGTTTTTTTTCAGTTCATTCTCTATACATAGGAATGAAAAATGATCATATTGGCAAAGTGATCTTCACCTTGAAGATCAACCCCTTGACAAGACTCAGTATGACTTCTATTTTTTAACTCAAGATACTCCACTTGGTGACATGCTTTAGTGGCATGAGGGAGTTGGGTCAACAGCTGGACTTGGTGGTCTTAGAGGTCTTTTCCAAGCTTAATGATTCTCTACCTGAACAATACAATCCAAGTTTTCAAGCAAGCTAATGAGTCCTACATCAGCAGATGTCATTGTGAAATGTCCTGCATGACTCCCTTAACATCTTCTCCTACATTAGCCATGGAGAGCTGGCTGAGGTTCACCAGGAAGAGCTCACCAGTCAGGCTCTGGTGAGTTCAAGAGAACCAAGACTTCTTGTACCTTTGATCTGTAGACATTAGGACATCACTCTTTTTTTCTTGCTGGTAAAAGACCAAGTGATTCATATCCTCAGAGTCAATGCAGTGTGAGCTTGGATTGCCAGAGGGGCACAAGAGATGTTCAGTTTTGTTAGGAAGCAGTGATTCTTGTCAACTGCTTTATTAAAAATTACTTTTGTCCTTGTGACTCTGCTGGCTGGGAATAATTATTTAGCAGATGAACTGCAGTCAAAAGCTAGAACAAGTTACTTATTTCCCCATCCCCAATGAGCTATTTGTGGCCAATGGAGGCTTTTTTATCTGGTAAAATTATGAAGAAGATTATTCTGGGAGTTACTGGAAAACACCTGAAGGACAACACAGTCATTGGGCACAGCCAGCATGGGTTCATGAGGGGAAAGTCCTGCTTGACAAACTTAATGTTCTTTTATGACAAGGTTACCTACCTGGTCAACCATGGAAGACCAGTTGATGTAATCTATTTGAATTCCAGTAAAGCTTTTTATGTTACCTGTCACAGTGTTCTCTGGCCAAATGTCCAGCACACAGCTAGATAACTACATCATGAGATGGGCAAATAACAGTCTAACAGGTTGGGCTCAAAGGGTTATAGCAGATGGGGTTACATAAGAATGGAGACCAGCCACTAGTGGGGTTCCAGAGGCATCCATTTTAGGGACAGTGCTCTTCAGTATCTTCACAAATGACTTGGACACAAGACTGGAGATATAGTAAGTTTGCCAATGACACTAAATTGGGAGGAGCTATTGACTCCCTCAAAGGCAGAGAGGCCCTGCAGAGACATCTGGACAGACTAGAGGGTTAGGTAATCATCAACTGTATGAAGTCTAACAAGGGCAACTGCTGCATTCTCCTTCTGGGACAGGGAGCCCCCAGATGCACATAAAGACTGGGAAAGGAGAGGCTGGAGATCAGCCCTGCAGAAAGGGATTTGGGGGTTCTGGTCAACAGCAGGGTGAAGAGGAGTCAGCAGTAAGCCCTGGCAGCCAAAAGGGGCAACTGTGTCCTGGGGTGCATCAAGCACTGCATTGGTAGCTGGGCAGGGGAGGTGACAGTCCCACTCTGCTCTGGGCTAGAGCAGCCTCACCTTGAGCACCGTGTGCTGTTTTGGGCATCACAATATAGGAAGAATATAAAGCTGTTGGAGGGCATCTAGAGGAGGGCCATGAAGATGGTGAAGAGGGGAAGCCATATGAGGAGTGGCTAAAGTCACCTGGATTGTTCAGCATGGGGAAGAGGAGACTCAGGGTAACCTCACTGCAGTCTATAACTTCATTACAAGAGGAACTGGAAGGACAGAAGATGATTTTTTCTCTCCTGTGACCAACAAAAGGACACATATGAATGTCATGAAGCTCTGCCAGGGTAGGTTTAGGTTGGATATCAGGAAAAGATCCTTCACCTAAAGGATGGTAGAGCACTGGAACAAGCTCCATAGGGAAGCAGTCATGGCACAAAGCCTGATGGAAATCAAGAAGCATCTGGACAATGCTCTTAGACACATGGGGTGATTTTATTTTACTTTATGTTTTGGTGGGGGGATTCTCCTCTGCATAGACAGGAGTTGGACTTGAGGATCCTTGTAGGTCACTTCAAATTCAGGACATTCTATGATTCTATGATTTTATAAATGACAGATGTCTTAATTTTTCCATCTAAGTCTACTGGATCCCTCCAAAGACATTGGGATTGGGGTGACTGAGGTGGATAGGTGGGGAAGGGAGATGTTGCTGGAGCTGAGGAAATCTCCCAGCTGTGCATTACAGACCTCAGTGAATGTCAGCTGCTCTCACACACTGCACACTTGTGCAAAGTCACTGCAAGTTCAGCTCTCTGGGCTGCATAATGCTGTATCACACCAGGTGATAGCAAAGGAACATTTGAGCTGACATGGAGCACCAGAACATTTGGAAGTTGAGAACAGATATGGCCAAGGACTGCAACTTAATTCCCCCTGCTGTTAAATGGCCATCTTCAAAAAAACTTTGCAAACATCTATTTGAGACTTTGACTAAGGTTCCTCTCTTCAATTTGAAAACCATGCTTTTAAACAACATTTCCTGTGTTTTCCAGTTGCCAGGTACAGGATTAATTGCACATATCATTTAAATCAGTAGAGTGAATGGGATAGGCTGTTGAGGTGAACCCACCAACAGTATTCTTACTTTGTTTACAAGTCAGTTTTTGAAGTGTTTCCTTGTAGAAAGTTTCAAGCTAAGACTTCACAAAGCCATTGGGTCCAACAGGAAAGATGTATGTAAGATCAGATGAACCTGGACTTTACATGAAAGATGTATGTAAGATCAGATGAATCCCTGCAGCCTGTGGAGAGGGCTACACTCAGCAGTTTGAGATAATTACTCCTGTAACTTTGTTTAGTTGCTTTCATTTACATAGCTTACTTTTGGCCACATAGATCAGTCTTTTCTGATGCTAAGCATATGTAAAACACAATTTATTTTTTTTCCTTAATGTTCATAATGTTAGAGGTATTTTCACATCCTGAAATTCTAATGTAGAAATGTAAGATCCAGTAAAATCATGAGGATTTGGCTCCAGAGCTGTTAGATTGTTTCTAGACATGGGTAAAACTTTCAAAATGGTCTAAAGGTTTTTGAGTCCAGTTCCCCCTGGGAATTAATGTTCCATTGATTTGTGTGGACTGCTGCCTGACTGAGCAGGTTTAGAGTTGCATTTTATCTTTTCATTTTTGATTTTGCCTTCTTTCAAAAATATCTGTAAGGCCCATGCTGTTGCAACCTCACATGGATACATACAGAAGGAGGCAGTTGCATTGTTTGAGGGATCAGTGCCCTCTTGTCTGTAGTGTTGCCCTTATTCAAAACATCAGCACCACTACCTGACCCACTAAGCACAGGAAATATTAGCATGATTTCCTGGGATATAGAGACTATCTGATCATACATGCTGTCTGGAGAAATCATGAGTTATTCTATTCTACTGATCTTGATCTACTGCAAATTTCTGCTGTAGATTTCTTTTCTAATTTGCTCTATGTTGGAATAGAAGCAAGAAAAGATTATTTTGATGATTCTTCAATAACCAGTGCAAGATGACCTTGTAGTCTTGATTTGTTTCCAGAAAACTGTGCTCTGTGTCATGGAGAACACTTAGTTTTTGTTCTTGTTGTCAGAGTCAGCTGGAACACTTCCTAGTCAATGCACAGTGAAATGGAGCCATCTTTCAGCTAAGCTCAGGTGGCAACTGGAGCCTTACTTTACCTCATGTGGATACTCTTACATCTGTGTTAAGGCAAAGAGGCTAACTGGTGTGAAAAACAAAAACGAAACCACTTTTTGCCCTTTCTATCCTGTACTTAATGGATTAGATATATACCTTGTTGGTTAAGCAACCAGATCTTTGCTGCAGAAACCCATCTCTATATATTATAAACTCTACATTAGAGCTAAGAGGAGGCAAATGCAACAAGGTTAGCAACAGATTTTGTTCTTTTGCCCTATTTGCAATTATTCATTACTGAAAGGAATATTTTAGGCTGAAATTTTCCATGCTTTTTCCATTTATTTTTTCACCTATTAGAACATTAAGGGGAAAAACAATCTCTGCTATAAAAGAATTCTTGCCATATTACAAAAAACCCAACAGTGTTCTAGATAATAAAATTAAGAATTTAAAGTAGAAGTGAGCATGGAAACATTCATTACTTTGGAGTACCTCATGCTTTTACTGTGAGGAAAAGGAATTCTGAGTTAACTAAGTTTTATGGATTCATAAAGTTAGCTTTGAGCACCAGTAATTGTAGCTATGTTTAAAGAGAGGTGTTCCTATTGCACAGTCTGGTGGTTCAGGGAACAGGTACTGCTTGGTAAAACTAGGCTGTGAGTATTGTGAAGTATTAAATATTCACAATTACCATGTTATGCATCCAGCTTTTAGCTTTGAAGAGACCTACAACTGAAATCATTTGGAATATACTGTGTCAGCTTGTGAATCTACAAGCTGTGCAAGAGAGAGGTGGCAAGAGGAGTTGTAAATACACACGGGCTGGAATTCCAGCTGAGCACCTACCTTGTCTGTGATGCACATATGCATGTGTCTGTTTCCACAAGCATGTCTTGACATATTAGCTATTACAGCAGGAGAAGCAGCATGTGCAGTAAATTTATGTTTCCTATCCTGTTCAGATCTGCAGCTGCAGATTCCCTGATGTGTGCAGAACTGTGCTCACCAGAGCCCTGTTCTGATCAGTGGTAGCTGTACAGTACTGTGCCCTTTTCCTGCAATAATAAATTTTAAAAATCTGAATTTTACTTCATATTCTGTGTATGCAGCTTCTTCTTCTCAGACCATGTGTCACCTAATGCCAATCTTCCGATGCAAACACAGATCACGACAGTCAGAACTGGATACCCTGCAGAACAGCACTGCACCAGGAAGACAAACTGTTCATGTTTTGGCTCACATGTATGTAAACCACCACATTGCAGAGCTCCATGGATGCCTAATATGGAACAAATATTACATGGCTGTCTTTACAGAAATCCATTTATATAGGTGCTTTCTGCCTTCAGGAAATTATACAACAAATACCATTTTATTATTATGTGATCCTGTTGTTATAGATGTGGGTCAGTCTATTTTTATGTGTGCTTATATAACTCAATTATTTGTTCCCAGCTGAAGCTTGGCTTACATTCCATAGAGAAGACCAACCCTGTTACTTGCCAAAAGCTTAAGTATTTTAATAAAAATAAATATATTTCTAGAGAGAGTATATACTCTTCTTGCTCATTCAGATATATTTAGGTAATAGCTCTTTTTCATTGCATTGATGTTCAGAGCTATCTCATCCAAGACAGGTAACGTCAGAAATGTTATGAATGGGAAGAGATTCTCATCATCATCATGTAAGAGACAGCTTTTGACAAAAGTTTCTGGACTGAGAATTGTAATTCAGATATTCACATAGCTTATAGTGTTAGGGGTGTACCTGAATTCACTGTATAGTTAATTAAAAGCCAAAATCTCTTAATGTATAGGTTTGAATCCCACTCTAAGGAACATTCTTCACTCCACTGACTTTATAGAAAGCTTTAATTCCAAACTCAGCACATAAGAGAGATGCCAGAAGTTAGCCATTAAGAATAGCCCCTGGGTGAGGTTTGTGCACTAACAGTACCCTTGCATATCATCATCACTGTGATTACTTCTGTGAGTAAAGTGAAGAATATGCATGGTGCTTTCAGGATGATCAAATATTTATGAAATTACTAGTTACATCCATGCTGGCCCAGATGAGTGGTGAGATGGGAAGACACTTCCTCTCTGGAGCCAAGAAAGTTCATCACTGGTTTTTAGCCAACTATCTCAAAGTTCTTCTGTGCTTTCTTGGATGGTTACAAGTTTTAAATGGTTCCTGGGAACTTGCCAACACCCCTGAACGCAGTGTTTGTGCACTGCAAATCTAAAAGTCCTTCAGCTTCAACTTATTTTTTCCACTTTCAGTATTTGGAGGTTAGGTGAAATAGGGCAGATATGCTTCCCAGCACAGTACTCTGAAGATTATAGTGATTACACGGTTCATGTTCCCATGCCACATCATCTTCTTTCTAAAATTTAAGCCACAGAAGATTTTCAGTTTGCAAAGAATTCCCTGGGGGGTATGAAGCTAGGAGAACTCAGTGTAAAGTGTTACATGAAGCTTGCCTTGGAACCTGTGAAAATGAACCAGTTTCAGCAAAAGCATCTTTTCTGAACTTCAATCCCTCTTGAACGCTTAAGAACGGGCATCAGTTCTGCTATCGCTGGGTACTGAAATCAAATCATGTTGTGGGAAACTCTGAATGTAAACCAACAGGAGGAGATTCTTCATCCTGCACAGACTACTAATGTACATAAAGCAAAGAGAATATCCTGCTTTGTTGTGGTAGCCAGGAGACTGAGTTCTCCATGAAAATGTGCGTGTCCAACCTTGAAGTCTATGGCAAGAGGGTACTCTCACCTCTTACTATTGTGCAGGGCTATTTTTCTGAGAATATTAGATCACACTCATCATTATTTTCTAGATAATAAACAAGATTTTGGCAGATTGATTGCCTAGCACGAGGGGTTTACATTTACAGATCAGCCCATGATAGCAGATAGCCACAATGTTTACTATTTGAGCCCAGGAACTGTAGGACCTGACTCCACAAAGCTTGATGACTCAGGATCAGCAACAACGAAACACAAATTTCTCTGATTCTGAATAATCCATTTGTTGTCAGTCTCAGAAATAGACCCCATTAATATTCTCTCTTACTTGTCAAAGAGGGAAATGCTTTTGCTGAGTGTCCACATGGCACAACATCACTGGAAAGATGTTCTAAAGGACATATTTCTTCTTGTACAAGAGATTTTGGGCCTAACAGCCAACAGGAGACACTTGTCTCTTGTCACTTTAATTGCAGTCACGTTTAGGCCTAGCAGATACCTGTTCTGCTACAATGCTAATTCTGAATTCCCAGGTCAGGAAAACCTCTTAGCTATGTCCAAGAAAACCTTTGTTTAATGTTTGCTACAGCCTGGCTGCATTTCTGTTTTCCTTCTACCGCCTCTAACCATTGGTGTCAGGCTTTTGCATTAGCCAGCTCAAGGGGAAATCTGTTTGCTAGGAGTAAACCTGTGCATTGTCCCTTATGTATTACCTGTTACATGCAATCTGTCTTACATCATCAATACCTTTTTAAAGCAAATGGGTTTATTTACTTATTGGAACACACTATTAGATAGAAGAGAAAAGAAAGCAAGAAGAACTGTCATGCATACTTTGAGTCATTTGATCTACGCCTGGTACAAGCAATATTTGGGATTCTTTCCTCTTCATCTGCTGCTGGACCAGTTTATATTTTACTAAGAACATCCACATGTGGTTGTGAGTCACTGAGTCTGACACATGTTGCTGTAAAAACTGTTGTATTGCTCTCCAGGGAGAGCAAGTTAGTGCAAGTTCTCACCCTGCCATTGTGCCTTAAGGACCTCAGATGGGACTTTTCTCCTTTCCCCTTGCTGCCAGGCTTTGCCATCCCATAAGACCCACAGGATGAGCTACTTATTCAGTTCCAGATATCCTTCAGCAACAGTTATAGGTGGAGAAATTCTACCAACAGTAGTTGCCTATGTCAACAGAATTGTTGTCCACTTAAGGAGTGCAGGCTGCAACCCTTTCTCATTCAGCTTCTGTTCCCAAGAGTGATGCTTGTTCTCGTGCTGCCTCATCAACTTGCTTTCTTTGTGCATATTTAACAATACAGCCTTAGCTCTCAGAGTGACTACTAGCTTTTGGATGACAGGTCTGGAGCATCCAGCTTGAACAGGCTTTCCAATGTAACGCTCTGCTGCAAGGCTGCCATAATCTTATGCACAGCTGGAGCTGAAGCCTTTTGCTAAGGGAAATGATAATGGCCCTTATATGCAGAGTGTGCCCACACATCCTAGAAAAGAGCATGCAGGAGTAGACCTCTACATCAACAAAAGCCCTGTGATAATTGTCCTCTTCCCCCAGCACAAGATATTGCTCATCATATTGCCCCTAAAAACTTCATCTAGTAAACTCCATTATTAATGACTGCAGATCTCCTGCTGTTCCAGCTTTGCCTGATGCACATTCCCTTCCTTCTCCCCTCTCTCCTTCCTTGCCCCCTCACACTCTGTTTACCCCTTTCCAAACCACTTGTTCTTCTCTGTGGTAAATCTCTCTTTCACTACTCCCCACCTTTCCTCTCCCACAGGACCTTTACTCTTGGGGATTTCTTTTGGCCTATCATCCATTCCAGACTGTACAGTCTCTGTTGTACCTTTGTACCCCTCATCCTTACCAATCGAAATGTTGCCCTTTCCTGCTTCCTTCAACTGATGCAATATTTTGCCAGTGCTCCAAGACCTTTCTTAATGTCCAACCCACACATTCAAGCTTCTAACTTCAGTATTCTCCTGGCTCAGGTGTGCTCATCAATAACCCCAATAGAGGTCCTAATTTGCATTTGCCCCACTCTTACAAATTACTTCTTCTGCTTTTAACATCTCATTATTCTGGTCCAATGCTTGCCAAAATTTTCACAGGCCGTATTGCTCTGGATTCACTTCTGTACTGACAATCCCATATCTGCCTA
Source organism: Galbula dea (assembly GCA_013399015.1). Lineage (NCBI taxonomy): Eukaryota > Metazoa > Chordata > Aves > Piciformes > Galbulidae > Galbula > Galbula dea. The sequence continues at coordinate 183,451 of VWZX01009197.1, read as the reverse complement.
TGAATTTCTTCAAGATGAAGACCACCTCTGGAAATATTTGATCTCTTGCAACTTTGATGAAATCTTTGAAATATGTACTTTACAATGTCTCAAAGCTCCTAGTCTCTAGAAACAAGCTCTCCAAGGCTGCACCCATAGCGCATCAAGGTGTATACTGGGCTGAAACCTGTCTGGAAGACATTGCAGTTTCAAGTACTCACACTCAAGTTTCCCTCCCAGGAAAAAAAGACTGATGTGTACCCATGTCTCCCCTAGATATGGTGTTGGGATGTGGCCAGGGCACACACTCAGATCTGAAAGCTGAAGTATTACTGGTTCTCCAGATTAGTATGGCACCTGAATCAACTTTGATAATTATTCTGTGATTAGTGGCAAAACCCAGTCACTTCTATTGATGATGAGTTGGTCATTATCACTTCACACCTGCAGGAATAAGAAGTTTGTTGAGGGGAACTGGAATCACCATGGACTGCAGTTTGTTTGTCTTTTGCCTGTTTGAGAGGCACATACTCGATCTCTCCTCATCCCAATTTCTTAAAGCTTTACTCTTCTATTTTCATAGCTTCTAGTTTTCTATTTTTTTTGCCAGTGACTGCCCTCCAGCCCTCTTTCCTGCTGTCCTGGTTTGGCTTGGGGAACAATCACGTAGCAGGCTGGTGACTGCCACTGGTAAGAAAGGTCCCACACTGGGCTGCACAGGTTGCTAGAAGAAAGGTGACAAAATGTCACATGTAGGCTATTTTTGAGAAAGAAGGTCATCTTTAAGATATCTTAGTCTCTATTGCAGAAACCAAGACCCTAGAAGTGTCAAGTAATGTGGTAAAATATAAATACTGATTCTCTTTTTCCCAGCTTATGTTTAGATATTATCTGAGGAGCCATCAGATCACATGACAGTGTAAACCCAATATGCAAACTGAATCAATAATGCACATTTCTTTCCTCTCACCATCTTAAATGGTATTCAAGACTGGGGATTTGGAAGCTATGTATATGGATGTTCACACACGTGCTCTTAGAAAAATAATGAGTATTTGGCTACAGCACAAACACCTATTCAATGAGTTGCAAGAATACTCAGAGAGAGACCAAATTTAGCTACTCCAAAATCTGTCATTAAACATACTGCCAAAATCATATCAAATGCCACACTTACATATAGAAAACAAGTGTTCAAAATCCTCTGTTTCTGGAATACAGATGGAAGTCTAGTGTTAAATAAAATGCCAACAGAACTACTGTTCAAAGAGCACATTTGAATAACTTTTAATCTATTTTTACTCAATATTTTTTTATTGACAAAATAATGAGGTTATTACCTGCCATGAGCTGCCACAATATGATTAGGGCAAGGATCGAAGAAGAGACAGAGAACAGAAGGCACCTTTTATTAATTTCCCAGGTCTTTTTACCTTAATCACAGCTATCTGTTTGAAACTCTTGATCCAATAAGGCAGCTATGCACTGGTTCGAGTACGTGGTTTCAGTGCTGACTTCCAGCATCGGTCCTTCAAGGAGCCTTTGCACCTGTGTTGCCATCAAGCTGCAAGTAGATTAGAAGGATTAGAACATAACAGGGTTTTACAAGTTCTATGTCTTCCTTTGAGATTTTCAGTGGAAAAGGGACAAAGTTGTTCAAGCATCAATAAAACAACTGCAGATAATTCATCACTAGTATTCTTAGAAATGCATCTGCATAACAGGGCACAATCCACCCTCCTCCAAAAAACCTAACTGTCAACTGGAGAAATAACCAGCACCGGTCGAGTGTCCTGAAGAGTTTTAAATAGTACCCAATTGCATCATTCTCTAAGTGTCTTCTGCAGAGCCCAGCTAATTTAATGATACAATAGAATAATCTGGTTATTTGGCAACGATCTGCGTAAAAACATTTCAATAACATTGGGAAATAACTTCCAGAAAAGCTCTGAATGACTTCAGTTACAGTTTATTCTTTGTTTCTAACCCATAAATTTTGTCAACCAAGAGTTCTCTGGTGGAAAGTAGGAATTTTCTCATCTTTTCCTCTTTGACTACATCTGTGTTTTAGGAGAGTTTCAATGTATGTTATCGCTAATTATTACAATTAGGTTAATAGTGTTTTCTGTAATTAGGTTCTAATGAACGTATGCTCATTGAGGAAAACCGCAGCCCATGTGCAATGCCATTTGAGCTGGAGGAGCCTGAGAAATGCTCACTAGAAAACAGCTACCACACTCAGGCACCAACCCTGCAAACACTATAGCATGAGCCCCATTTTACTGCTAGGAGAAAAAATGTCACAAATAGAAATCCTCAAGGTACTATGCTAAAGGTCTGAGTGAAATCACAGCCAAACGGTTTGAGCCTAGGCATAGTTTAAAGGAGGACAGCTGGCAAGTTTGATTCTTAAATATTTTAATATACATCCTAAAGTAAATACTCTGCTGGATAGAAGCTGAGATTGAGAAGTCCTGCCAGAGAAGGATCACCTTTACCTATCCTGTGTCCAGTTCAATGCTCTCCCTGTCGTGAGGATACCACTGTAACACAGTATACACGCCTAATAGGAAAAAGACTGTAATTGGTCTTGTAAAAAGCATTTTATTAGTCATTCTGACTCTGTGGAGGAGCATTTTTGCCATGCATGTATTTATATTGATATTAAATGCTGATATTTATTAGTAGCATTAGCATTTCTGCTCTAGCAACTGGGGCCGAAGTTGTCACTGCAATTGGAGAACAGCTGTGCATATACAAATTGTATTTGTACATAAAATCAAGAGAAAGTTTGGACATTAGTCATTACTGGGATATATTGAGATCTGATAATCATTTTAAGAAACATGTAACAATATGTCAGACTATTAAAAATCCAAAATTCACTTTGCCAGTTTTTTATCTTAAGGACTGAGTCACATTAGGGAGATATTCTGTGGTCTGCAGAAATATTAGGAATAGTATAATTAAGATTATGTTCTGTGTTGTTTTACACTTTGCCTGAAATGATATATATACACACATATTTTTTTAAAGTACAATATATACAACTGATTGCAATCCTCCATCTTCCCTCTTCCCCTCACTACAAACAAGACACAGTCTCTGGAGCATGTCCAAAGAAGGGCAACAAAGCTGGTTGGGTCTAGAGCACAAGTCTTATGAGGAATGACTGAGGGAACTAGGGTTGTCTAATCAAAGAGGAGGCTAAGTGGACCTTTTTGCTCTCTACAACTCCCTGAAAGGAGGCTGGAGAAAGGTAGGAATTGGTCTCTTCTCCCAGGTAATTAGCAATAGGACAAGAAGTTGCACCAGGGGAGGTTCAGGTTGGATCTTAGGAACAATGTCTTCCCTGAAAGCATGGTTAACCATTGGCACAGGCTGCTCAGGGCAGTGGTGGAGTCACCATCTCTGGAGGTGTTCAAAAACTATGTAGACATGGCACTTGGCGACATGGTTTAGCAGGCATGAGGCCATTGAGTTGATGGTTGGACTTGATGATCTTAAGACGTCCTTTCCAATCTTAATGATTCTATGATTCCCCTCTCTAGTTAGGCCTCATGCAGGTTTATTTTGCTTAATATTCTTCTGCATAACATAAACATCTCCTTGTAGGTTGCCCAATCCCATGAAACCAAGGGCCTTCAGTTTTTACTGTTTTCTGAACAAGTGACAGAAAATAAATGCTGAATACAGTATTTTTCTTTGGGAATACAGGACAGCAATGGACTAAATTAGGGCAAGTGGCACCTTTGAAACCACTTTTAATCTGTAAGGTGGCTAGGTTTTAGATGAGATGAGGGCCACTGTAGGGAAAGGGAACATCTCAATGCAGAACGAACCTCCTGTTTCTGGAGTAGCCTGGCTTGGCTCTGCTGGGCCCGGTGATCCCCCAAGGCGACCCTCTCCCACCAGCCACAGGACCTCTGCTCTCCATACAGCTGCACAACTCTCGAACCTCTCCCTCAAGCACCGGTCTGTGGAGAGGGTGAGGGCCAAGAGCCGCAGAGGGAGGTTCTCCTCCGCCTCCACCGGCCAGCCTCGCCAGGAGCACCTGGCGGGCCCGAGGAAGGCCTGACCCCTCTCCCGCTCCCTTTCCCTTCCCCTCCCCGCAAAAGCGCAAGGCATTATTTTCGAAAGCGCCCAAAATAGCGCGCGGCTGCTGCACGCACAAGTCTCCTTATTATTCCTCCAACGTCGGCAGTCGATGAGGGGAGGCGATGCCCCTCCGGCGGAGACTGCTGGCGGCTCTATTTTCGGTCTGGGCGGCGGTGGCCGGTAGCCGGTGGCCGGCGGGGCATAGAGCGGCGGCGGCAGCAGCGCAGGGTTGAGGGAGGAAGAGGAGCGGCGGAGGCAGCAGTTTCCCCTTTCCCCAGCCCTGGCTCCGCGGGCGCATGCTCACTTGTGCCCGCAGCCTTGGACCATATTTGTCAGGACTACTCGAGAGACGGAGAAAGAGAGAGAAATTTGGGGGGGTAAGGAGCGGCGGGTTCCGATCTAATCCGCAAGCCGTTTAGGGAGCCGCGATGATGGCAAAGGCTGGTGATGGGATTTGAATTTCTCACCCCCCCACAGCCCTTAGGTGAGGATGAAAGTTAGAGAGAGCGCGAAGAGATAAAGGGAGAGGCGCACCTCCNACCAATGAGCTTGTCAGTTGGCTCCATTTAATGACACTTACGGGGCACCGCCGCGCCGTTGGGAACAATGTGATGCGGGTGTAGCGGTGGGGTACCGGGGGGGGATATATGGGAGTGTGCATCGGTGTGCTTGTGAGCACCGGGCGGGGAGGGAGCGGAATGGAACGGAGGAGGGGGGGGGGGTGGGGAAGCAGCGAGCCCCC
>VWZX01009197.1:0-176867 GCA_013399015.1 Galbula dea | reverse complement strand
TTGTTGTGGTTTTTTGGTTTTTGACTTTTTTTTCTTTTTCCCCCCCGCCCCCATTCTTCCCCGTCGGAGCGGGCGCACACGAGAGCGTGAGAGAAAAAGTTGCGGCGCTGGAGGCTGCGGGGCCGGGAGGCGGCGGTGGAGCCGGAGCCCTGCGGGGAGCTGGCGGCGTGTGCCGGCCCCTCCCGCGGGAAGGGGTGACTGCTCCTCTGAGGGATGCCCGGAGAGCGGCGGAGACCGGCCGGGGAGCAAAGCCCTGCAGTCCCCTAAGGAAAAAAAAAAAGAAAGAGCTTGCCCCCCTCCTCCTTCTCCTTCTCCTCCGCGCTGGGGGAGGGGACGAGGGAGGAGAAGGTAACATTTTTTTTTTGAATTTTTTTTTTTTTCCCCCTCGCAGACAGCCTTGTTTTGCCGGATCGCGGTCGCGGAGAGGGGTGGAGGGGAGCGGTGGGAGGGAAGTAAAAAAAAAAAAATAGGCAAAGGACCCGGTAAACAAGCAGAGTCCCTCTCTCGTTGTGCAACTTCCTCAGGAACACTTAACACCCAGTTCCTCTCCCACCCCCTCGCGCACTGCGCTCGCCCCCAAGCTGGGGAAGGGAGGAGGGGGCACTCTTCCCCGCTCGATTTAATTGCCCGGGGCGTGGGGGATTTAAAAAAAAAANTTCGGTGCTTCTACCCGAGCCTGGGGAAGACGCGGACCTGAGCCCGGGTTTTCTCCAGAAAGTTTCAAGTGCAGCAAAAACACGCCGCAAAACTGGCCAAGGAGGGACCTCTGGTGGTAGGCCGCGGGCTGCCGGCGCCGGGGAGCGGCGGCCGCGCCCGCCGGGCCTCGCCGTTCCGCCGTGCCAGGAGGGGAGGGAGGAGAGAGCCGGCTCTGGGGCGGCAGCTCCTGAGCCCCGTCGGCTCCCCGCCGCCGAACCGAGGGCCCAAGGCCTACGTGGTGGGCGGTTGGGGCGAGCCCTGCGGCGGTGTCGCTTGTCCCGCTCGAGAGCGCGGTTTGAGTAACGCTCCGTGGAAAGAAGGCCCCTGGGAGGGGTCTGAGGTTCTCAGCTTTTTCTGAGGTTTTTATTTACTGGTGTAAGGTTTACAGTGAAAGGTAGCGTGAGTTATATTTTCAGTTTTGTTCTGGTTTATTTTTCTTTTCTTATTTGTCTGGTACGGTTGGGTGGTGTTGGACTGCCCATTTCTGCTGTGTGTTTCTGTTTCTGAATGAATGCTCGGTCGTGGGTGCTAGAAATCAAGTGGTGAGTGTAAATAAAACTCGAGATACAAGAGCTTTGAGAGGCAAGAACTTCAGTGTGTGTCGCTTTAGCATGTAGCCTGTGTTCAGGATCCTCGTACTATACGTGGATTTAAAAGCTGTTCAGGAAACTGGTGCTTTTTACCAAGGAAGTTAATCACGTTCCCAGAAGTTTATATGATGAACATCTGTAGGAGAAAAGCTCCCTGAAACTAGCGGCTGAAGGCAGTAAAGCACTCCACACTCCCCTTAAATCCGGGGTGTGCCAGGACTTGTCTGTCCCTGGTGTGACTTCAGCAGCTTCGACTGTGGTCCGACTGGTCTTCTCATGATCATCATCATCATCATGGCTAGGCTTTGCGATCGAACTGATGCTCTAATGAAGGTGCCTGAAGTGGTCGTCTTGGATGGTTTCTGTTGTTGGATGGGCAGCTGCCCTGAGCTCTGGGCTGGCTTTGTTGTTTTGGTGTATGTTTCACCTTCAGTTGAATGACTTTTCTAGAGTGTTGCTCTTAAAAGTTCTAATAACTTAAGAAAATGATTATATGATGAGTCGTTTTCTTCTTGACTTGTTCAGTTTTATTGGGCGTCTCCTATTCTGTCAAGAGAAATGGTTGACTTTTTGTGGGCTATTCCGTTTACTCTTTGAGGTTTTAAATCCTGCTGGTAAGTAGAATGATGGATTGTGAGTGATGGGTGTGAGGAACCAGTGACTCACGGACATGGGGCTTAGTGAAGAACGTGATAGCATGAGTATAGTCATAGCTTGTTAGTGTTGTGGTAGTAGGACCACTCCTCACAATGGGAGATACAAGCTCTTTATGAAATGGAGAGAAGGGAAAGTCTCTAAATGCAGTAACTTGCTGGGTGTAGTTAGGAGCTAGAAAAAGATGAATTAACTTTTTAAGGACAACAGAGCTCATGGAGGCTGCTAACAACTGGCGGAAGAGGAGGACAAGTGAAACAAAAGGAGTATTCAGATGTATATTGCATTACCTTGGGGTAAGAAATAACAATTCGATATAGGGCAGGTGATACTTGGTATGACAATCTGGTGTGTCACAGTTCTCAAGGAGGTGTCTGCAGAGGGCAGGAGGCACAAATAGAGGCAGAAGTTTTCTGTCATTTTCTGTGCCTGGTTCAAGGAATTAAGAGAAATTAAGACATAGGATTTCAGGGTTATTGTACTCAAGTCTTACTGTCTGAGTATGTTAAACCTCTACTGAGGACTGCACAGACAGTAGTAGAAATACAGGAGTCGTGACAGCTTGCAGAGAAAGTTGTCACACTTGTTTGTGTGAGGTACAGGTTCCTCATAAAGAAGAGAAAAGTTGTCAGTGGTAAGTTTAATTAGATGATGAGACAGGTTTGGTATTGAGTAACTATTGTTATTATAGTGTTCTGTGGGTACTTGAAAATAAGGTAGTAGATGAAAGCTGTGTGTAACAGTGTTAGCCAGTTTCTAGCAGTGGTACAGCAATACCTGTGTTACCTCGTTGACAGAGACCAGGCTCAGGTGAGGACAGCATGAAGCTCTTTTAGCACTGGCACAGACTCACCATTTTGGAATGCATCTGTGGCCAGAGTCTTCCTGTGAGGAAAAAAGTTTTAAGCAAGGTATTAGGAAGCAGGAAAAAACATAAACAGTACCCCTGGAGAGTGAAGTGGACAGAAGAGTGGCAACAGATAAAATAAGAGGAAATAATGCTGCAGGCACATTATCAATGGGAAATCTGGTCTATTTTCTGTTATAAGTGTTAAGAATGGCAAAGAATTTTAAGCTGTGGTCCCTTTGTGAATACATACCTAAGCTATGTATACCTCATCTTTAACATAGCGTGTAGTAAACTTTATGAGCAAAAGGCAAAATAATGACATTTACTCAAACAGCTCTCCAACATACAGAATGGAAACATGGCAGAACTAGTAGAGTAGTTCCTAAATAACAAAAAATGAAATATTGAAGGAAATGCATGATCTGCAGATACGTTTTCTAATGAAACATTAAAATAGTCAAACCATTAACCAGGTACAAAACACAGCTTATATTAAAATGTGGATAGCCTCAAAGCATTTTACCATTTCCTGCACTGTTCCTGTTGTGGTTGTTTTTCTATAAATGAAGAATCAGGTGCAGAAAGATGAAGGGTGAGAAGGAGATGAGCTTGGGGCGCATCCACCTCAAAGAAGAGATTGTGAGGAGAGATGCAGCGTTCAGCCTGGTGGGTTTACAGTCAGTTGGCTTTGCTTTTGCTGTCATTATGAAGCTAGCTTAACACAAAGTCTCTCTGAAATAAAGGGAGTTTACACTGTGAGAGGTAGTTCTGCTTTGTGTGGCTTTGATGGCGTAACAAGTCGGCCCTGATAGTATGCACATTCCTACAGGTTAAATAAAGGTGAAATTAAGTATCCACTTCTCCCTTGGTGTCCAAAAGTTAGTGCATTTGCAGCTCTATTGTGTTGAGCTTTCCCATTCTGATCCACTTCATTTTCCTGATGTATTGTGTAGGGAAATAGCCTGGGGGTGCTATGCTGAGCAGCCTCCTCCTTGGTGGTGCCCAAAATAACCCCTCTATGATATTAGGACAAAAAACTCCCCGTTGCATTTGCTTTGGAATTGCTGTCGGCTCTGGTATCATCCAGCCCTCTAGGGAAGAGAGCCCATGGCTTGGCTCCATAAGGAGGTTGCCTGCCTTGGGACCTCTGTTTGTCCCTTTGTTGTGGATGAGTGATTTAGGTAATTTAAAGAATTACCATCAAAGGCATTAGCAAGTGTGATTTTAATATGAATTTGTAAGTGTGACTTAACAAAGTTCAGTGGCGAAGTTCACTCTGTTATTTACTACATGGAAGAAACATATAAAGGAAAATGAAGTTAGAATTGATTTAGAATGGTGGACACAGAGGCTGGAGATGCCAAAGGGTAAGGGAGGCCTTCCTGTTGATTCACAAGATTCAGAGTGATGCCTCTTCTTTCTAAAATCCTAATGAAGCTTAGGTGTGGCTAGGTCTAATCTCAGTCCCAGACTTGGTTAGCTGTTTATGCCTAATGGAAGGGACACAAAGGGTAAGGAAAACCTACCATTGAGTCACAAGTTTCCAAATGGACCCCTTGCTTTTGAAACTCCTCAGAGTGGAGTTTAGGTTCAGCTGAATCCAGACTTAGTTTCAGACTTGGTCAGTGGTTTATATCTAAAGGCTTTAGACAGATGGATTTCATTAGTATTAATTCAGCATGCTTTCAGTCGCTTACTGAGGAGCTGTTGTGAATAAGGAGTCTCACTGCTTTGGCTAAGGAAGGATCTTGTAGTTTCAAGTAAGGAATCTTGAACCTTCAAAAGCATCCCTGCTGAAGGGGAGAGTCACCTGGCATGCACTCCAGTTGCCATCAAGAGAGAACTCCAGTTGGGCTCATCTGGTGATCTGTTGTTGGTGAAAGATCTCATTGCTTTGAGGAGCAACCTTGAGAGGTGTCCTAACTTAAGGGGAGATCACTGCTATGCAGCCACACTGTCTAGCAGGGAGAGTTCTGAGGAGTCTCACTTTGGGTCTTGTATTTATGAGATAATGTAGTTGGCTTGCAGTCAAATTGCATACAATGGGAAAGGTATGCACAAGACTCCTTGTGCCCACAACTTTGTTCCTTGATAAATGAGCCTTGGAGGAGCCACACAGAGGTTCATGCATTAATTGCATGATTGGTATTCCAAGCTCATGTGCCAGTGCTCACTGGGTCACTCTGCTGCTTTTGGGTTTACTATAGGGGTTATTGGCCGGATTATGGCTCAGGTTTTTACCTCCTTTACTTGTACCAATCTGCTGTGACTTTGGTTAAGGAGGGATTGAGTGCATCCATCACACCCATGGACCTCACCCTTGGTGCCACTTGCTGAGACCTCCTCTGGCTCCACATGCCAGGTTTTGCCTCTCCTGTCAGGAGCTGTCAGCTGGAGAGAGGACCATCGTGGGACAAATGTGCTAGGCCATCCTGTCACAGTGGTTACAGAAACCCTCAAAAGTAAACAAAAATACACAGTGATGCATAAAAAGGCAAAGACAAGACACCCTACCCTATCACAGACAGGTTATGCCAATCTGGCAGTGCTGACTGGTGGCTTTACTGCTGAAATCTGTCTGCTGCCCAGTGACCTGGTATTGAGTTGGCTCTACAAATTTGGTTACAAATCATACAGACATTTCACAGGTGGCATCTTAGATTTCCAGAATTTGGGTAGGTGTCAGGTAGGTTCTTAAAAGTGCTGACTGACAGAAAGAATCCTATTAGTACTTTCTGATGTATTCAGCACATAACCCTGTAATTATTTCCAAAACTACGTGTAAGTTTAATTGGCATATTCACTCCTGTTCCTGTTGCTTTACATCTTGAGAGAGTCTTGCACAAGATGAAACTCTCTCATTTTCAGTGCTGTTATTCTCATTAAGCATCTCCTCTGTGAGGTACTCATTTACTGTTGAACCAGTTGGTAAAAATTGTTTTCTAAGGGATGTGTCTAATCTTATTTTATACGGTTGCTTGTTTTAATGAATGTATTACATATGTCTAAAACAAAGTTAATGTTGAAATAGTAACAGGCAGCACATTCCTCTATAAATATTATAGCTTATGGCTGTGAAGACTGAGATAGTTACATCTGTAACAGTTGATTTTGGAGATGCTTTTGGAAGATGACTGTTTCAAGTTCTGACTATTATGTCCTTCACATCAGATGGCATTCAGTGACAGGCATAGGGACAGTACTGTAGTTACTTTGCTTCTTTCTCAGATAGGGTTTTTACTACTTTTCTGGAAGTGTGGCAGCAGAAATGATGGCAAATAAAATCATTATGGAAGGAGTTGCACTAGTTCAAAGAACTGTATCAGAGCTTTAAAAACGAAAATGAAAATGAGTAGATAAGATGTAGTTTTCTTTGTTCTGTGGCTTAGATGTATATATTGTGATGATTTCATCTTTTTTTAGTACCTCATTGGTATAACAATTTAATTGGTCTCTATCTTGTTCCTTGTTATAGCTAGTAGGGGCAGATACAGCCCTGTCTTTCCTCTGTTCAAACTCTACAAAGCTGGAAACAGATATTTTGTTAACTGTAATTCCTTTTGGTAAATTCATTTCTATCTGCATTGCCCTGTGACCTTCTCATCCCTACCAAGAACACTTCTGAAAGCTGCAGAAAGTACAGATTGTGCCTTGATGTTGACTTAATTTTAGAAGGAAAACAGTGATGAATACCTTGTCCAGCAATACAATAGACAGTTATTACTGCTTGTTACCTGAGGAAACTTTTAGGTGTAGTTAAGTTAAATGTATGTTTTCTTCAGAGAAGTATGTCTTGAACATTTCTGGTACCAGTGTTTTTTAGTTTCACAGTTTACATCCTGCCTGAGTAGGTTAGGCTCCAAGATTTCTTTTCCCAGTGTCATTTCTTCCCACTGTTTCTGTTAGAAAGTGTGTCTACAAGAAAGGTGACACTATTGGAGACTCCAGCATCTGATGGAGCTGCTGTCTGGTGCTCCTTGCTCCATGGCACAGTGGCTGCTGTGCAGAAGGCTTTCCCCACAGCCTCCCATGTCTCTTCCCATCTTCTGTCATGCCTGCTGTAAAAACCATCAGAACATGCTTTCTGTAATAAATAAACCACAGGAAGGTTAAGTGAAGTGTCCTCTAAATAGGGTGGTAATGCAAGATGGCTTGGGAACTTCACCTGATGCAGAACACAGCTTTGTGTTTGCTTAGCCAGGCTAATTGCAGGGAGCTTGGTACACCAATGTGCTTCAACCAGCACGTTTCATGTCCTGAAAATTTCATGAGTTTCTGGATAGATCCCATATTTCCTTTACTCCTTAGCAGATTGGGTCTCGTGTTCTTGAGAGAAGGCTTGTGCCTCTGCCATCATGCTGCAGTTAGTGTGATGAAAGCCTGCTTGAGTTGTCTGCTGCAGTATGGAGGGCTGGATGCTTGGTGGGCTGGAGCTCTGTGATGTACCCTGCTGTGGGATCAGAGATTATCCAAGTTGTATTGCAGGAACTGACTGCCCTGTGGTGGATGTTGACTGAGAGAGATTTTAAAAGATAAGGTCTGTGCCTTTGGGGAGTTTCTCAGTTTTCACTGAATTTGTTTAGATTTATTGACATACTGTCATTGACAGTATGGCTTTCAGTCCTTTCTCGTATAGGCATTTCATACTGGAATGAGGAGATGGAGAAGACACCCTGAATCACGTGCTTCTTCTCACTTCAGACTTGGCCTGTGAAATACAAAGGGCCTTTTGTGAACCCTACTTGTCTTAAGAAACGAAGGGGAACACAGAAGCTTTCACCCTAAGCAGTGATTACTGACTGGGGGTCCAGTTCTTGTCATCCTGTTGATACTGTGTACTGGCTGTAGTCTGACTCATGGAGTAAGATGTTGCTCGGGGTTTTAAAGTTTTCTGCTAGAAAGAGCAGGAAACCAGCGAGAAATACAAGAGAGTCCACTTTGCCAGACCCAAAACCAGAGTAGTATCTTGTTTGTGGTAGTGGTATTACAGTGATGGGTATAGTTTTTCTGATGAAAAAACGTGTAAATTTGATTATTTTTCACGCAACATAGTTAAAGTCTAAGCAATTTTTCTCCTTAAACTTTCAGTAAAAAGCTTCTGGACAACCTGAGTTTACTTCTACTTGGTTTGCATCTTTTTTCTGTTATCTGTGAGTGAACAAATACCACATAATCATTTTTGGTGGAAATTCCAAGTTTCCAGAGGGTATTAATAGATAACTTGAAGATTCTGGGAGTGGGACCTAGGTTAGAAATTAGATTTTAGAAAACAAGGTCAGACACTATGGATGCTCTCTATCTGTTTGAATTTTAAAATACTGATAGCTGGAGCAAAAGTTAGCAGTCTACAGCCAAGAGTGTGGAGAGAAGAGTATGAGACTTAGAAAGTGTTTGTTTAGAAGTGCAGAAAAGTGTGAATTTGGAAAGGGATGAATAGTTCCCAAACCAAAGGCAAAGCTGATTTTTCCACAAATTATTTCTGCAGCTAGGCACAAAGCAGAAGTTCCTCAGAAAGAAAATGAACGAGTCAGATTTCACCTTGAACAAATAATGAAGTAGGTGCCAGGCCACAGGTGTAAAGGTTGCTGGGTTTGTAAGAGGTGCAAAGGCAGAAGTTGGTGGTAGTCACAACTGGCTGCTAGAAACATTTGCAGTTCAGTTCAACTGATGCTGGCTTTGTGGCAGTGGCAAGTGTTATATACCTCTGTTACTTGTGCAAATTATTTGGGATAAACTCTTAACCACAGAAGAGGATGTCCAAGTCTGCTGTTTCTGAACATAAATATTCTCTCTTTTCTCTACTCTGAAACAGAGGGATTCAGTTAAATAAAGTCCTGCAAAGCAGTGCTTTCCTCTTGTGTATATGTACTTCTCTACAAGTAAATAAATTCAAGTGAAACTGTATGTAAACAGACAGGGAATATTTGGGTTTCCTGAGTCAGAGTGAAAATGAAAGAAAGTTTCAAATTAATATTGACATTTATTTTGAGCTTGGGCAAAGCACTCTTGTCAGCATGTTACCTGATATTAAGGAAATGCAGTTCTGTTAATCACTGCTTAATGTATTTATCATAGGCATAATCTTGTGTTCTGCCTTCCCCAGAACAAATGTTTCTCTTAGATGTACTTGAGGTTATGTTTTCCTCATGTCAATTTATTTGCAGTTTGAAAGTTTTCATTTTTCTCCATTACAGCCTCATTAGTAGCCTCCTAGTGTATAAAACAGGTATTATTTTCAAAAGATTTCCCCTTGGCTTTGTTCCATTAGTATATTGTCATCAGCTTTATCACCAGTTGTCTGCATTGTCAGTGTGCTGAGGGAAGCATTTGATACTAATCTTCTGAAGTCAATTAGAAGAAATGTGCCATCATCTAAGCATTAAACCATGTACAGCATTTTCAGGTAAAAAGTTTTCTTTTGTTTTTTTTTATTTTAGTACATGCATCATGAATGAACCTGCCTCTAGTGGAAATGGTCAAGAGTTTGATGTGTTTAGTGCTATGGACTGGAAGGATGGCATAGGTACTTTGCCAGGAAGTGACCTAAAGGTAAGATACATAATTTTTTTTAATAGGTGACGTGAAAATGTTAAATGCCAAAGGAGTGCATTTCCCAGGCTGGTGTGTAGGTATCTGCTTTTATGAATAAAACATGAATTTGCAGCTCTGGGTTAAACTGTAGCCAATTAGCTTGTAGCTCTGGAGTTTCTTGGTTCATTTTCTGGTGCTGGCACAAACAACCATAACATCATCCTCGTAGCAAGGCATAAATTACCACTGCCTCACTATATAGACAGAAGTAATCAAGGGCACAAAATCCAAAAGAAATCTCAACAGTTAAGTGTGAAAATTGAGTCCATTTAGAACATGGTATTTCTGTATTGCTAAGAATCTTTATACTGTCATTAACTCTCACTGTCTCATATTCTTAGTTCTTTTTATTTCTAAAAATAGTTCTTTTTGCTGTGCTTTTGTCATGTAGGTGCTAAGAAAAATTAATGAAGTGAGTGCTTCTGAGCTTGGTATAGTTAAGAAATTTGAATGATACTGGAATAATACTTTACATTTTTCACAGTGGTTGTATTTACTGAAGTAAATGATAACAATTGTGTTTTCAGAATATGTATTTTTTTTATTTATCTGATACATTTTACTGTGTCATCTGAAGATGTCCTCTGCTGAGTCAGCTATAACCACAGTTTCAATATTAAGGACTTTCTTGAACCAATTTCCTGTTGGTTATAGTCAATCTTATCATTCCATTTAGACTAACATTGATGAGGTTTTCTCATTGTTTAGTTTTTAGAAGGAGCCTCACAAGAAAATGTGTATTTTTTTAAAAAGAAATACAGTTCTGTTGTTAGAGTCAAGAAGTAGTTGAAATTCAGGACATAAATGTTGCAAGTTTGGTTTTGTGGTGGTTTTTTTAGTTGGCTGGTTGTTTTCCTTTTTTTGTTCCTTCTTGTCCTTTTGTTGTTTGGTTGTTTTTTGGTTTTGTTGTGGTTTCTCTTTTTAAAGAGTCCACATTTCTAAACAGAATCACAGAATGATTTTCTTTGGAAAGGACTTCAGGACACCACCTCTGAGCACCCTAGACCTCAGGCCAACTGAGGTTGTTCAGGCCCTTGTCCAGTAGGGATTTGGTTATCTGCAGGGTTGGACATAGCACGGTCTCTCTGGGCAGCCTGTGCCAGCACTTGACCACCCTCATAGTGATTTTTTCCTTTTGTGGATACTTTGTTGGAATTTGTTCTGCAGCTTGTGCCTGTTGCCTTTTGTCCTTTTATTGTGCACTTCTGAGAAGAACCTGGCTCCATCCCTGCTATACCTCCTGCTAACTAAAATTTAAGACAGCAGTACTGCCTGCACACATATAGAAGCCTTTCTTGTTGCCTCTGCTAGTTTCTTCTGCTGAGCTAACTCCATCACTGTATGCTATAGCAGTATCACACCATACCTTTCCTATATAACATTTCTCCTGTTTCACCTACTTACTTCCTTTTTGGTTTGAACTAATTCAGGAGCCCCTAGTTCATTCATGTTGGCCTTCAGCCACATTTACTTAACATCTTGGACACTGGCATCCGTCATTCTCCTGATGTGAGGTCCCTGGAGAAATAGCCAGATTTCCTGGGCCTGTTACCTTTCAAAGCAGTCTCCTGTATGATCCTGCCAAGCAAATCTGAACGAGCCAAAATCTGCCTCTCCTGAAGTCCAGTACTACTGCTTCAGTATTTACTTGGTTCACTTCATTCAGGACTGCAAACTTCAACATCTTATGATTGCTGCTGCCAAGGCTATCAACAGCCTCCACATCCCTGACCACTTCTGTGGTTTTTTAAGAGTCCACATTTCTAAATTCTTTTCTATTTTAACAAGCAACATTGTGTGAAAGGCAAACATAATAGTGAAATGTTTGAGGAATACAAAAGGGAATGATGCAGAAAAATCTAATAATCTCATATAAATCACTGGTCCTTGCTTTGTTCAGTTCTGGTTACCCTCTGTCAGAGGGAACAGAACTGAAGCAAAGGTTATGTTGTTAGTCAGTAGGGGAATGGGGAAGCTTCCACTCAAAGTGAGGGAAGGAACTGGGAGGTGTAGCTGATGGTAACTTCAAGAAATCATATGAGAAGATTCTTAACTATGTCCTGCTCAGGAAAGCTTAAGCTTCATTTTAAGGGTGCTCCTCTGGTTGTTTGATTTGGGGTTTGTGTTTGGTTTTTTTTGTTTGTTTGTGTATATTTTTTATTTGGAATCAAACAGGTATTTGATCTTTGAACAGAGAATCTTTCTTTGATCCAGGCATTAGGGAGGACACAGTCAGAGGTGTGGTGGTAATGTACCCAGAATAATGGAAAAAGAGAGAGAGAATTGGCCAGACAGCTCATTCTGGTCTTTTTGTTGTTGTTTTGGTTTGTTTTAAATACAAAAGCAAGGTGTTACCAGATAAAATTGCAGTGCAGTAATTCTAACACTGACTGAAGGAAAAATACTCTCTGACAATGCAGAATTAGCCTGAGGAGATCACTGGGCCAGGAAGTGTTAAAAGACCCAGTGAAAGACTTAAGCATTCTATAGATGCCAGAACAAGTGTTGCAGTTAGAATAGTAAGGATTTTTAAGCTTTTGAGATAATTGTAACTCATTTTTCAGGGCTGCTTCTAGATACTGATGGTTAAAAAGGTGACTCATCCCTTGGAGCTGCAAATGTGATCATGGAAGATATGTTATGCTCTTTGTGGTATCCTCAGAATAAGGTTAATGTGGATAATTCACCTGAACTGTCCTGTAAGAGTGTTTTAATGCTGTTACTGAACCTAAAGGAAATGGCCTTACATAGCAGCTGCTTCTTAGAGGCTTGAATGTGTCTTTCAAAAATTACAGTAGACTTTTTCCAACCATTGTACTGAAATGCAATTGAAACAACTGGTGCAAACACTGTAGTAGCAAGGTGCACAAATCTGAAGGTTCTCTTTATACAGCCTGGTAATAGATTAGGGTTTGGTGTTTTTTAATTAATAAATAATAAGCAATAACTGAAGCATTAATTTCAGGAATGTACTGCTTACATTCTCACATTCAGAATTCTCATAAAATATTGGGGGAAATTGTCTTTCAATACTTAGATCTGGTAAACTGTATTATAGGAGCATATTTTTCAGTTAAATGTTTACTAAAATGTTGAAATGCTGCTTTTTAATACAGAAGTTTTGGGGAGTTACCTACTTGAAGTCCTTAGTTTTAGTCATGTAAGTCATATGGTATTTGCTTGTCTTTAGTGCTTGCATGATGAAGTTTCATGCTTATGTTTACATCTGCACTTTAGAAGAAATCTCTTTTCTTGTATGCAATATTAATATCCAGCCTCCTCAGACTGTCAAGCCAGGATATCTGAGCAACCATTCTTTTTAAGAATCACTCCATTTGTGTGACTCTAAGTTTCTATCTGTGAATAAAAGCTGGTAAAAAAACCTGTTGTAAGTAGCATAAATTGCTTGAAACGTTCACAAATAACTTTTCTCAATAATATGTTCTCATTGCTTAAATTTAACTTTTCTGATGGTACAGAAGAAAACTAAATCAGAAATCTGAGACTGAAGTATTTCCTTTTGCTCTGAAGTCCTATGGGCAGTTTCATGCCTTTCAGACTTTCCTGAGGTAGGCTGTGCCAGGAGATGCTTGCTTCCCAGTCTAATCAAAACAAGGGAGCCAAGTCAGATAGATCCCAAGCCTCTGTTCTCAGCCATGCCATGGCCTCTTATATCTCCATCTGTTTTCACATCTGTAAAATGCTGAAGATGTTCTTTTTCTATGGTTTGGGCCATTGTTAGATTTTTCTCACCTGCAGTTGGAGAAGGCTGTGGAAATAGGTTCTCATACAGATTTTGTTAAAACTCTGTAGCAAAAATAGTCATAAAATAGTTAATACTCCTTGGATGCTGCTTTGAGCATGCTGTGATGCAGATAAATAGTGAGTGGTTGTGGAAAATGTTAGACTTTCAAATTATACAGGGGATAGGGAGAATTAAAAATTGTACAGTATGATACACCAGAGACTGAGAATAAAAATTTTAGCATTGTATATTAGTTCTTTCAAGATGTTTAAATAAAACAGAAAACTTGGATTCCAGTAGAGTTTAAAATAGTTTAGAAATTACAGAATGCCTTCATGTGGCAGGCTAAGTAATGTATGCTCATCTGAAAAACATCAGTGCTTACCAGTTGCTCTGCATGGTGTGAATGTAAATGTGAAATACTCTTCTTTTTTTTTCTTTTTTTTTTTTGCACATCTCTGTGCTGAGTGCAGGCAGTAACACCATCACTTCAAGATTTAAATGTACTCATTAAATGGGAAAAGCTGTAATAATTTACAGTCACTTCCTACAGCAGTGACAGAAGTTTATGAAGTACTTTGTAATGAGTTTTCTAGTGCTTGTGTATGGAAAGTGAGCTGTTGCATACTGCCTAGACAGAATTGTTGTTATTATTTCCTGCTTGCAAATAATGCTTGAACAGAAGAAAAAATATTGAAGATGAAGAAATGAGTGTGTAAATAAAGTTGGGCAGTTATTGTAGGAGACAAACTATAATAGTAGAACATGAGTGGTGGAATAATGGGCAGTGGTGCTTGGGATTTCTAGCTGTGCTGTAAAGAAGGTAACAGTGATTCACAGTGCTGTGTTTCTGGATGCATAGGTGTACTCAAGGCAGTAAAGTACATCCATCCACCTGCCCTTTCTGACATTGTGTCCAAGCTTGCTTGAGATAATTAACATTTTGAAAACAACATTTTTTTTTGTTTTCTCATGTGATTGATTATATGACAGCAATACTGGTGGTGTCTCAGGCAATAACTGTACAGTGCTTTTATTAGTGTAAAGCCATTGCTGTCTTCATGCAGTGACATGTGCTGTGCTTTGAATCTGGGTAGGGATTTCTCTCTCAGGGGAGAGTCCCTGAGAATGTCCACAGGAAACAATCAGCTACCAGGAAGTGTTTCAGTCACTGCCTCCTGGAAATCACTGCTTCCACCAGGAAGACCTTACTCCAGAGAGATGATAGATTCCCTTCAGGGGAGCTGCTGAGGGGTGGTGCAGGGAGGAGAAGGCAAGGCAGAACTGACTTTTCTCTGAGCAGGTGTGAGCTCCAGCAGATATACCTAGTGGCCCTGTCTTTTCCACATGGAAGTAACGTTCTCCCATTGCAATCTAATGTAATTGAGTAGCTCACACTGGGCTTCATTGCTGTAGATTTCTGGTTAAAACTTTGCATTGTCATAAAACTATTTCACTTTGTTTAAAACAAGGAAGACCAGAAGGGAAGTTTCACTGTTAAATCCTAAGACTCCAAAGCCTAGAAATGCTGGAATTAGGTCTGCCTTTGGATTTTTAGTTGTTTTCTCCTATGTAGTCACGATAGAGTCTTCACTTCAGTGATCATATGCTGTTATACCACAAAATCTACTATGTCATTTGCTGTAGGTACTGTTAGACTTGTAAATGACTGGGCAGAGGATTTCAGGAAGGAAAAGGAAGAGTTTTGTGATTAATGCAGGTAAATCCCACACAGGAAAGCTTAGCACTGCACTTGCATCTACCACAGCTTTCCTGTGCGATGTTGAACAACTCACTGGAACCAAAACTTTGGCAGGTAGCCATTCTGGTTTTTTGTTTGTTTGTTTTGCCACTTGCTTGAGTTCTCCATGAGACATTAATGTTTGAGATTTAGAAATGTTCTGGCCAAAATAATTCAGAGCCAGGGTTGCTTTGTAGGTCAACTTCTGGATCAATAAGCGTCATCTTGGCAGGCCTTGACTTCTGGCTCTGTTGTTGATTTATGTGTCACCTTAAGAAAGTCTGCTTAGCTGCAATTTCCTACTGAAGTGGAGATAATAAGGCAGACTGAGTTTGCAGTGGAGAGAAATCATTGAGAAGCCCTGTGGTACTAAGATAATTCTTGAGCGCTGGAGGCAAAGAGGGAGTTTGGAAGAGCCTGAGGAGTGTCTAAGAATAAAATAGATAAACATTGCTGCAGACATGACTGAGGTATTGGTGGTTTGCTGGAGACATGTCAGTCTCTCTTGCTAAAGGTCTATGTTTTCTGATGGTGTCTAAGCTTTCAGTTCAGAAGTGATGAGAGGATGTTCCTATATACTGTTTGGGGGTTTTTGTTTGGTTTGGTGTTTGCTTTTGGTTTTTTTTGTTGTTTTTTTTTTGAAGGTTGTTACTTGGCAGTAATCCTTTACTGCTTGTGCCTCCTCAGCTAGGAAAAAAACCTTTCCTTTTGGGTGCAAATTGTTCTTTCTTCTTCGTTATTTCAGGATTAGCCTATTGCAGTGTTACTGAAGCATCTTAAAATCAATCGAAGATTGCTTGAAGTGCTTGATTTTCTTGCTGACAGCATCATTCCAGTGAGAAAAGGTTCTGGCCCTGCCCCTTGGTCATGGTGTGGAATTTAATCTTTGCTGATTATGATTTAAGGAGTCCTAAATAGCCTGGATCCAACTTGTTTGTCTTTTGCCATAGGTACCGAGCAGGAACATGCAGGCAGGATCCTTTCTCATCAGCAAAGAAAGGGAATGGTTAGGTGCAGGGCCACGTTCCCCTAACCTTCTCTATCCCTGAAAGAGTCAAAATTTTGTGACCAGGCAAGCATCAAGAGTCAGGTACTTTTACTGAGTGCTTTGAAATAAGCTGGGAGTAGAATACTCTGAAGGATGAACTGCTAGGAAGAGGTATTTTTATTTTCTTTTGTAGGTGGCTGAGAACAGGTTTTGTTTCAGGAGTTAACTCTGCACTGCATTGTAACAGGAATTGCTAGAGTGCCAAAAGCATTTTTAGATCCATGCTCTTTGTTATTTCAGTGGGGTATGTTTTTAAGAAAATAAACAGTCATTCTGCTTTCAAAGCATGTAGAGTAAATAAGACTGGCTTTACTGCTTGAAAAAGAGAATATAAAATACCCAACAGCTGCCTCATTTTCTGAATGCTGTCTAGCCCCTGCCTGGGTATGGATAATATGTGATTGTGCATGTAAAGACTGTGTCACACACACAGAAGAGAATGGTTGAATGGACAAGTTCTGGCATTTACTAACTTATTTCACTTCAGTAATATTTAAAAAATGGTTTGGCATGTAGCAGGATATGGTTGGACAATAAAATGTCTGTAAGTGATTCCTTTGCTTTAAAGAGGGGAGGAGCTGTAAGATCCCAGGAAGGCTCTGATTTATCTGAGCAGCCCCACACAGATCACTGTGATGAAACAGTAATTAAAATCAGGAATGGTGATAACTGTTTGCTAACCAGAGATCTGAGTGGAGTTCTTTGCCTTGTATGCCTGGAGCCCCTGCTGTTGGTTGTCTCCACACACTGCTGTATAACTCTGCTGCTTCACAAGAGTGTTTACTTAGTTTACTTTTGGTTTGGGTGATATAAATTTTGCAGGTTTCTTCTGAGCTAGTCCACAGTCAAGACTGCTGTGGGGTCAAGATAAGTTTAGTTCCTAAAGTTACTGTCAGAATGCAGCAACTTTTGTTGTTGCAGCAAATTGTCTGTATTGCACAGAACTCTTTGTCCTTGTCTTGCCCAGTAGATGGTAGTGTTGGCTGGTTTTTCTAATTTATTTTAAAGCTCTGCATTAAGATATGGGGAATTTTTTCTTCTTTTTTGTCCTTTGCACTTCAGCTTTTCTTCCTTTTTCTTCTTTTTCTTCCTGGCTGTTCTCCCAAATAACGTTATTACCTTGTATAAAACAACAGAAGCCTTTACCCTGATTTGATCTCCATGGGTACTGATGGGATCTTGTACACTCTTAAAAGGGCATAAGTAACAGCAGAGATAGTCTGATCTTTGATGCTCTGAATTAGACACATGTAACAACAGGGACTTAATTTGAAACTAGGTTGTATATATTTCTTTGCATTAGGTTTGAGTTTCTAAGAATTAATCTACAATATGGTAAACACTCCACATTGTTTGCAGTTTTATTTTTATCCCATGTAGTGACAAATGCACAGAGTATTTTTAAGAGGTGTGGAGAAGGAGAACTGAAAGCCCTTTTAATGTATAATTCCCCCTACATAAAGCCACAGAGTGCTTTCTTGCCTGCATGATAAGGCAAGGAACTTCCATCAGAACTAGAAAGATCCTACCAGTCACTGGGGGAGGGACAGCAGAAGGCCACCTGCAGTGTTGTGCTTAGTCAAGTTCACTGAGAAGTGAATTTCCATGGTTTATCCCAGCACATGGTGGGCAAAGAATGATGGGCTGATCAAGAAGATGGAGTGCTGTTCTCCCAAGGAGAACAGAAGGAGCTTCTGCTTAAACATAAAGTTTGGGGGTAGAGAAGTCCTTGTTTCAAATATATACCTACAGAGTTAGCAGGAGGGTACTAGAGCTATGTAATCCATAGGGTAGTGTTGGCTTAAGAACAAATGGCTATAAACTGTCAAGAGATGTAAAGGAAAAGTTAAACAAGTTGTTTTTTTGAGAAAGGATGTCAGGAGTGGACTTTCAGTAGAGGCACTGGTAGCAGAAAATCTGGGGAGAAAAGCTTCTCCATTGCAGCTGAAACATTTATGCAATACTTTGTGTAATAAACAGTAAACAAAGGCCCTGTCTCAAGGATACTTGTTCCAGCCCTGTGTACATTTGAATGCAATTTTAATTTTTAAAGAGATGTTTATTGATAGTAATTTTGATCCCCCTACTGAAGAACTTAGCATGTGGACAGACAGAACTGGTTCAGGAAGTGTTTTATGATGTTTGAGTATTATTTATTTAAGCCTTGATTTCCCTCAATGTGTTCTTTATTTGTTGAAAGAATATTAAAATCTTCCTGGGGATTAAATTAACAGTCATGCAAGCTGAAGTCCTGGTGTATCAGGGGATCATTTCTAGAGAATGTGTAAAGTGTATCTCTGCTCTGAGTGGAAGGAATCTCTAAAGATGTTTAGATGGAAGCTGCTGTTCCATTCCAGTCTGATCCTTGTGGAAACTGCTAAACAAGGCAGCTAAGTAAATTCTATATTGTATACTTGCTCACTAACAGTTGAAGTCACCCTGCCCACTCAGTTTGATGTATTTGTGTTAAAAGAATAGCAGAAACTTGAAAATGTGTATTTTGTCCATTGTTTGAAAGTTAAATTTGCAAACCAAATGTTATTTTTATTGCTGTTTATCTTTGCTCATGAAAGCTGTTGAAGTTTTTCTCTCTCTTCTTCTCTGCCTTCTGACCTTTTAAGACCCTTTGGTTGGGCTAGAGAATTATCTTCTTAAGAGGTTATGTAAAATTTGTCAACAGGCATTTGACAAAAGTCAGATGGATTAAGTTCATACCCAACAAGCTTTATAATTTATTGTCTTTTAAACACTGAAGTGACAAAAATCAGGCTTCTTTGTGAGATTACTTTAAAGTACTTGTTAATAATGGCCTGACTTGGTTTCCATAAATAGGAATTGTACTTTTAGCTTTAATGAAGCAGGTTGAAGGAAAATCCCTTCATCCAATGTGAAAGTATATATTTACTTCAGGAGTTGTGTGACTTCAAAACAACTATTTTACTCAGAAAGATCTGGATCCATCTTCAGCTCAACACAGTTTCCTTCCCTCTCTATCACCTACTGTGAACTTCCACTCTGTCAAGACTTGGGATGTGTATATGGAAGAACTGCTCTTGTTGTTTTAACCTAGATCACCAAAAATAGAGGAAATACTATGACAGAATCTTTGCCTTTAGGGTTTTTTTCTCACCTACTTTCTGAATAGAAGAGGCTTACAAAAGTATTGAATTTTTTCATAGACACAAACCACTATTGATCTAGATCCTTTTTTGTCAATGCTTCTGAGAGTGGACACTGGTTGGCACATTGCTCTGGCAATGAGTTCAACCTTTGTGAGCAGCTGAGCATGCACATAGTGACCTGAAAGCTGAAGTTTATTTTCATCTGGTAATCCTTGCAGCATTTGGAAGATACTTTTCTGCTGGCATCAGGATGGATGGTCTCCTGGTGCTCCTGTGGAAGCCCAGCATGTGGGGTATTGCTTCTGGCTGGCAGTAATATCATGTTCAGCATTAAACAGCTCAGAAAATGCCTTGAGATGTTTGTTCATGGGCACTTCACAGAGAAGAAGTACTGTGTTTTTGGAGGATGGTGGAGTTTATCTGCTCTGAAGCATTTGTATAGGACATTCAGTTCCTATTCCCTTGTCACAGATAGTGACTGCAGTGTGTTCTTTTGCTGGCAGAGAAAAGCATATGCTTAGGAGATATTCCCATTCATTTCAGTTACTGATTTTTTGAATCAGATGTCAGTCTGCATATGGAGGCATCTGTACCAGTATCTATTGCAAATTAGGATTTTAAGGTAACAAAGTGAGTTTGCATTTTGCTTGATAGAAACAAGAACAGCTTGTTTCCAGTTCCTTGGGGGTAAGCAGAGGAACACAGAGGTTGGATAATATGATGGGGACACCATGTCAAAACTTTGTTGGTGAATACAGAAGACAAATGAAGAGAGTATTAATAAATTTTTACTGTGCTTCATGCCATTTCTTTTGTCTTACAGTTTAGAGTGAATGAATTTGGGGCCCTGGAAGTGATTACAGATGAAACTGAGATGGAAAGTGTTAAAAAGGCAACTGCTACCACAACCTGGATGGTTCCAACTGCTCAAGAAGGTCAGTTAAGAGCCTGTAAAGATTTTCTGTCATAGACTATATTTTAATATATCAGTTTGTCATAAAAATTGTCACCAAAAATGAAAGAAAACCCACTTATTTGCTTTAATGCACAGAGTATCACTGATGATGTTGCCTGTTTCTTGATGTGTAAGTATGAAAACAAATGCATTTTAAGTTAGAAGGAAATAATTCCACTATTAAACATCTGTAGTTCAATTACAGCCACAGTCTTTTTTAGTAGTTTTTTCTAAGTTTAGAATCAGTATTTTCCCTCTACTTAATTTGCAGAATAGTCAGTTTCTTACTTTAAATTACTGAGAACTTGTTAGATGTTGGTTTTGGTTCTCCAGACTACCCACAGACTGCTAACTGCATACAGGTCATTTAGCATGAAGTACCTTGTACTGTAAAGTGCCTTCACATGATAATAGCTGCTGCTCAGCTGCTACCACTGATGTCAGTGTATGTCTGCACTGTTGCCTTGCTCCTGCTGATTCTGCTTTTCTACAGTATTAAAATTAGTATGTAGCAACCATTTATGTTTCTCTTGAATGAGAAAATTCTAATAGTTGTATCTTTCTACCAAATAAGGCATTTACTAGATTTAAAATACTGAAGTAAGGAAACATTATGTTCAAGGAAAGTTGGTTTACATGGTCATAAATTCAGAGAAACTTGCTACAGTGACTCCTGCAGTGATGGAGTAGTGTGAAAGAGAGAGTAGCACAACGAGTTTTGCAATTACTTAGAACTACCTGGGTTTTTTTTTCTTGTTGATACTACATTTTATCATAGAATGATTTGGGTTGAAAGGGACCTTAAAGATCTAGTTCCAACCCCCTTGCCAGAGAGAACTCCCTCCTAAACCTTTTTTCCAAGTGACCCCATGTATAGGTCAAGAATGAGGAGCTGAGGTGATGGACTCCATGCAGTGGTGAGTCTCTGTGCAGTCAGCATGGTGCCTGTCACAAAATTCACTCCTTACATGAGTAGCCACATAAGCAGTGTTAATGTGCCACTGGTGACAGAAGCATGAAATTGGTGGCTTCCTCTCTCTTGTGTTGCAGTAGGAAACCCCACCTTGGTTGTCAGGAATATGGACCCCATATAGACACAGTTCTATATTCTAACCAGAGCAATGTGACTTCCATTTTTCTCTTTGCTTGTGAAGGCCTGCTGAGGATGTTTGGAAATCTGTCATCTCTACCTAAGTGAAGTTCCTTTTTTTCATTGTGCAGCCTTTTCAGAAAAGACAGGGATCTCCACAAGGTTGAAGGAAACTGCAAAAATGGATGGACTTGTTTTCTGTGAAAACTGTTACCACTATGGTACCATAGAAGAATTTGTTCCTGAAGGGAAATTTTGCAGCCAGAAATGTGCCCAGCAAGTAAAAAACAAGTAGGTGCTATTATAAAGCATAGAAACAAAGCTTTTGGCATAAATGCAGCATGTGAGAGAAGTGGTGGGATAATATATTAATGATGGGGCAAAGGGAGACAGTAAGCAGCCATATTTGGGTGAGTCTCCATTGGTTTATAAAGTTCTTGCACTGTTTTTCATGCAAATGCATTAGCAGCTTGTGGTTTTGTCTAACACTGATGTTGGAGGAAGACTTCTTTGCTCGGTGTGCTGTGTTCTGCTGTCAGGTGTAAGTGGTAAAACAGTCTATGGGATGAATGAATCAGTGTCAGACACCCACCTTGTTTCATAATCACTGGAATTAAGGTAATCAGTAATGAGATGGTTGGTGTGATAAGTTAATTATAATTAAGTGCAAGAGCTGTGTTATAGATGACTGAGTGAAAACCTGAGAAGACTCTAGTTTCTTAGTTCCTTTTCAGCTAGTGCAGTTCATCTCATCATAAAAGGAGGTTTGTGTTAGTGTGTGCATTCTGTGTTGCATAGTACTGCATTATGGCAGTTTCTACCATCTGTGATTTTTGTCCATTTCCCTTCATTTTTAGCTAATTGCTTCAGTGTTTTCTGTTCTGATTGCTTGTTTAGCAATTTGTACAGTCTTTTGTACCAGCTTTCTCCAGTTGGATTTGTCAGTCTCAACAATTACCTTTGCTTTCCTTGCTGTAAACTGCCCTGCAGTCCTAAACATTTCACAGTTTGCTTCTCTGTGAGACTTGATGGTACATAGGACAAGACATACTGTTTCAAACATGCAGAACTAGTTCAGCATGAGCTGACAGCTTTCCTTTTTGCAGTTGCTGTTGTGTATCTTGCAGATGAATTCTTTTGGCATGTGATTTTCAGTAGTATTTCTAAGCAGATATTTGGCATAATAGCCTGGGACCTACAAACACTTGACCTTCAGATTGACTTGCTTTTTACTTGTTTTCTGAGTAGAAGAAGTGAAATAATATTGACTTTGTGTCCTTGTGTTACTGTTACCCTAGAGAACCAAAGGAGGAAAAGCCCAGCATGGACTGCAATGGGGAAGATGATTCCAAAGGCATTCGGAAAAGAAAAGCAAAGTTACCTCTCCGAGAAGAGGCCAGGGATAATGGGGACAAGAAAGAGAATTCTGATGAAGCTGTTAGTATGCATCATAAAGCCATTCCTACAAACACTTCACTGGGACTTTTGCCTTCTCTTGCAATGTCAGGAACTTCAGCAGTCTGCAAAGAGAAGTGATGGCATCCCTCTGTCAGAGCCGTAATAAGTAGTTGGTTCACAATTCAATGATGCCTCATCGGTAAATTGTAATTATTGACAAGGAACTGATAAGAGCTGGGTTTTGTCTCTTTTTCCTCCTTTGTTAAGAACAGAAGAAAAAGAATTTAAAGGAAAAATGATACTAACCTAGACCAGCTGTGTCCTCAGCATAGAAAAAATACCTCACTACCTTCCCATAATGTTGGTTTCCCTGTAGTGTTTGCTTTCTTCCCAATAACTGTGACACTGCTGGGAGGAGCAGAGTTTTGAGGGGGAAGGAGAGAGCTCTGCAATGCCAAATTGTCTAAAAGCTGAAGACATTGTTGCTGTCAGAAGGGAATTGGTAGCTCTCTGTCCAGCAGTATTTTAGACAGAAGTCAGGGGATGCCTTCTTTACCTCTGTATCTGCCCTCCCAAAGAGTACTTGCTCTGTTCATCTCTTCAGGTGCTAACAAAACTGCTAATACACAAAAAATGAACTAAATCAGAAGGATCAGTGCCATTTTCTATTTAGTAAAGCAACTGTACATTTGAAAAAAAAAAAAAAAAAAAGGCAGACTAAAGCTGTTAGATGTTTTCCTTCCAAATTATTTTGGATGCTTGAACATATCAAAGATGCTGCTATTTATCTCCATCTGAGCCAGGCCTGCTGAAGGCTTTGTGGTCTGCCCTGGCTTAGACAAGACTGGCTGGCTTAGTGCCAGATGTTGAGGATCCTTCTGTCTGACACTTTCACTGTGTTTGTTGTAATTAGTCACTGATGAGTTCCTTTGTTTTGATGAGACACCTGCAGGTTGGTTTGTGATAAGGGAGAGCTATATCAGTAGCACAGTCACAGTCAAACTTTGGGTGTGTCCATGTTTAGTGTACCTAGACTTCAGAACTAATGAAGTTATTGTACTCTTTTTTTAATGTAGGAAGACAAACCTGAAGGAAGGATCTTGAGAGTCTCACAGAGAGCCAGGAGGAAAAGAAAAGGGGATATAACAGTTTTGAAACAAAGTAAGTTAGATTATGAAATAAATAATATAATTAATCTATCTCTTCCTGTGAATTGCCAGCATTGGTTCACTCAATTTGTATTCCATATTAAATATTTTTTCTTAATTCTGGAAAAAGAAAGGGCCAGTGTTATTTATAGCAATTAAGGATTGCAGAACTGAGAGAGCCAAGTGAAAACTGGGGAAAAAACCTTTTACAGAGAGCCAATTTATAGAGGAGGCTATAGTGAGTGTAAATGTAGTTGATGCACTTGTTAGGGCTTTTTTCATCCCTCTAAAGAGTGAAGGAATCAGGCCCATTGAGCTCCCAGATGTTGAAAGATGTGTAGTAAGTAGAAGTGAAAGTTTACTTTTGTTTCCTTGGGAATCAATTTTGTATCTACACTATATGCTGGAAATAGGCACATTTATGGAACTGTTGAGGAATAATTGCTATAATCAGTCCAAAGGGACATACGCTGCATCAAGCAGCTGAATAAAACATATTTGAAATGAGTGAGGTTTTTTCAAGCTATTTGTGTGATCAATACTTGTAGGAAGAATCAGAGAATCAGCAGCTATTACACCTCACTGCTACACCAAGCATAAACCTGCATCTTGACCTCCAAAGTGTTTTCTTGTGGTAGGCTGGGAGCCATTACCAGAAGCTGCCAGGCCACTAATGAGCACAGAGCTCCAAGTAGCTCTGTTACACCCTAGACAGGTGAAACAGTGATTGAAGATGCAACACACACAAGTTCTGAATGATCCCACCTCTGAGATGGAATTACTCCTGAAATACAGATGTTGTTTCTACAGTTGTTTTCCAAAGCTGAGGTGATAAGAAGTGTGTGAGATACAAGGACAAAGCAGATGCTGTGTGGAAATCACTGCTGTCCACTGACAGAATGAGCTCTGCAGATTTCATCTGGGTTTTGTGGTGGTGTTTTTTTATTATTTGGGAAAATGTCAGTTCAGCACAAGAGATCTGGGATAAAAGACCAATTTATATTCAGAACACTGCATATTGCTGTGCTGAGCAACACATCTCTTAAATGGAATAGATAAAAACTGGGTACATCACAAATAAAATGAATGTGCTTTAATAGCATTGAGCCATGGCTGTCATTCTGAAATCTCTTATCTTTTGGTTCTGCTATCAGCTTTCTTTAGGAGAGTTTGGCATCACTGTTGTTTTGGTTCATGTTTTAATCATCAATTGCTTAGCCAGCCTGTTACTTAAGGGACTTCTCTTGTGAGTAGCCCACAGTCAGGAGCAGCCCAGAATCATACTGTGGACTGGGAGGAATCCTCCTGGCAGCACGAGCATATGGTCTGAAGTACTAAGCTGCATGTGCAGAAGATGCATTTTATGTAAAGATCAGAGTGGAGATGTGTGAAAGTAGATGCATACATGGCCAGCCCCACAATCCATCTGGTTTTGAAGTTCCTGGCTTTTGTTAGTGCAGCTAGGGCCTTATTTTCATTGCCTAAAAACTGTTACTTGCTGATGTGCCTGTAGCCAATATTAAGATGGACTGCAGCCAATATTGCAGTTACTATGCAAGTGTTCATAGTGTATGAGCAAACCTGAAACTGGAGGTTTCTATCATATGCTAATGTCATGATGGGGGGAAAAAAAAAGCACTGGTGACAGTTCTGATGGCCTGGAGAAATTACTGTGAAATTACTGCCTCTTTACCCAAAACCATCAAATGACAAAGTGATGGATTAGGTTAGAAACATTCTGAATACTGTTAAAGAAGGAAGTATTTCAGCATGTCAGGAGTGCTATCCAGCTGAAAATGCTTTCCAGGAAAAGAGATTTGTAGGAAAAAAAAAAAAATCTTCAGCTAGATTGTGATTTGAAATGATCTTTTTGCACATTTGCAAGCTGTATATATTCATGCTTTGTAGGAGCACTAAGGAAAAAGGGTCAGGTTGCAAGGTTTTAAGTTGTTCTTGTCACCTGAAAAAGCTTTTTCTTGGTACTAATCAGAATTTGAAGCTTCCTATGCAGATCAGGAACCTTCATGTTCCTGGTGCTGTTAAACCTACAGAGCTACTTCTTTGTTTTGGTACTAATCTGAATTTGAAGCTTTCTATACAAACCAGGAACCTTCATGTTCCTGCTGCTGTTAAATCTCTGGAGCTACTTCTTTTCCTGAAATAAGTCCTCAGAAACACCATAAATGCAGTTAATAAAAAGCAGATTTGAGATAGGTGTTTTATAAACTTCAGAGTGTTGAAATTTTGTTGTTTTCTTGAGAAGTGAAGTTACAGAATTACTTTGCTACTGTGTGCTTCTTCAGCTGTACCCTCTAAAGGAAGGCAAGCATGGTGTTGGGCATCCTACCTGGAGGAAGAGAAGGCCATTGCAGTACCTACTAAGCTTTTTAAAGAGGTAAGACCTGCTGAAGTTTAAATCAAGTCAACCACCTAAGATCATGACATTTCTAGGAAATCAGTAAGTGAAATTAGTTATCTTCTGTAACTGTAGATGAATGCTGTCAAAGGAGACTACAGAAAGCAGATGCTTTTCCAAAACCTGCAAGTTGTAGCCTTCCCTTCTGATCTCTGAAGCTAAATCTGATGCATAGCCTCTTATTTTCATGCTTATAATTCTCTTGAAGTATGTTTAGAAAGGTGGTAGAAAGATCATCTGTTGACTTGGTGCTTTGATTGTATTACTTATCCTTCTGCAGCTCCTGCTGACATCATCTTTTTTACTATAGCAGATACTAGTTAGGCTTGTTTCCATGTTGCCTGTCACCTAATTGGGTGTCACATCATCATCTCTTGCTTGTCCTTTACCTGCTGTGGAAGTCTTTGTCATTTGAGTGCTTTCTGTAGTGCTGTCTCTCTTGTGTGGAGGAGAGCTCTGGATGCAAACCCACAAAGCTTCCATGCTCTTCTCTTCTTCACAAAATATGTGAACAAGTCTCAGCTGCTTTACTTCTGCTGTGAACTTTTTGATAATTCTTTTCATACTTGAGTCTCTTTCTTGCATCCATTTCTTTCTTTGCTTTATACTTCAACTATTCAATCTTTTGTACAGGGATTAACTTCTCAGCTTGTATGTGCATCTGATGCTGACCTTTAATTGGTGCTTTTAGATGCTGCTAGGGTACAACTAGGATTGCAGTGTACAGGATCTGTAGATTTGTAGGTACAAGAACAAAGTTACTTGACCATCTTTAGTTGTATCCCTCTGGGCTACAAACTAGTTTAAAAATTAACAAGGAAAAAATCTGGATCAATAATAACTCTTATCTGGAAGGCAGCTTTACAAAGCATTGTTCTGAGGAAGTTCCATGCAACACTCTTGTGACTCACAGGCATATAGCAACCTTTTTGGGCCCTGCACATGGTGGTAAAGTCAGGAGTTATGTGATGACATACTGTTTATTTTACTCCACAGTGTACCTTTCTCACTCAGTGCCTCTTATTTACTATTTTCTTTTTAAGTCTTTAGCCCCTGGCTAACAAGGGGTTTATTTAATGTTCAGTATTTAAAGCCTGTGGCAGAGAGAGAATTCTTATAACACTCCAGTGGCCAGATGATGTTTTTCCATTAAGCACAGGAATAGTAAGGTTAAAATAAGTCTGAAAATCACTGCTGATTTTGCATCCTTGATTTCCATTTGCATTATGAGACTTACTCTTTTTATTCCTCTTACTTTTCCAGTTCAGAAACTATCATTTCCCTGCCATTTTTTCATCTCCTCAGTTAGGAATGGTCAGGATGATGGAGAGTACTCACAGAGTCATTTCTAGGCTGGAACCTACAAGCTGTTACTGCTATAGTAAAAGAAATGTATTGACCCTTGAATTTTTGTTCTTGGTTTTGGTTTGTTTGGGTTTTTTCCAATTTCCAACTCCCCTGATGTAGTCTTTTGAATTTTCTTGTGTATCTTCTTGTACCATACATCTTTAATCCTCAGTCTGCCATTTACTCATCTGCTGACTCCCCTTACCTTTACTCTTTTGTTCTTGTGTCTTTACTTGACAAAGTATCTTTAAATGTTTGTTGTAAAGATAATCTGTGATTACTAACTTTGGAGCTTTGCCTTGGGTGATGTATTGAGAATACTGCACCAAATGGAAATCTCTTCAATAGTGATAGTTAGTCTTCTAAAAGTTGCCTCTTGTTTTGCTGTAGGAGGCAGTTTTCCTCTGATCCTTTGACTGAGGTCTACAGAATGACCTAGGCTATTTTAGGTAGAGACTTAGAGGTTTGGTTAGACATCTCTTAGCTGGCCACTTTAGGGTGATTTAAGCTGATTCCTCATTTCCCTCCCCTTTGACTGCATATTCCTGCTCTGGTGCCATGCATTGCTTTTAGTTTGTGGGGGTTTTTTTTCTCCTGGATTTCTTATTTGGTTATATCAGTTGCAGCCAAAGCCACCAGAGAGAAGATTCCCTTCCTCCCAAGGAGGTGAGACCTCTCTGAGGACCTCCCATGGTACTTTTCTCTTATGACTGACTAGCATGTGTAGCTTTTAGACAGGAACGAAAGGAAGGGGGAACATGCAAGATGCTTCTCCTGTATTTTGGCTGTAACCATTTGGGACATAAAACTAACTGTCTGAATTTATTAACTTGTGGAAAGCCATCTTCAGTTTTAATTGGTTATTTTTCTGGTATTCCCTCCAATTTAACCTTAATATCTGCTAGCTTTCTTCCTCCTTCTTTAGCAGAGAGCAGGGAGCATGATCCATGAGATGCTGATGCCTTCTGACTGAAAACATGTGTTCTGCTTATGCTAGCTTTCACTTTCTGAGTTCATTGTATTGTGATACAAGGATAGTCATGTTCCTGTAATGCAAAAGTATTCCTGGAACACTAGCTAATCAGAGGCCATCCCTGTGTACAAACAATAGTTCATATTTCTGCCTTACAGAAATGTGGCCTCTGATGTGGAGCTGATGGCCTGAGATGGGGAAAGGAAAAGGCAAAGTAGATAATCATTGTTGTGATTATTACAGGAATGCTGAGCACCAGGAAGGTGTCCAAAGTGTCACTGTACAGGCTGAAAAAAAGAAATAATTAGATTGTTCAGATACTTTATTGACAGTCAATGAAAAAACTTGAGGACAAATGATATCATCATGTTTCCCTTGATAAACTTTTGTGATAATTCTTTATAATCTTCTTACATACTCTCAGGCTTTAAGTCATTCTGGTATCAACATGGGGTTTGGCCAACCATCAATTTCTCTTTTCTGCTGTGTGTTTTTAAAAAGGTGAAAAGAATTTGTTAGTTCTTTCAGAAACATGAGTGATAAATGATGATGATTATTTCCCTTAGAAATATATTCTGTCTTGTTCTGGTATCCTTTCAGAAGGATTGAAATTGTTCTTTTCCATTGCAGTATCAGTCTTTCCCATACAACAAAAATGGGTTCAAAGCAGGGATGAAGCTGGAGGGTGTGGATCCTGAGCACCAGTCAATATACTGTGTTCTCACAGTGGCTGAGGTAGGTAGAGCCTGTGAGCAGTCATGATGTGGGACTACAGGAGACACTGAACCCAAACAGCAGCACCTGAAAGTGCTCACTCTTCCCTAAGCAGCAGACAGAAACTGTGTGTAGGAAGATTGCTTTGGAATTAATAATGCTGTGTTAAATCTACCTGCCAGGTAAAGACCATATCCAGTGCCATGCAGCAGTGGCTATTTTTTAACATATGCATAGAGAGAGAAGAGTGTTACAGTAGCTGGATGATGTGTGTTTTTTCTGTAATACTGTAGTTTAAAATGTAGATTTAAAAGAGAAAATAAACAGGAAAAAAAAAGTTAAGTATGATAACTGATACATAGCAGTTTTATAGAAGTTTGATAGTATTTACAGTTGCTCCATTCACTAATACAAGTAACACTTCTGTGCTGTAGTTGTGCTACAGTTTTTTTCAGGCTGATGGCCTCAGAAATTGCCTGTATTGGCAACTTCTACAAGTTAATAAATAATATAAAATAACTTTCTGGTTTTGCTGCAGTCCATGAAACAGTTTTTCTGCTGAGTAGCTTTTAGTGGTATGAGTGAGAACCTGCTTCTCAGTTACATTGTGTATGTCTTTCAAAAACACCTTACAGTCATTTTCTGTAGTTTTACTGAGGTTTATGGTTTGGTTTTGTGAAGTAAAGTGGGAAAATAGGAATAGGTAGGTACTCTGGTACTCTGCTCTGCATCACTGATATTCCAGGCAGCTGTAATTTTGCAGTTCATGTTATAATAGCCTAGGTTTTTTGGATTTTCTGGTTTTTTCTGGGTATTTCTGGATCTTTTTATGGTCCACAGTCATATCCCATTTCTTGTGGCTATCTCTTCTGTTTTCATGTGGATGGTGTCTAGATGGTTGAGTATTTTCTGTCTACCTTCTGATGGGTCATGTTTTACTGCAGGAGTACCTAAACTCCAAGGAATTCTGAGATGGCAAACTGGAAGTTATGTCA
The DNA here is from genome assembly GCA_013399015.1 of Galbula dea. Taxonomy (NCBI): domain Eukaryota; kingdom Metazoa; phylum Chordata; class Aves; order Piciformes; family Galbulidae; genus Galbula; species Galbula dea. The sequence goes on along the minus strand of VWZX01009197.1, from coordinate 146,794 downwards.
GAGTATAAATGAAATATAAAGTAGGGTTATCTTGCTGGTAGATTTTCACTGATGAGTGCCAGAAAGTTAAGGCATTTGGAGCTCAGGAATATGTGTTGAACTTTTGTACAGGGAGAAGGATTGTGTCCTGTCTTTCTCTTCCTCTTGGTGATTAATTTAGTACTCCATGGAATAATGAAGTTCTAGGGGATACCTCCACTGACTTGCCATCTTTAATAAGAGTTCTGAGTCTCTCTGGAGAGCCCATTGAACATAGTCATTGTTGAGTGCACTCTTGCATATTAATAGGGATAACTTGACAGCGTCATTAGCTGTGCTTTATCCATGGCTGTCAGATGCACTCATCCTCTTCTCTAGGCTTTCTGTTTCATTCTGATGTTAAAGAGTTTTCAAGTTTTTGAAGACTAATGGCAATATCCAGCTTTTAGTGAATTCTTTTCACCAGAAGAGGAGGCACTCAGACTGAGAATAGCTTTGGTTATTTTTATTCTTTCCTTTTTATCAGATGAATTTATTCATTCAGTGTTGGCTTGAGCAGAAGTAAAAGCCTGACTTAAAATACAGTATTTGTTATACATAATACAGAACAGCAGCTGTTCAGATGTAGTGCAAACACCTTCAAACACAGTGTTGTATGTTGTACATTCTTTCTTTTAGGTTTGTGGCTACAGAATACGACTCCATTTCGATGGCTACCCAGATTGTTATGATTTCTGGGTGAATGCTGATTCTTCAGACATTCATCCTGTTGGATGGTGTGAGAAAACAGGTCACAAGCTTCACCCACCTAAAGGTATGGTTTAGTTTGAAATATCTGCATTATCTGTCATTCTGTGATCTGTAGCTCTGAGATGGAGTCACTGAAAGTGTACAGGCAGATGGCTTGCCAGTGTGGCAAAGGGTGGGGTTGCTGCAGCTGAGCCTTGGAGGAGCATGATGGAGCATCTGCTGCTCTTCCAAGCACTTTACAAACTCCACTGTGGCTACAGGCAGGAGTGCTTGGTTCTGCTGCTCCAGTACAGGACTTTTCATTGGGCAGAGTTCTACATAACTGTCCAGAAATAGCCATTTCTTGAATGTAAATCAGAAGGTTGGCCTCCACTGATGTACAAAGAAACATGGAGCAAATTAGCAGTCCTCATTAATAGTTATGGATGTTATTACAGCATGCTTAGTAAGTTTTACATCTGTGATGAAGGTTTGTCATCTTTTCCATCTTAAGTGCCTGGTTTAGAAAGCTTAAGCTTTTGTTAATAATGAATTATCACTGCTGGAAGAAAATTACAGTCTGTCTCTTGGTCACTTGCATGAAAAGTTTCTTCAGTTTCTCATCTAGTTTTAAGTTTGTGGGAAGGTTGTTTTGTGTTTATTTTTTTTCACCATACTGAAGCAGTGGATAGATCTTTTACTTAGGAAAGTCATGGAGCTAATCTGAAGTGTTGAGGGAGACAAGTTAGGAGGCTATATGGTGGTAATTCTCAGGGTTCTGCTTGTCATCCTGCACAACTGCCATCCCCAAGACATAGTCTTGATTTTGAAATGCTGTTCCCTGATATTCTTACCCAAGATCTACAAAGTGCTCTGCCCTTTACTTGGCTTGGGTCTGTCACTTCACCTCAGTGAGGTACATGTGGGAGTTGGAACTAGATGATCTTTAAGGTCCCTTCAATCCTGGGCCCATCTATGATTTTGTATTTTTGGAGCTTGTTATTTTAAAGGGAAGGAGAAGATGTCAGTGTTAGGTTCTTGGGCTTTTTGTGTGGTTTGATTGGGTTAGACAGCTTGCCTATGTTTTGCTGTGGTATGACACTTTAACACTGGTTTCTTTTTAGTGCCCATTGCAAATGGTACAGACATGAAAGCTGACACCACAGATGACAAATAACAAATTATATAATCCCAATTCCATTCACATTATGTGTTTGTAGATTAACTGGAAATGAATAAAGCCCATAGTTCTAGTTAGTGAACATTATTCTACAGCTAGAGTGACTAGTGAAATCAAATTTGCCTTTGGTCCTTTTTTGAGAGATAATGTGGGAACTAGAGATCTTCCTTTCTCACTTGGTGACTGGAAGACTCATGCTGTCCAGAAACTCTTCCACAGTGTACTGAAAGCATTTTTTGTTGCATGAAGTTGATCCCACTACCAGTATCTGATCCCATCATACATGCAGTAGGTGGGAGGTCTGTGTTACCAACTGTGAAACTTTGGAGTTAGGTTTCAATATCTTCTAGAATTACAAAGGGAAAATGAAAGCCTTGATACCACATTGCTTTAAAAACTATTTCAACTACAGCTGTAGTGTGTCAAGACAGGAGACATTGGGAGTTTAAAGAAAAGTGTCATTGTTTGGACTTGGAGGTTAATTTATGCTAGCTGATACTTGAAATGCAAACTGAGAGAGGCAGATGTGCAGAAGGTGCAAGTAAAGGATTTTTAACTTGTAGTTCTTTGGAAAGTAGGAGATTCTCAGAAAGTTGAAGTTTTCTGTGGTGTGTTTGGGTAATATTTGAAATAAGTCAAGAGGTGACACATTTCAGTAATTAAGGCAATCACTCAGATTGGTGGTGGTTTTGGTCTTGTTCCTATAACTGCTTAAGAGCAAATAAAGGAAAAGGATGACTATTTGCTTACAACTCTTAGCATTGTTTTATAGATTAGAAATACCAGTGGTTTCTTGTGAATTATTTTATGCAGTTCAATATATTATGGATTATTTTATGCACTTCAATATATTATGAATTGTTTTATTTTTCTCTAAGAAACTAGGAGGAGCAAACTACCACCAGAAATGCAGATTTCTTTCCAAGTGCATGGAATAAAAGAATGTGGAAAGCCCATGCACAGTATAGTTTACACTGTCAATGCATAATGAGTCCTGGGGCACTGCTGATGCAAGAAACTGTTTTGAGATAATGTAGGGAGTGTGATTTAAAGCTAGTAGAGGTCATGCTATATTAGTGGTAGCCTGAGGATGTGGTAGACTGAGGGAATTTTAGTAGACTGACTGGCGTAGTGGGAAGAGTTTTGGGGCCCGCGGGCACTTTGCTGTTTCTGAAGTAGAAGGAACAGACTGAAAAGCAGCTGGAGAGCACTTGCCCTGGGCTTCTTGGTTGTGTGTGTGTGTCAGTCAGACCACCAAAGGGAAGTTAGTTGGTACCTGCAAGGCAGAGAGGTGATAAGATGTGGGTTTTTTGGGGAGAGACAGAAAGGTGACTTGTAGCCTCTACAGCTTGGAGAGATTTATTCAAAGGGAGGGAGATGAGAGTATAAACCTGGTATATTACTGAGACTGATTTATGATGCCTGGCAGAATTACAGATTTTAGTTTCTGGGCTCCCCTTAGGCTTTCTGCTCTTTGAGGACCTTCAGTTCCCTTGATGGCCAGGCCTGTAAGGCTGGAGATCAGGGACAGAGCAGGGATTTTTGTAAGAAACGCTTCCCAGTTTGTTTTGAAGATGAAATTGAAACTGAGCTGAAATCTCCTGAGTTGTTGCCTAGGGCCTTACTTATATGACTATTCTTCCTCCTAGTTGAAGATTAGGAACAGTTCAAATGTCAGTTCTACCCAAGTATAAGAAGCTAATAATGTGCAGCTTAAGAAAGCAGAATATTTTCCTCACTTAGTGTAAAGAAAGCTTGACATTTTGGTAAGGAAGTTCAGCCAGTCCTAAATAAAGAACACAATTTCTCTTTGTAATACCAGATGCCCAAATAAAAGCAGACAAGCTTCAACAACTTTCTTTGGAACTTTATAAGCTCCTGTAAAGTGTATCCTGCTAAAATGGCTAAGAATCCAAACCAGTGCTCCCTGAGAGAACTCATTGAGTTCCTATTGGAGTAGAATTCATAAGTAGTTTTAAAGTAAATTCTCCCAGTGTAGTTTATATAAAATTGAAGTAGTTAATAGTGCATAATCTTTTCAGTTTTGAAGTTGTAAGAAACAGTTCAGAACTGGATGGAAAAAAATAACTTCATCAGTTATGATCATATCACCTGCATGCACCTTATGTCTCATGCCTATCACTTCTTGCCTTTCTTTTATGATCCTCATTCAGGATATAAGGAAGAAGAATTCAGCTGGCCCTCATACCTAAAGGCATGCAAAGCTCAAGCTGCTCCTAAGTCACTGTTTGAAAACCAGAATGCAGTAAGTGCTCTGTTGTTACTAATGGTGTGTAAAGTTGCTACTATGCTCCTGTGTGTGTGGTAGAGACTCACAGCACATTTTAGAGGTGGCAGACTTGAGGTCTGAAATTAAAGCTGAAAATGTGTACAAGAAATTCAATAACAATTGCCACTTCAGTTCACCCCTGCAATTCTGATCTATTTATTTTTCAGTAGTGTGTTTAAATATCTGATCTAGCACATTCAGAAAGGAAATGTTGAATGAAATTTGAGACTTATTAGTACTGTGTCTTGCACCATAATATTGTAGAACAAGGACCATGATCTTTCAGAGAGAATATCTTAAGAGTTAAAAGCAGCACTTTTCATTTTGGCAGCATGCTTAGGGCTTTTTTGTTTCATAAACCACAAGTCTCTGTGTTTGACCATCTCTCTTGTTCACTAGTTAGGCTGCTGCCACTCTGTTGGGGTAGCTAATTGGGAGACTTCTAAATGACAGGAATATATTGATTGTGGACACTGGGGAGGTTTCTGGATTGGTAGTATTTATCTTCAATTCCATGTCTTTGTGCAGACAGTGATTCCATCAGGATTTCGAGTGGGGATGAAGCTGGAAGCTGTAGACAAGAAGAACCCAACTTTCATTTGTGTTGCTACGGTGACAGACATGGTGGACAATCGCTTCCTGGTTCATTTTGACAACTGGGATGAGAGCTATGACTACTGGTATGATGGTTTTGTTTTATACCCTAGTGGAACATACCAGAAAAATGTTAGCTTCACATGCTGTTTTCTGTGATACTTTCCAGACTGTTCATACAGTTACCAGACCAACTTCTGCTAGTTCTGTAATCATGGCCACCAAAGTGTGTCTCAGTGGCAGGCTGGAGGAATCAAATTGCCCATGTCAGGTTGCACATAAAATTCCAGATTCTGCTAAGTGAGTGTTTGCATTTGCTGCTACATCTCAGTTCCTGGATGAACTTCTCAGTTCAATTATGTAGTATCTCTGGGGTTGGTATCTTCAGTGAAGAATATGCACCATGGTAATGTGACTAACTCTACTTGGAATGAGGTTTACGTATAGTTGTAAATTGAAAGGAAAGCTGCATTGTTTTACAGGGTTCTTGATCCACTTCTGTTGTTCAGACTGAACCTTAGCTGTCTTGTGTAAGGCATCAGGATAGTGGCAAAACTGGCTTTTAGTCTTGTGTGTTCTATATTCTTCTGAAAATTGGGATCCTGCTGTCTTGACCTGTGTTGGATATGGCTTCTCTGCATTTTGTATGATGTAGAGGCTTAGAAAACTCAGTGGATGGAGCAGGACACAGTACAGGCATAAAGATACTGAAGGAAATTCAGGCTTGGGCTGTCACAGGGCAGGTTTGTGTCTGCACTTGCCTCTCCATTTGGCAGATCATTTAGAGCAAGTAATATCCCTTACATTCTTTGATGAGTAAGTTACTGCAGAGCAGGTAAAGAAAGCATTGTAATCCTATGCCTTATGTTCAGCAGAGACAACTTAATTGTGTAGCTGAGTCTGTGATACTAACTGAAGTTTTCTTCATCTGTATTTGATGATTTAGGCACTACATCAATGGGAATGACATGAAACTTATGTAGTGTTACAACTCTGTGAGTCCATCTCTTGAAATACTAATTGTGTAGGCAACATGACAAGCTGTTGAGAAGGTGAATTGTTGAAACAGCAGTGAACAGGCATTTATTTCATAGAATCACAGAGTCATTAAGGTTGGAAGAGACCTCTAAGATCAAGTCCCACTGTCAGCCTGTCGCCACTGTGCCACAAAACCATGTCCCTAAGTACCAAATCAAAAACTGAATGTCAAGATGATAGAGCATATGAGTCAAAGAGCAGAAAGATTAGTGATTATTTCCATGAAGAAGGAAAACACAACATGCATTTCCTCTACAAAGCAGCAGGAAACTGGGGACTGGGAGAAGGTACTCTGAATTTCCTGATATTTAAATGCTCACCAGTAACAGTTTTGCCATTGGTTACTAATGAAAGCAGCAGTTAGGGAAGGCTTTTAGGGCAAACAAAATGTGATATAACCCATCATTTGCTCAGAGGTTTCAGAGGTATATCCCTAAAAGATTGCACTGTGTATAGCAGACATACACTGAATTTCAGCCTTGTTAATGTTCCCATGTCCACAGGAGTTTTGTCCACCAGTCTTCTCACAAGAGGGGAAAAAGGGATTTCTAAGGACATAACCAGGCTTTACAGTTTTGCAGTCATAGCACTCTGAAGTGGGCTTTCTGAATTTCATATACAGAATGCATGAAAGAAAACCTCAAAGGATGAGGGGAAAATAAGTGGAAAATGTAGAGATGTTTGAGAAATCACTGGAGCTGTATTTATACTGATATTTCAGTTTGGAGATAATTAACTTTACTCCACTCTCTCTTTGAAAGAAAGAGTGTTTTTGAGGGGGTTCTACTATGTCAAAAAGCAGATAAAACAGTCTTGAAAGAGCCATGAGTCACAGTGCATGTTTTTAACTATTTAAACAGATAATGGACCATTATCTGACCCTGAAGCTCTTAAATTCCATGCAAATCACCATTCAAATGTCCTAGAAGACTTTAAGTAGTAAGTGTGGTGCTGTGGCGTGCTGTACACCTCTAGACACATGCCATAACCTCATGGGCTATGTTTTGGGTAGTCTTGGCCCAAAATAATACCAGTTTTACACTTGTCAATGATGAAGTATTCTCAGTTATACACTAGATGGGGCTGTAGGATGCTTCCTGTGCTTTTATGGTTTTTTTCTTCTATTTTTTTGTTATGCAGGGTTAGATGACTGACATCTCACAATCAAGAAGTTGTATAAGTAGCATTCTTGAGAGTCTATCATTATTTATGGGTATAGCATGTGTATTACAGTTTGGATCTGCATTTAATAAAGTAAAAACCAAAATACCAAAAAGTTTGTTTCCCTAGAAGAGAAAATTAGAAATGATTTAAAAATAGAAAATGAATATAACACATACAGTTTATTACAAAACAAAAACCCTGTCCAGATCTTCAGCTGGAGACCCACTGGGGAGAAAATAGTTTTTAAATAATAGAATATGTATTTTGTTAACAGTGAGCATTGTCATCTGTCTCTCCTGGTCTGAATTTCATGAGCTGTATATATGAAACAGATTTTGGGGAAGAAATTACCAGGACAGCTGAAAGTGTCCCATAGTAACTTACTAAGTCATGTTCCATAGCTGAACCTCCCACTGGGATGTCCTGTCCTGCTGTGGCTGTTGAACTGCACACCTGTTCCCTTCATGTAGGCTGGTGCACACACCAGGAATTCATACTGTCAGCTGCCCTCAGCTCTCCTTTTTACAACCATAGAATCATCAAGGCTGAAAAAGACCTCCAAGATCATCAACTATTAACCCAGCACCACCATGCCACTAAACCATGGTGCAAAGTGTGACCTGGTTTGGCTGGAACATGTGATATTTATTTTTAATGTATAAATTAGGACTGCTAATGAAGGGAACTAATGCTAACACTTTCTGGGTGAATCTGAATAATGTTTATTTTGGAACAACTGGGGAGAGAGAACCCAGTATTGCTCAGGTATTTTGTATTAGTAACTCTAGCATTGAGGGGAAAGGGAGAGAATACATGTTACTGTCCAACCTAACAGACATTGGCTTCAGAGAGGGATTAAACAGAAGCAGGATCACAATAAAGAAATGAGTTTTTCAGTGTTTTAGACAATGATTATTGTTTGTGAAGTACATGCCTCCATGCATGGTTGCTCTTTGTCTTCATTCTTTGTTAAATATTGCAGAAGTGTTTGGAAAGCAGCATTCCTTCAGCAGGAAGGAGAGAGATGGTATTTCTGTCTAGACTGCTGCTTGGCTACTTAAGCTTGGTTTCTTGATCCCTCCCTGGGATAATGGGGAATGCAGGCCTTAGCTACTTCAGCTTATTCAGGCTGTACTTTGTTGGGTCCCTCCTGCATGTGGCTGTTGCAGAGATGGAATTGCTGATGGGATTCTTCAGGAAAGAGAGGGCAGCATAGCTGGGAATGCTTAGAGTCAGTTGCTGAGGCACCTTTAGGGTTAGGGAGGAGTGGAAGAGAGAGGTACTGTAATACTGAATTTATCTAACTAAAGAAGAAATCAGGTGAGACAGGTTCCTAAGAGAAGTGAGGTTGCTAAGAACAGGTCTGCATGGGGATTTCATGATACATGGGGGCTTCCAGCTAAATAAAGGCAACCAGTATGTTTGTGTAGTGTTGTATAGTGTCATGCAGAATAATGACAGAATCATTAAGGTTGGAAGAGACTTGTCAGCATGATGTTCCTTAGTCACCCTAAATGCATAAGTACTACTTACTTCTTTAAAAAGCACTGTTAATTGTTCAGCCAACAAGAAACCAATCATTAAGTATTGATCCAGACATAGGGATGGTGCCTGTTTCACAGCAGGGTCTGATGGCTTTTTACATCTCCTGTAATCAGTCTTACTTTTTGCCTTTCCTAATAATACTGAGTAATAATATAAGAATTACAGCTGCACACATTATGTGTCATAGTGTACATGATGTTTTATGTTATGAAATAATACAATGATATGTAATAACTGTGGATCACAGAATCATTAAAGTTGGAAGAGACCTCTAAGATCATGAAGTCCAACCATCTACCTAACACCTCCATGCCACTAAAAACCACACCTATACATTTTTTAAACCCCTCCAGGGACTGTGACTCCACCACTGCTCTGGGCAGCCTGGGCCAATGCCTAACAACTCTTTCAGTGAAGACATTTTTCCTAACATCCAATCTAAACCTCCCCTGGTGCAACTTGAGGTCATTTCCTCTTGTCCTATCACTGGTCACCCATGAGAAGAGCCCAACCCCCATCTCACTACTTAATACTACTAAATATTTAAACTGTTTAAAGGGTGGTGAGGCACTGGAGCAGGTTGCCCAGAGAGGTTGTGGAGGCCCCATCCCTGGCAGTGTTTAAGGCCAGGCTGGATGTAGCCCTGCATGACCTGGTCTAGTGCATGTGGTGTCCCTGCCCATGGTAGGGGGATTGGAGCTAGATGATCTTAAGGTCCCTTCCAACCTGAGCCATTCTATGATTTTTCTCACATCTGCTTTTATTCAGTCATTTTTTGGCAGTGTGGCTTACTTTTGTATTGCTGACAGAACTTGATAGCCAGCCCCCACCACTGCTTCCTTCGAAGCAGAGTGTAACTGACCCAGGGAGCACAGGGAGCACGATCTCACCTTGCTTCAGGCAAATGCCAGCACACATCAAGTGTAGCTTAACCCTCCCTCTGTTAGTCTTCTGTGGTTCTTGTGGCATGCCACAGGCAGCAGCACCAGTGCAAAATATGATGCACATGACAGAAGGCCTGGGAAGTTGTTATTCCCTTGAGTAACAGTTTGATCAGGTTTTTTTTAAGAGAAATTTGCAGCTTTGAATCACTGATTAGTTCTGGATTCTTTTGGGCAGTTTGGGGCCTGAAATGCTATTTTATTACTTTTTGTTGACAGTTCTCTCAGATTTACTGGGTTCTAATGACATGTTTATAGCTTCATTCAAACCACTCAGAATCTGGGTTGGAGTTTTCACTTGTTCCTGGCAGTACATTGGAGTTAGCACACTTTTGGAATCTTCCTCTGGGCACAGCTTGGATTCTTAATGGTCTTGGATTTTAAGCCCTTGCTTTTTAAGCTTTTGGTTTATAGATTTGGTCTTGGCATTGCAAAACCCTATCTGTCTTTGAAGGGATTACTGTGTTCTTGTCCTACCAAGAGTGTCTATATTTGAATTTTTCAGGTCCAGCATTACAGCTTCTCAATGGAGATATGCCACTGACTTGAAGGACTTGGTTTTCTGATCTTCCATTGAAACTTTAAATAAAGCCTTATGCTTCTTTAGCTGCTAACAAGTCTGTGTGAAATGCATTCATATGTTTAGATTACGTTTGCTGTTTAAATTGAAGATGTTGTAGATTATTTGGAATTTGTTTCATCTTTCTTAATATGTCTTATTTTCAAAGGATAATAGGATGTCTGAAGAACTTCATTCTCAATCCCCTTTTTTCTCCCCCTCCTCTAGGTGTGAGGCAGCTAGCCCACATATTCATCCTGTTGGATGGTGTAAAGAACATAAAAGAACTCTCATTACCCCACCAGGTTTGTGTCTTACAACACATGTGAAAGATTTAAGGAGGTTAAAAGCATTAAAATTTAAGATTATTGTTACCTCTCCTGAATTTCTCTTTCTGTAATTAAGAATTGATATTTGGGGAGCTCTAAATTTTTTACAGGACATAATACATTTAAAGTAGAGGTACAATAGACATGAGGTGTTAAGTATGCAGTTGTAAGCTGCTTTAGTAAACAGACATCTATCCATGAAAGATACTCCTTGGAATCTGAACAACTTCATGTTACTGGCTTATTTTAACACTCACATTGTGAAAGTGCTGATAAAACAGATGTCAGGTGTGTGAGATTGTTGCATAAGGAAAACATTAAATAATGCAAGAGAATGGGTTGATGAGGAGATTGTCTTAAATGAGAAGATTGTCTTACGTGATCAAGGAGTCAGACTTGAGAGAGACCTTTAGAAGGGAGGAAGTCACATGAGAGAGACTACAGAAGAATGCAAATGTATTCATTAGTGTGAAATGTAAGCCCACCACTGCTTTTCAGGAGTGCTATGATGACCTACATGCCCTGTTGCAGAAGCTGTCATCTGTGGTCTGAGAACATGGAAAACTGTAATTGGACAAAACCAACTTTGACAGAAATTCTAATAGCCAGCAGTTGTGAAAAGTCACAAGCAATCTGTCTGTCAGGAGGTTAATCACAGTCTATTATTCAGTTAAATCCCTTTTAAAACAAATCAGTTGGGTTTGTTCTGTTCTAGATTGTGAATCATCATGTTTAAGCTTCAAGTTACACTTCTAGTGCAGATGAAAGGTGAAGGGCAGGCACTGCCTTTTTCTTGAAGAGCAGAGATATCCTCATGGCTCTGGCATAAAGTATTTGTAACCATGATGCTCTCTCAGAAGGGCAGTCACCTTCTTTGATGTCTGTAATTTATTCTTATGGTATTTGGCCAGGCTGTTGGGTTGTTTTAGAAATGTTGTTAAAGCAAATCCACTTAAAGAATAGCAAATAGTCAGCTGTGTTCTGCTGGGGTGCAAAGCTAGCACTGAGGAGATTGTGTTTGCCAGTGAATTACTGTTTAAAAATGACAGGATTAGGCTTATAGTAGTTGAATGAATTTCTTCAATTAAGTGGACAGATTATTCCAGTCCACATTATTTACCTTCTCATACCCAAAGCAATTGTGACTTTTTTAACCCACATGGTGGATGTGTCAGAGACAATTTAGAGGAACCTTTCTTGTAATTACTTCATGCATCTCAAGCATGTATCAGAACAATGTTCTGGAAGTGTTAGGGGCCTTCTGTAAATTAGACCTCTATTTTGTTTTTTGCACTGCAATATTTAATCTTACTCATGTCTTTCTGTGCCAGATTATCCCCATGCCAAGCATTTTTCTTGGGAGAAGTATTTGGAAGAAACCAGTTCACTACCTGCACCTGCAAGGGCTTTTAAAGTGGTGAGAAAGTGCTTCTAGATTTTCATACTCTTAAGAGCATGTAATGAATTAGTTTAGGAGATAATATATATGGTGTTTCTGTGTTTCCATATGTATCTAGTTAATTAGTTGCATAATAGGTGGTTTATTTTTATGCAAGTTTGCAATTCACTGTTAGAAATCAGATAATTATAAATCACTTACTTTATTATTTTAATTGTTATAAATGGGATTAAGTGCTACAAAATATTACTAATGAATGTAATTTGCTATGGAGAATTACCTCTTAGTTATTAGAAATAATGAGATAGCTACTGAATCATTAAGAATCATTGAGGTTGGAAAAGACCTCCAAGATCAAGTCCAACCATCAGCCCAACACCCCCATGCCACTAAACCATGGCACCAAGTGCCATGTCTACATGGTTTTTGAACCCCTCCAGGGATGGTGACTCCCCCACTTCCCTGGGCAGCCTGAGCCAATGCCTAATTATGCCTTCAGGGAAGATGTTCCTAATAAACAACCTGAACCTTTCCTGGTGCAACTCAAGGCCATTTCCTCTTGTCCTATTTCAAGTTCCTGGAGAAGAAACCAACACCTACCAGGCTCCCACCTCCTTTCAGGGAGTTGTAGAGAGCAAGAAGGTCTCCCCTGAGCCTTCTCTTCTCCAGATTAAAGAGCTCCAGTTCTCTCAGCTGCTCCTCACAAGACTTGTGCCCTAGAGCCTTCAGCAGCTTCATTGCCCTTCATTGGACACACTCCAGGACCTCAGTATCTTTCTTGTAGTGAGGGGCCCAAAACTGACCCCAGGTTTTGAGGTGTGACCTCAGCAGTGCCAAGAACAGGGGCACGATCTCTGCCCTGGTCTTGTTGGCCACAATATTTTGGATGCTAGCCAGGATGCTCTTGGCCACCTGGGCATGCTGCTGGCTCATGTTCAGCCACTGTTGACCAGCAGCCCCAGGTCCTTTTCCAGGACTCAGCTTTCCAGCCACTTTGCCTCAAGCCCAAAGTGTTCATGGGGTTGTGACCCATGTGCAGAACTCAGTACTTGGCCTTGTTGAACCTCAGCCCATTGATCCAGCCTGGCCAGTTCCCTCTGCAGAGCCTCCCTACCCTCAAGCAGATCAACACTCCCACCCAAATTGGTGTCATCAATACCCTTCAATAAACATTTTTTCCTTTAGGCTTGTGACTAGGGTGTGTGGGCAGCATCCACAGGCAGCTTCCCAGCTTAACTTTGGTGTTTTTAGGCAACATCCTTTTCTTTTAGCTTTGTACTTGCTAATTTCTTTCAGTGTCACTACCTTTCTTGGGCTCTTAGGATTTCAGTGAGGAAGGTGGACTGGTCAGTAATGCAGGAAGGATTGCTGTTAGGAGCCAGCATCAGCTGGCTGGTAGCTTCCAACCCCTTTGTCTCAGAGCACACTGAAGCTTGTTTGCCTCAGGTTTTCAGATTAGGGTCTCTAATTCTGAATGACACTTTGCTGGATTAAGGATTAGGGAGAGCAAAAATCTGGTGCTTATAGCAGTTCCTGGTAGATCACCAGAGTTTATAACTGAACTGCAGTTTGTCACCCCAGAATGCATCTGGCTTAATAACCTCTATCAGTCTTATGTTCTCAGCAAGAATACTCAGAGCAAGGATTAGGAAGCTATTAGGTTATATCAGAGAGGTATAGTTAGTGGCAAAACAGTGGAGGGCTGTAACCTTGACTACATCAAGCTAAACTATTTTCTCTCAGAGCATCCTATGATTTAATTTCTCCCCCTGGGGTTCAGGGAGCAGCCACCCTGCAGTGGCAGAGTTCCATCAGTGGCCTTCAGGGTCTGGCTGGTGGTTATCTGTGCAGAAAGCAGCTGGGGATGATGTAGATCCCAAAAGGTAGCATAGACAAAGCCTTCTGGTTTTGAGGTTGGAGGGGAAGAACTTAACTGCATGAGGGTCAGCTGTGCTCTGCTTTTTGGTTTCAGAGTCAGAGAAATTCCCCCTCCCTGCTTTCTCTGCTAATAGAATGATAACCATATTAATGCTAATAGTGATAAACAATAAGAAGGCAGATTTAATGGGAATAAAATGCTGGTTTTGCTGGATTTTGAGTGAGGTCTTCCAGAGACAGTCACAGTATTTTGTAGCCTGGAAGAGCACAGAGTTCTTAAGCTGCAGCTGAGGAAAAGCTCTAATGTTCTGTGAAGTCTTAGAGGGACAGATAGGTTATGTTCCTAGAAATCTAAAATACAATCCATAAGATGTCATGTGCATATGTTCCTTTAAAATGGAAGTCATTTTTGCTTCAGATTTCATAGCTGTTGACATCAAAGGTAAAACCTGATGCTCCTAACAGAGACACCTTTTTTCCAAAACAATATTACAAAACAGGTATTTGGTCATGTTTGCTTTGAGTATTTGCTGTCATGCCATGGGTTGGTTATGTTTTTGGTAGGAAACTGAGAAAAAGACTCTTTGATCCACAAAGCAAAAGCAGAGAAAACTAAAAGCCATAAATATGTCTCCTGGAGACCATTTCACAGACATTTCAGGCTGCTGGTGTGCAGTACTTCATTCAATACTGCCTTGAAACTGTTGCCCAAAATCTCTGGGAAAACTTTTGTAGAGAGTTGAGGAAAAAGACCAGCTGATTTTATAATAAAGATCCTTACTTCCTGGCCTAGAAGGCTTGAACAGAGAACCTGGAACCCTGAAAAAGTTACTTTATTTCTCTGGTTTAATAACACTGTTTCCAATGATTTTTGTGTGCTTGTATTTGTTGGAGGGGGAGGGCAGCTTTGAGAAAATGAAGGCAGAAAGTTTGCTCTGGAATTTATGTACTTCACAATTCTGTGAGGCTTTTGAGGTTTTCATCTGTTTCACATAATATTGTTGTTCTTTTCTAGAAACCTTCTCATGGCTTTCAGAAAAACATGAAACTTGAAGTGGTTGACAGGAGAAATCCAGTGTTTATCAGAGTAGCAACTATTGTAGATACTGATGACTACAGAATAAAAGTAAGTTTCTCTGTCTTACTGAACTATCCTGATTTGAATGACTGATGAGTACTTTGAAAACCAAAATCCTCTAGTTGTGAAATTAAGCCCAGGAAGAACTGAGTCACATTTGCTGTGTCCTGCTAAGCTTTTTGCTGATGAATGTGCATATAATTCCTTTGGAGGGGTTGCACTGTTAGCCTCTTAGTTCCATTTGCTGATGTAGGTAATTAGAGAATGGAGCTGAACGTGTTCAGAAATTGCTTTGGGAATAGTTGGTATAAACCAGTTGTCTATTCTATCAAGAAATGTGATGATTTAATATCAAATGTCAAAGAGCTGCTGTGATGTTTGTATTAGGGCCCATAAAATACTTGCCCTGGGTTAATTGTCTCTATAAACCTTCAAGGAGAGGAGAGACATACAAGGGAGACAGAGAATCTTGATCTCTTCTGCCTTGTCAGTGACTTCTGTAATGCTGGAGTTTATGTTAAATATGGGATTTAGTTTGTCTTAATCTCAGATAATGTATTTTTAAGAGATTGCAGTTTTCCAGAAGTAGTATCTTTGAATTATTTTTCTTTTAGTGTACAAACCCAGTTGACTCTCTGGAGCCCTTGCCCATTAGAAAGGCTAGCATATTCCAGATAGTGAGTTAGATGGATCTGAGGGCTATTTGTGTTTGCAATAGGTCAAACAGAAAATGAAAAAATGTTGGGATTTTGAGATTTTGGTGTTTTTGAGAGAAAAAGTATTAATAAATGTGCCTGCTTTATTTTTTCTTCTTGGGGTTTAAGCCTGGTGATGCAAAACATAGTAAACAACCAAATGACACCTCTCTGTTTGCTTCAGTGAAAGTATGTCTGGCTCCAAAATCTAATGTAGATGTATTTTCTGTGTAACATCAACAGTTCTCTTCAAGTGACTTCTCTAATGGCCATGTCATTTTTAGAGATCACTTAGAGAAACTGACTTTTTCTGGTCTAAAGTGCATTGTTCTCCTTTTTGATTTTAGGTCCATTTTGATGGCTGGGATAGTATTTATGATTATTGGACTGATGTAGATAGCCCTGATATCCATCCTGCAGGCTGGTGTACAAAAACTGGACACCCTCTTCAGCCTCCACTTAGTAAGAGAAATCCCATTATAATGTTATGATGTTAAAAGTTACCTGTACCATGCTATCATCTTCCCTGCCAGTGCTGCCCAAGGAACAGTGGTAACTAGGATATGCAAAATAATGTAAATATGACATTTAATGCAAAATCAACAGTCAGTAATTAATCACTTTTTAGTAGCTAGCTTACTGTGATGGAAGTCTTAACATTTCTCTGTGTGTATAAGAGCCACAAGCACTGAGTGCAACTCACAGCTCTAGCTGAGATCAGAAAGAGCTGTGCTAGGAAAATAAACACTGAGCAATGCCAACCACTCTGGAAAAAAATAAACTCAGTGGGCTAAGGCACACAGAGATTGTGTGAACAGGTTACCTGAAAGTTTCTGTACCTCAATTCAGCATCTCTAAAATGTTAAGAAGAAATGTTGCCTATCAAGAGAATGATCAGAGTAAATTCATTAGTTTTCTGAGCACTCCAGTGATGACTGCCTGTTAGGAAATTAACCATTCTGCCTTCAAAGCTGAGGCTGAATAAAGTGCCCTAAGTGCCAAAGCACAAAGTGAATGATGAGGAGAAGATAGGATGCTGCATGTCTGCTTCTTAATCTGAGATGTGCATCCTATGTGCTGAATGAAGGAACAGTCCAGCAGGAAAAAGCAGTCAGTGGCCACACAAATAAAAATTGTATCATATGGCAAAAGAGCTGAAGAAGGTTGTGAGATTTCTGTTACTTGAGATTGAAAACTATCAGAAACCTTAGCTTGAGTGGGAGTATAAAATACCTAAGTTCATTTTGTTGAAGACATGAAAAGGAACAAAGTGCAGATGCCCATCCCATACAAGGTGTCATCTGGCCTGAGAGGCACTGTTCATCTCTTTGAACATGAGACTGGTGGAAATGACTTCTGGATACTTGTTAAGCTGCAAGAAAAAAGATGAACCATGTGAGAGGAGGAGAAGTGACCATCCATTAAATAGAAGCATGGCAGTATGACTGTGTGTTATAGCTGTAGACTATGATATAGAATACAGGATATTATTGAAAGCTGTTGTTTCCAAGTAAGCTAAAGCACATTTCAAGTTCTGTGAAAGGCTTTCAGAAGGAGGAATATTTTGCAAGACACAACAGTTTTTCCTCAGTCATTAAGAAAGTTCTTTTAATAGTGCAGTCCAGACTCCTGTCTTTCAAACCCCATGTTTGCATATGTGCAGCAGGTGTTCTCAGTTTCTTATGCTGCAGTAAGTCTGTCTCTCACTTGCTCTGAAAGCATGGGCTATACTCTGGGTTTGCTGGAGTGTCAGAGCTCATTTTGACAACTACAGGCTTTAATGTCTCTGCAGGCATCATTGTTAGGGGTTGATGAGAATCAGATAGACCCAGAAGTTCAGATAAGGAAAAATGCCAAAAATCTTCTGATTGCTTGTTCTTTTCAGTAGTATTTTCAGCTTTTGTTTTCACATCTTGCTCACTGGAAAACTTGGGCTAAAAATGGGGAAGGTCAGTGTCCTTTATCAACAGATCACTGTCTTCAAGAGCAACAGGGGCACTTTGTGCTCTTGCAAAGCAACCAGGTTCCAACTACATCTAGGTAGTAGGAGAGAAAACTGAAGTCCTGCAGTTCCTCAAAGATTTGTGTCCTTTGTACACATGTAGCTCTCCTGGAGAGATACACTCACAGAATAACATCATTTCTCCAGTGAATTAGGTTATTTGAACCTCTGGCAGGATTTTGCAGAGTGCATTTTGAAAGTGCTTTAAAGTTAGGGTTTGATTACTTAGTTCTTCATGCTTACTGTGCTACTCTTGCATATTTAAGTCACTTTTAAAGTTTCAATACATTTTTTTAATTTCATGTGTCATTTCCCCTGACATGCAGGTCCCTTGGAATTGGTGGAAGCTTTAGAGCATGGAGGTTGTCCCACAGCAGGGTGTAAAGGAGTTGGGCACATTAAAAGAGCACGACATATTGGCCATCATAGGTATGTGCTGTGGAACTCTTTATTTGATGCTTTCAGTTGAGTGATGTGTACACATACACAAATAAAAATAGCCATTTTTAATTGTTGTTCACAAGAAAATAGACCCAAGCTGGAAGAAAATAGGAAATCTTGTAAACCTAAATATGCAGTGATTTTAGTTGCCATGGTGAGCATGCTGAAATAAACATCAGCAATCTGTAACTTCCTTTCACCAGGGTGTGTGCCAAGATAAGGTTTGTCAAACATCATTTTTTGGTCACAATTGATAGATTCAGTTACTCTGGGTTTTGTTCCTATAAGGATTCCTCCACTTACTGATCATATTGCAAAATGTTGCATTCAGAGATGTATAAAGCAATAACTTTTGAACCTTCTGAAATACAAGAGCACTGATTTTATTACAGCTTGGATGGCTTTGTTCTGCTTGGTTGGTGGAAGTGAGGATTTGATGGTAGCTTGGAAGAATGCTAAAAAGAAAATTCTAATTGACATATTCCTGGGTGACAACCTGAACAATTTGCTGTTTGTACCTAGTGTTTCTCAAGGTACTTTTGTTGAATACCTTCTGAAATACAAGAAAGGAATGTGGACCTCCCAAGCTGTCCTAGGAGGAGAACTGACATAGGGAAAGCAGTTGCATGGGAGAATGGATGAGGGACAGAGAGACAATGACAGAGTAAACTGGAAACATTTATTAAGTCAGGATTTTATTATTTGAAAAATATTAGCAGTATGAGGTGAATTCTGAATATTTCAGTAAGGAATGTAAGGTTGATGTAACATGTTAAGTTGAGAATTAAGTAGCATAACTATTGTTCTGTTACTTATCTGCAAATGAGAGCTACCACAAGTTCTTTGCAGTTTTTCTGTTACATAGTCATACTGGCCTTGAATGGCATAGAGCTTTGTGCTTTCTGCTCTCCTGGTTAAAGGATTGCTCTTTGATTGTTTGTCTATTCATGCTAGGCATATTAGTAAACTATTGTGATCCATGAGTTAGCTCTGCAGTCTTTTCATGTTTTCATTGAAAGAATTATGTTCTCTTGACTAGAATTGTCCTACAAGGTTTTGATGGCTTATAGGCACTGGTTGAAGTCATAACTCAAGCCTAACAAAGATACCTGCCAGCACTCACTGTGCTGTTCCATGTTCAGTGTGCAAAAGCAGATATTGCTGCAAGAGGTTCTTTCCTGTCTACAGCAGAGGCATTGTGTTTGTGGTGTTAGGACAGAAGAACTGATGCTAGTACAAGCTTTATCTCTAGGAAGGGATGTGGTAGGATAGCTCCAGTGACAAAGCTTATTGCAGTATGAGCTGTGGTGGTGGTGTCATGACACAGTATGCTGTATGCTTGCTTTCCAGTTATTCTCACTCTTTTCCTTTTGTCTTTTTCTGTCCATGTTCTTGTTCTTTGGTTTCTTTTCTTCAGTTTTTCTACCTTCCCTTTGGAGAAACTCTGTTGCACTCAGTCAGCAGCATAGCTCCCTAAATAGCCACAACAGTACTTAAGGGGTTACCATCCTTCAGTTAGCCTGTGGTAACCTGCTGCTTGGTGCACTGCAAAGTGAAGTAAACTAGATTTGCCTAAAAAGCTTCTTGGCTGCTTAGCTGAAACCCTTTTTATTTCCTATTCCAGTAGACTGAGTCTTGTGTGATTTATTAATGCACCTGATCTGTGAGACAGGAGCTTCCAGTTCAGAGTTTTCCCTTCCTTACCTGTGCTATCTCAGTTCCATAGAGCCAGGTTGAATATTCCCATTCTTAGCCCAAGGCTGAAACTGAAAAGAACAGTAAGTGAATGTGTCAGAAAAGTTTGAAATTTATGCTGAATCTAAATAAACATTGGCACTAAAACTTCAAATGTTTCCTAGAGAAGGGATGAGTAAGAGCTAGGTGTCTAGTTAGTTCATGTAGCCTTTGCTTTTATAATTAGGTTTTCCATGGTGTTCAGAGTTGTTACACTTACTCATCCTCAATATTTAAGAAATGAACTCATGGCAATCTACTGTGTTTTATTTTTGCTACAGTCTTAGCAATCCTATTATTTGCACATTAACTGTTAGTTCTAAGGGATAAGCATATAGCAACAGAGATTTTGTTGCTCATAAGCCACAGGTATTTGCTGTTTGATAGCAAATAAATTAACAGCATTAAGGATCTTACTCACTAATTGTATTGCTTTGCCCTCTGCACTGATACTGGGGTTTTTTCTTGAGCATTTCTGAGGAAAATGAGATTTGTTGTTTACATGGAGTCTACAGACTTGAGGGTCCAGGTCAACCTAAAAATTCTAACATTGTACCATCACTTTTTTCCTTAATTAACAAAAGCCATTTTGAAATTGGTATAATTATCCACATCAGGTAGCAGTCCTGTGGCTCTTTTATCCTGGCAACCTTGAAATGTATTTAAACATCCTTATCTTCTTTTTCATGTTGAAGTACAAAGGCTGTGTCCAGCATAAATGCAGGAAAGATGATAATTCAAAATGCTAAGTAGTTCTGAAATAATACTGAGAACTTGTTTCTTAGGGAGCAGATGAAAGTCTTGGCAATTAATTATGTAGTGAGGTGAAAGCATTTATTTTTTGGAAGAGGTAATAAGGACTTGGTATTTATCACCAGTTGTGGAGGTTGTGGTAGCATTATGCAGGTCCCCATCATATCTGTGGTTGTGAACTCTATGCTCTCAGATGATTAATGCATGCAGTAATCTCCCAAGTTGAAGCAGGAATGCAAACTGGTCAGCTGTAAACAGGTTATTAGTGGTTTGTGTCCAACCCTGCATGAATAAAGATTTTTACCAGCAACTTTACATGTGTTATGTGGAAGCT
Organism: Galbula dea; assembly: GCA_013399015.1. Taxonomy (NCBI): domain Eukaryota; kingdom Metazoa; phylum Chordata; class Aves; order Piciformes; family Galbulidae; genus Galbula; species Galbula dea. Next base: position 126,132 of record VWZX01009197.1, on the reverse strand, counting down.
GAAGTGAGCTGATTGTGCTGTGGCAGGAGGCCTCAGCTCAGCAGGATGTCTCATCTGTTTGTGCAGTGTGTGCTGAAGGAGTTCTCCTCTGATTTTGATGCCAATCTCAAGTTTCATTTGATCTAAGATCACTGACCCCAGCTAAGTCTAAGCTACTCTTAAGTCAGGTTTAGATTGTCAAAAGAACCTTTCTCCTTAAAAAAAAGAATGCTTTGAGGATAAGCATGCATTGTAAATTGTGAAAGAGAACATTTGCATCACTTGTTTCCAGGCTAGTTAAAAATGTTTTCATGATGTCAACTAAAATAAATCACAGAATCACAGAATGTAAAGTAACTTAACAAAAATCTGAGAGAATTCTGCCATTGCTGTAAGGCAAAGCATGTAATCTTCTTCTGGCTTCCTAGGCTCACAGGGTTGTTTGGAGGCTTACTGTTTTGAAGCAGCTGTCTCAAGACTAAGCACTAGTGATGTGGTGTTTAACTTCAGTGGTGTATTATTAAACAAGCCTTCCACCACAGGGATACCTGACCAGACAATTTCACCACCAGCAGATCTTCTGTTTACCAACACCAGTAAGAAGGTCTAAATTAAAACCAAAACAAACCAGAACAAAACAATCAAAGAAACCCAAACCAGCAAAACCACAAACAAACAAGAAGCAGCCTCAAAATGCAGTTTTTCATGAGATCTTGCCTGTTTATATGCTGCCTTTTTCTTTAGTACTTTCTGGAAGAAGAGAAGTTGAATGGCAGTTTCAGACAGTAGTTACAATATGAATGATGCTTTAGAACACTATTCAGATGGGGTTTTCTTTAGAATTAAAACAAGTTATCCTTGTGAGAGATGCTTTACATTCCAAATTCTTTACATTGCTGCAACTTCCTCTCTTTCCTAGTATTCTTCTTTTCTTCTCTATCTTTCAGTTCATGGTTTTTTTGTCCTTTAAAGATGTCTGGCAGAGGCTAGTCCTGACACAGACAATACCATTAGGTTGAAAAATAAAAGTAAGTAGAGGTCTAGAAATAAATCTAAAATAAAGTGACAAATTCTGCTGAAGAGAATATAGAACTAAAATTTAAATACTCCAAGTTACATTTTTCTTTGTATATTCTGTTCCTTTTTCTGTTCTGTGCTTCATAAAATGAACATAGTGATGAAATCTAGTGAGTTTTCTGTTTAGTTTTTGTCATTTGGAGGTGACAGAGCATAGGGCTGGCAAGGTAGATTTGGTTATAACAAACAGCTCTGTTTGGAAATCAACCATGTAACAAACAGTGAAACAAATACAATATTACAGTAGTTTATGGTAAGGCAGATAGTTGTATTCTTGAAAAGGAAATAAAATTCCAGGGCATGGGGATTTTTTACTGTTTACCATTCTAGAGGTCCTTGTAATAATATAGGTGAACAGGAAAGCATAATTGCAGGTTCCTAGTTAGTGTCATGGCTCATGAACCACAGGTTACATTTAGTACAGCCTCTCCTGTGTCTTAGAGATCTGAAAACTGAGCATGTTGTTCCTTGCTGTTATGGCTTACAGATACCTTTCAGAATTTGAGATCTTATCTTTGAAGTGTGTGTAGCCTGACTAATCAGTAAGTTACAACCATGTATTAGTTGGAGTAATATTAAGTCATTATGAAAGCACAGTGTCAGATTCTCTCTTTCTGGAGTTAAAGTGTAGTGAGATAGTGTTGATTGAGAAGAAGGACTGTGAAAACATCAGTCTTTGGATGGAATATCACAGAATGGCATTGGCAGAGATGGGACATTGGCTGCACTAGGAGGATGTGTGCTGTTCCTTGTGCTGTGTCCTTGCAGTGCAGCTTCTGTGTGGAGATGATATAATAGAAACACACTCCTCTGCAGGAAAAAGACCCATGGGAACATGATTTTATTTGGTGTAGTCAAAAGCACCCTGTATATTATGGATAAAATACCATTACAGCTATGCAAGCAGGCTAAACATTCATCAAGTGATTTCCAGAAGACTTACTGTAATACCAGTTATTCCAAACTGTGTTCCATAAGTTGCTGTCATGAAAATCATTCAGGTTGAGGTTATTCATCAGTGAATTTATCAACATTTTAAAGTACAGGTACTTACTGCATTTTTTTCTACTCTTTGTATTCATTGATTGCATCTGCTGCTTAGAAAACTGATCTCTGATGTCATTTCATTTGAACAAGTGGCTGAGAATAAGGAGATGTTTCTCTTCTTGGACTTGTAGTGCAGTCAGCTGCCCATATTCAGAGATGAACCTGAACAAAGAAAGCCTCTTGCCTGACCGCTTGAGCGGGGAGATGCCTGCAGCCAACCCTATCTCCCGAAGCAGACGAGTGGAAGCCAGCGACAGATCCTCCTCTCCTGTCATCAAGTAATTAGGAGTGAAGCACTTCTTTAGTTCCATGTTCTGCAGGGTAACTTGTAGCTGGCTAATGGCTGAATGCTTTCAGAAAGCCTATTCATCTGCATTTTCATTTACAGGGGAGGCATGGTTTCACCAGTGCTCATCAGAAAGGTCACAGAGCTGCCAAAAGCTGATACTGACTTTACTGTTTGTCATCTAACAAGAGTTGGGTTTTGTGTTCAGTGTAACTCCTTGGACTACTAAGTGGTTAATTGGGATTTAAAATGGATTGTTTGCCAATTGGTTTCTCTTAGGAACATGATTTATTTGTGTTTCCTTATTTTGCTGGCATGGCCTTACTGATGTGACTCTAAATCAACGTTGCTCTTTGAAGAATAGCCACTATAAATCTTGTCATTGCTGTGGGAGGAGGGAATCAAATTGCTGAGAGGGAGTTTTGCAAGAAGAATGCCAAAGTCTGGTGCTGAAGCTCCTAGCAGGAGCACTGGGGAAAAACAGAGATGGGGTACTGAGGTGATAATTAGAAATTGTGGACACTGACTGCTGTGCTTATTTTGGTCTATGGGGTTGCATAGAGAATTTAAGAAGGAAAGGAAAAGAAGAGAGGCTTTCCATTCTTCTCAAGGGTTGTATTAATGTAAATGTGAAGAAGTGAATGTTTATAGTGAAGATTTCCAGTTGCCACTGGAATGACCATGTATTTTCAAGAGATTATGTTTGCAGAGACAGTTTGAGCTTCATGCTTTAAAATCCAAAATACTCAGATCACAGAATCATTAAGGTTGGAAGAGACCTTTAAGATCATCAAGTCCAACCATCAACCTATCAACACCATGCCACTAAGTACCACATCTACACCTTTTTTTGAACACCTCCTAAATGTAGGATTGTAGAAATCTTGAAGTGACCCTGTTCCCCTCTGATGGGTAGCCCAAGGTACCACCCTGGTGAAGCCTGAACAGTTTGAGCAGTGTTCTCTGTGACAGAGGCTGTGTCAAGTGCTGCTTTTTGCTTTGTCAGTTAAGAGTCTGGGTAAGATTTTTGAAGGGTCCTGGCTGTACAGTGGTGTATTATGGAAAGCTGAGAAGGGGTAGGAGGAAAATAATACTTCAACTTTTTCTTGTTACAAGTATTTGAAGTGGATAGCTTATTATCAAAGACAAAATTATGCAAATCCTGTTCCTGTTGAATTGCCTGAACTTTTTACCTTTGATTTCATGGGCAAATTGTGATTTCTGAAAATCTTAGCTATATAATTTTGTTGGTGGCAAGTAAAAATCATCTATGTGTTCCTTAAAACAAATAAAAACCTTGTATATCTCCAGTTACACTAATGACTCTTTACCCATAGAGAAAATAAGTTCACTGCTCTCTGTTTTAAACATTCTGTTAATTTGTTTTAAACAGTGACAGAAAATGCCCCAGTCCTGCTCTTGTAGGTGTGAAATCCTCAGCTCCCAATCGATCATCTGGGAAAACTGTAGCAGAAACAACAAAGCAGGAAGATGCAGAAAGTAAATCTCCTTGCAAGAATCCCCTGTTATGTGATGTGAAAGAAAAGAAGGCACCTGGGTAACTAGCAGTTCCTTTCAAATTATCAGTTGTTTGGAGTGGGTCAGTTTAAAATGCTTTGGAAAGTAGTATTTAGGGTGTGAAAAGGCTGTCTTTGAAATGGCAAAGATGCAGCTCAGTATTTTCATGGGGATATGTGAGGCCACAGGGTTCCCTATATTTTTAATTAGAGTATCACTGCATTATTTTATTGGTTATTTTCATACAGAAATAGAAGACACCCTGGAACAAAAAATGTCATTTCTTACATCTTTGCCAACTACATTATCATATGTTGGTAGTATATGAACTGTAAATGTTGATAGTAAGAATGGCTTGAGAAACTTTGGAGAGGTAGTATTAAACAGGAAATACCTCACAGTAGGGTTAATGATTGAAGCTTAGCTGGTTTATTAAGAGTCAATTAAATCCTCTGAAACTTGTTGAATAGTAGTTGCCATTCAGGACTTTAACCAGAGCTGTAGTGAATCAGGCTTTATTTTAGAAGTTACATTTGACTTTACAGACTGTCCCTTAATGTTAATTGAAAAACATTCTTTTCCTTTGATTTTTTTTAGAAGATAATATCTTCATCAGGACCTAAAATAACCAATACATGTCTCTCTGTTCACTGCATTAAGCAGTTTCCATTCAGAGAAGAGCAGCCTCATGCCAGCTGAACTACCCAGAGGCTGTGCAGTTTATATTTGAACTGTCTGAATATACTGATGACTATCTGCATTTTACCACCTAGCTTTCTACATTCTTCATGTATCTAGCATAGAGAGGACTTTTAGTTGAATAAACTTCTTTGAAAAAGGTATGAAAAATAATGTTCACAACATTAAGGATATATGAACTGCCAGAGAGAGAAAATCCTGAGCATCTGGTTATTGCAATGCCCAGGGGATCTCTTTAGATGTGTATTCAAAGTACATATGAATAATTGAAGACATAGACACATAGACTTGTGTGCCCTTTAGCTCCTGAGCTTCTAGAGTGGTTTTAATTATGTTTGACTTGTATACCTTCATATTTCAGGGAATATTTGTTTCATGGAAGTCCTTGATTGAAGAACCAACCCCATACAAAGCCAACCATGAGATTTATTCTGTTGTTTAATCTAAGTGGTACTCAGCTAATCTCCAGTTCCACTTACTCCTTATCTCCTATTTTTGTTTAACTCCTAAGAGATACCTGTGCATACAAACAATTAGAGTAGAAAATGACACTTTACAATAATATGGATGTAAAAACTGCAGTCTGTCCCTCTGGAGTGCTCCTGCCATGGAAATTCAATAACCAGGAAGGCTTTGGAGGAGTTGTAGCTGTGTTCTTCAGTCTTCCCATCCTCTGCCATGGCTACTGCCCTCATCTCTATATTTTCTGGTTTCAGTTATAAAGTCAAGTGTGTTGTAACCTGAGTTTATACTACTCTTGAGCTTTCATTGCAGAATTTCTGTCAGTGGTCATGCCATCTGTGTAAATTAGAAACTACATCCTCTCTCTTATTTGTTTCCTGATGCTACAGCATCCTTTGTAGGGGCATCCCAGTGTCTTCATAGCATTGTTAGCAAGAGTTGTCATTGTGCTTAGTGGTTTGTGTGCTGTATTAATACAAATTTAACATCATCTTTTCCACAGTGGAGTAGTGCAAACAAAGGACTCCATAAAGAACAAAGAGTGTGAAGAAGAGACAGAAAATAAGCTGCTCATTTCAAGTGAAATTAAAGGTGATTTGGCAGTACTTCATTTGTTTCATGTTAAAACCAGCAGAACTAAAGAAGGGTGGAAATTGTTGATGAAACTTCATTGCAACTTAGTTTTCACATTCAGTGTGTGTCCAGAAATTTCTTGACAGCAATACTTTTAGCACTGTTTCTTTACTTTGTGATCCTCAAAGGCTTTGCTAAGAACTTTATCAAGATGAGTGCAAAATGAATACTGGTAGAAAAAGTGAAGGTGACTTAACCCAAACTCAGTCTGTTTTGCAGTCTGGTACTTTCCAGAACAAGCCTTTTGTTTTAATTGAGTGTTAGAGGGGTGGCTAAAATTGTTACTTCATTGGAAAACTGGAGACAGTCCAGTGGAGAGGCCACCAAGATGATTAGGTGGTTGAGAGACTTGACAAATGAAGAAAGGTTGAAGGAATTTGGGAAGGGAAGACTTGGAGAAATCTAGTCACAGTCCTCCAATAACTACAGGGTAGATTCAGAGAAGATGGAGGTACCTTCTCCTCCAGGTTGCATGGTGCTGGGGAAAAAAGAGAATGGACACAGGTTGCTTCAGGAGAAAGTGTCTGAATATGAGGAAGAGACTTTCCACCATGAGAACAATTGGAATAGATTGCCCAGAAAATAGGTGGAATCTCTCTTACTGGAAGTATTTAGGACTTAGCATGAGAGGGCTCTGGATAGCCTGATCTAATGCCCTTCTTGTAACAGGTTGCATCACAGGATCTCCAGAGCTCCCTTCCAACATGGATTTTTCCTTGCTTCAGTTATGCTCTGTGGTTGTGTGTACTGCTGTGTCAAAACTCTTGGCTGTTCACTGATCCAGTTGGACAGGTTGAGATAGCTGTTCATTATTCATTTTTAGTCTCACTGTTTAGAAAGGATAGAGCACAAATCCTGAATGTCACAGTCTTACATTTGATAGTTGTTTTGTGTGCGTGAAACTTAGTCTGTCAGGCCAGTTACCAGGCTGAGTCCAAGCAGCTGTTGCTTCAGTGCACTTTTTGCTGCAGTAATTTTATTAACTCCTTCAAGTTCAATGAGAAGCTGAATGTCTTCATTTCATCATTTAATTCCTTACATTTCTAGATTTCTTTTCTTCAGCAATTTAAGCAGCACAAAGGCTTTTGTCAGAAATCTTGAGATGTGAGTAACTGTGGTTCTTGAAAGGCTACATTTCTTACCTCCTAAGTGAGCTCATCCCTGGGAAACCCAGGAAGTTCTTTGAGCCTAGTAGAGCATTGCTTAAAGGTAAAATCAAGGGAGTGTTCTACTTTTAATTGTTGACCTCTGATGCATTTCTCTTTGTTCTTAAAACATCATTTGTCTGCCAGTGCTTTTCAGATTGATCTAAGAGGCACTCTGAAGAGCATGTGAAGTATGAAAGGTCCTAGATATTACAAGAGCTGTGCAAAAGATGTTAAAGAAAAGAAATCCAGGTATTTTGAAACATGATGTAGTTCAGAATCCTGGGGAAAATGAGGCATTAAAGAAGAATATCTCTAGAGCAGATGAAAGGTTTTGGTCATTTGAAGTATTTTGTTGCAGCAGAATGGACATGTACTGGTTTGATGTTGACTTTACATTATAGAACACAATACAAAGGATGTAAAATCAAATAGTTCAGAGCATTTTAAACTGTCTGCAGTTCTTTTATTTTAAGGAAACTGGTCTGATTTTGTGAAGCATTTTGAGCTTGGCAGAATTGACTAAGGGAATAAAGTTTCACTAAGAAGCTCTGCTTACTAGGATTTCGGTGCAGGGTCTTGCATAAATGCATTTCTAAAGCTAGAACACTTCCTCGGTTATTGTTTAACAAAATTGACCTTTTACCTGCTTTTTACACACATAATTACAGGCCATTATGTGCTTAAGTGTGCCATAATACTTAATCTTCAGGATGAAAATGGATCGTTGAGTTCTTGCTATCACAGTCAGGGAAAGCTCAAGCTAAAGTAATTGCAGTTATGCAGACTTTTGTGGGCTGTGGCTGGTGCCTGTGCTTGTTGCCCTATTTTTTCTGCATGTCATTTACATTATTATTCCTCAACCTACTTTTGCTGTACTCTCTTGTCTAGTTCTCCTCCCTTTTCTGGAGAAGGATTATTTGGAGCTGAACAATTCCACTGAAATCATGACCCCACCATACTAGTTTGTTTAACAGACACAAATCCTCTGCTTGAAAACCTGATACATGTTAGGAGCTAGAACATAGAGGAGGGAGTGAACAGTGTTAATGGTCTCTTGTTAATGCCAGAAAATGTATGTTTTATTGGAAGGTAACTCACTAAGGCTAGAGATGAATTAAGGAAAATATGGTTTAGGGAGAAGGGTAACAGGTGAAACCTTGCCAGTAACCACTGTTTCACAGGGTAGCATTAGGTACAAAGAAGAATATAGAGACAGATGGGCTGATGCTGAAGCAAAATGTCAGCAGTGGTCAGGGTTAAAAGTGTGAACTGAATGCATCTGGCTCTGCTGTCTTGCATGGAGCTAGCAAGCAGATTGTTTCTTCACTTAGGTGGTTCAGGTTGCTCTTTGTGGCTCTCTGATGGCACTGCCTGACTCATGGTGCACCTCAAGTTACTGTTCTCCTAAATGTCTAAATGGAGAGAGAACTGGAGTACATCCCATTTTCTCTGGCCCACAAACACAGATTGTTTCCCTCTGGGAGGCAGTGCTTGCAGAGTGAGGAATACCAGAGCATGATGAGGGTGGGGAGAACTTTCAGATGTCTGGTGTGAAGAGACATAGATTGTAGCCACACTGCTGTGCTTTGCACTGTCCTTTGAAGAAGTTATGCACACTGAACCTAAACTTACTTGTGTTATGGATGTGGTTATACCTGCTGCAAGGTTGGGGACTTTCTTTTCCTGCAATCTAGTTGAGTAAATTGGCACTTTACAGGCTCTCTTTGTGCTGTTCATCCTAGCTATGAGTCAGATAGATGCAGGCTGAGAAGCAGAGGCATTTTTACCCACATCCTCAAAGGCACAAGGCCCTGCATTCCTTTCCATGTCAGTAGATGAAACTCCTGAATGTGACTCGATGGAGGACAAGGGTTAGCATTGTGCAGTGTCACATCAGTGAGCTTCCTTTCTGCTAACCTCCTTCATAAGCAGCTGACCTGCATTTGCTTGAAGTTGTCCAGAAAAACCCAGCATGGACAGATGCCCAGGAAAGATTTCATCTGGAACTGTTAGGATTTGAGACAGCTGTTAACTATTGGAAGTAGGTACATGTGGAATAGATAGGTAGCCTTAGCTGTTGTTGCTGCTGTTCACTGTGTTGGTATCTCTAGGCTCTTATTTACACATGCTTGGGATTGTCTTTGCACTGGATTGTTATTTGCTATTTATGCTACACAGTGTTGGTGTGAATGGCTGAAATCACTTGGTCTGTTCAGCCTGGGGGAGACTGAGGGGAGACCTCACTGCAGTTTAGAACTTCCTCACCAGAGGTGAAGGAGAGGCAGGTGATGATCTCTTCTCCCTGGGGACCAGCAACAGGACTGGGGGACTGGCCTGAAGCTGTGCCAGGGGAGGTTTAGGTTAGATATTAGGAAGAGGTTCTTCACCCAGAGTGGTGAAGCATTGGAACAGGCTCCCCAGGGATGCAGTCATGGCACCAACTCTCATGGAATTCTGGAAGCATCTGGACAATGCTGTTGGACACATGGGCTGACTTTGGTGGGTTGTCCTATAAAAGACAGGAGTTGGACTCCATGATCCTTTTGAGTCCCTTCTAGCTTGGGACATTCTGTGGTTCTATTACATGCTTGTGAATGAAAAGCAAGCAAACAAAAAGCTCAATACTTGTATTTTCAACTCTTAAGAGACCTTTTTTAGAAATAAAAACTCAGGGTAAGGCTGGCAAGGGGATCAAGGGAACAATGAGAAAGATAAAATACACTAAAATGGGCTTTACTTTTAGCATGCTTGCTGCCCTACAAGACTTTCCCTTCTCACTGAGATTGTTAGTAGTAGTGGAAGCCCTAAGGAACATTTGAAGAACAGTGAAGTGTAAACAGACATTTAAGCAACTCATCCAAGAGTAAGAGTATCATTCTAGGAAAAAATGAAGAAGCCTCTTTAAAAGTTTAATCAGTGGACTGACAAATGCTGATGAAGTGGCTTGAGAGTCAACTTCTGAATTACTGACACTGATAGAAAATGAGGAGAAGTCTTGAAGGTAACAAAAATTTAAGCTAGAGGAGCAGAACACCACAAACAAATGTAATCACATCCTATATTGGCCACATTAGATAGTCTAGATCAGTCTCACTGTGCTGGCAAAAATCTATAACAGGAATTTGTGCCCTAGGTGCCAAGCACAAATGTATGAAAACTAGAACAGTAAGGAAAGGGAGAACTGTGAATAATAGCAACTTCCCCAAAATGGAAATAGAATGGAGCTGTAATAGAAGAGAGAGAGCCAAACAAAAATAGCACAAGGATTTGTGAGTGCTTGCATGAAGCCATGCTGGGAAGGAATATTAGGCATAGGTTCTTGTTGGCTGGTTAATTCAGAAATGAGTTCCAGAGGTTTTCCCCAGTTACAGCTGGGAAGCATTCAGGCCTGAGTTCATAGCAGGCATGTTGCTTTTGCATCTGCAGTGGATCTAAATGAATGTAGGTGTCTTAGGCAGTCTGACATCATTTGAGGCATGCCTCTCCACTCTTTCCTCCTACACATCTGCAACTGCTGCTGCTCTCCAGACAACAGCAGCAGCATGTGGCTGAAGCCACCCTCTCACTGGTACATTACCTTTGAGGCTTGTGGGATGGGAGCTCATTCCCTCCATTATGGATGGAAAAAAAAGCCATAGCATCATGGAGGAGTTAAATGTCATCTTCCAAAGAAAACATGTGGTTAAAGTGGGAGCAGGGAATTTGCAGACACTTGTGTTTTCCTCAGAAGAGCTGAAAAACATTTTTTTGTGGATGGGGCATAAATGTTGTGTGGGCTGGAACTGTACAACTGATTCACTTGGGATTTTGTAGTGGTGCAGTGCTGCTTTGGGTGAAGTTCTAACAGCTCAGCTCTGGAATTTATTAGTTGTTGTACTCCTGCACATATATTAAATGTGGGTGTGGTTTATTGTATCAAAATATTGAAGCTGATTTGACCTGTGGTGTTGGTATGCCAGTAGTTGTGTTGGCACAGAATTGTGTTGCATTGGAGGATACTTCTTCCATGGAATAGTAGCTATATTTATACAGAGCCAATATAACTACAGTTATACTGGTGGAGGAACAGTCCCAGTACTCCTCTAATTCTGGTGTAAGCTAAACTGTACAGCATGTACATATAGAAACAGAAATGAACATCCTTTCACTGTGACTGATCTCATCACTGACAAAGATATTTGCTTGTTGTTTGCTTCCTGTTGTTGAAGATGTTGAAGAACCCAGCACACAGAAGTTTCTTTCCCCACCAGTGATTGTGTCTTCCAAGCTGCAGATCCCTGGCCTGCCCTTGCGCTGGGAACAGCAGAGCAAGCTCCTCCCAAGTGTAGCTGGGATCCCAGCCAGTAAAGTTTCCAAGTGGAGTACAGATGAGGTAGGTTTCCCCTGGGTCTTGCTATTTCACTGCTCTTGAAGTCTTTGATTAACAATAATGCATTAGAGTCAGCCAGATGTGATGTACCAGATCTCAAAATGCCTATTCAGCTGCCACCCAGGCCTGGAAGCAGTAAGCACTAATTTTATAGACAGTGAAGTACTATGTGATATATAGAGACTTATGTATATTTGTATATATATATGTATATAAATACTCACTGGACTCTAAAAGGGAAAGAAGAGCAGATGAGGTGCTCAAGGTCTGCATTAATAACATGTAGCTCCCACACAGGTATTCTGGAGGAATGGTTTAAGGGTCAGCATGGACCAAGGAGCTCTTCCTAATGTGTAGCTTGGATGTGGCACACTGCTTTGGAGGATGAGAATGTAGTGCAGAGGAAGGGATGGATATGGTCAGGCCATGACACCTGTGTCACAGTTAGAGCCCTGTCACTGTTCAAGTATGTAATAAAACTTGGCCAGACAGAGTCTAGTCCCAGCTTTACTTTCAGAAGTACCTAGGACTAAGGCAGTTCTCTGCAGCTGAGAACAGTTGGAGGATCTCTTCTAGAAATCAGAGAAAAAAACAAGCATGAACTCTGAAAAAGGATTTGCTAATCTCTGTGCTGTAAAGAATAAAGAGGAAGGCAGCAAACATTTTGGTTTGTGAGAAATGATTTGCCAAGAAAAGATTCCTGATTGCTGGATCTGCATGGATAGAATAACCAGAGTCATTTTGAGGGTGTAGCCATATCCCACTTACATGTCCTGTGGACAAAGAGTGGCACTTGCTCTTTCCATCTGCAGGTTGTGTGAATCCTGCCCTTAAAACACCCAGCTCCAGGACTCCACACACATACAGAAGGTGGAATACCTAATGTCAGGCTGTAAAAACTTTAATGATTGTCAACCTTTAAGATTATGTTGAGAAAACACTAATCTTACTGAATCTTTTCTTATATACTTTGGTGGCAGGTCTCTGAATTCATTAGGAGCTTACCAGGATGTGAAGAACATGGCAAGGTGTTCAAAGATGAGGTGGGTGAGTTTTACTTCAGAAAGACACAGAGTGCAAAGGTTGGTGGCAAGATTAAGTGAATGTCATCATTAAAAACACATATAAAGTATTAGGATTTAGACAAGTTTAGTTAATTTAGTATTAGGATTAGACAAGTGTTTGTCTGAAGTCAGATGCAAACATAGAAGATCAGGTTGCTTTGCAGGTCATGGAGTGGGAAGAAAGTAAAGATAAAACCAGCTAAGTTATCTCTCTTCTAACCCTACTCTCATGGAATTTAAGAAGCATTTGGACAAGGCACTTAGGCACATGGTGTGACTATGGAGTTGTCCTGTGCCTAAAGAGGAGTTGGACTAGATGATCCTAATGGGTCCCTCCCAACTCTGGCTATTCTGTGATTCTGTCTGTGATTCTGTGAAGTGTCAGCCACATCTCATGCTTCTCTAGCCTTGTTACTGCAACTGAAATTACTTAGAACTAGTGGTAGAAGAAGAGGAATTTCATAATTTGCTACTCTTCCCTCTTAATCTGGTTTAAGAAAAATTGTATGGCTGTTATTTTAGTTCTTCAGGAAGTTAATAAGTAAACTAAAGCAAGATAACTGCCTCTTAACACTCTTTGCAGCTTGTCTGAGCACACTTAGCTCTCCATGTTCTCCCTCCTGTGACAGAGTCAGTTTACAAATGTGATTTGAGTGAGTGGGAAGTGAGAAGATAGGAAGGCTTCTGGTGAGGTTCAGAGGGATGTCTACTCCCTTTGTGAGCACTCCAGGAATGCTTTTCTGGTATCTGAGAAGATTGTTGTGCTGAAGTTGTTATTGGGAGGTGATAGGGGTTTTAAAGTACAATAGGCCTTTAAAAGCTAGGCTGGCTTTTTCTTTTCTACTCAGAGGTTTGTTGCTCCTCTTAATGCTTAGTTTCAAGAAGGTTGTTTGATCACAGATTGTCAGAGTGAACAGTTCAGGTGCTTATCCCAGCCAGAGCACCTGAATGGAAAGAGTCTGATACCTTAATACCTCGAGTCAGGCAGCCTTTCAAGGGAGGAGTAATTGTGGTACTTAGACTTGAGAAGGCACCTCCTAAGGAGCATGCATACAGATGGCCCTGCTAATCTCCTGCCAATCCCTGGGCACTTTGCACTTGTTTAGATGTTGGGCATTTTACAGTTCCAGCAGGTGTGGAGGCCTGAGTCATCCTCTGTATCACTTGGAGTGTCTTAACAGTGAATTTAAGATCAGTAAAAGCTAGTGTATTGCTAATCAAGTCAGCGGGTAGGAAGTGCCACAGAGATGAATGATTCTTAAACATTGCATTCACAGAAGTGTAAGAAAATATTTCCCCTCTGTAGGATTCAGCCTTTCAGGCTTGGTCTGTGTACATTAAACCTTTCCCAGTGAGGCCAACCAGCATGGACTGGCTGGCATCAGGTCTTACAGTAGGTGCTGATTCAAACTTGTGCTGTGGAGATGAATTCTCATCCTGCTTATCATAAGATGCTGCAAAAAGCTGGGCACCAGCATGGTTGCACACTTCTGGTGGTAACTGTGTGCTGCTGTTCTTACTGCTGCATTCCTCAACTTAACAGTGCTGGGGTGGACCTTGCAGGCTTCCTTTGCAGCATGTCTCATTTAGAAAGCTTGTCTTCTAGTCCTCCAGGAACTTAATTACACTGGGTTTATCTCGGATTAGTTTCTTTTAAGCCTAAGCAGTGCTCCTGATTTAACCATAATTAGCTTTTAGGCCTACCTGTCCTGCTTATGTTACACTGAAAACTTAGTATGGATACCTAAGTGACCTGAAGTTTACACAAGAAGTGTTGGGCTCCTTGAAGTATTTAGGTCACAAGTCTGAGAAGCAGCTGAGGGAACTGGGGTTGCTTAGTCTGGAGGAGAGGAGACTCAGGGGAGACCTTCTTGCTCTCTACAGCTACCTGAAAGGAGGTTGGAGCAAGGTGGGAGTTGTTCTCTTCTCCTCGGTGACTAGCAATAGGACAAGAGGAAGTGGCCTCAAGTTGCATCAGAGAAGGTTCAGGATGGATATTAGGAACAATTTCTTCCCTGAAAGAGATGTTAAGCATTGGCCCAGGCTGCCCAGGGCAGTGGTGGAGTCACCATCACTGGAGGGGTGCAAAAACCGTATAGAGGTGCCACTTTGTGACATTATTTAGTGGCATGGGGATGTTGGGTCGATGGTTGGACTTGATGATTTTGGAGGTCTTTTCCAACCTCAATGAGGCTATAATTCAGTGATTGTATGAAGTGAGGGGCTTGTGGTTCTCATGTTTGGATTTAGCACTCCTGCTGACAGAGCAGTTTGCTTGCAGGAGAATGTTAATGCTCACTTGTAACACTAATTAAAACAGCAACACTACAAAGCTCACAGAGGAAACATTCAGTGTTTTGAAAAGTTATGCTGTGTCAAGAGGCAGGTTTATGCAGCCTGGCCACTGTTTACATCTGGGACCAAATCTGTTTTAATTTGCTATTTAATGAACAGAAAGAGGTGGCCTGAAGAGGGTTTCAGTTCTGTGCTTGGGAGTGAAATCCAGAAGCTTTCTTAGAGAGGCTTGAATCAAAGGAGTAGTGAAGCTGTTAAAGAGCATTACTGTGCTGCAGTACAGTTGAATTCTACATTATTTACCCATCTTCCTTTTCAGTAGCTGTTGCTTTATATTGCTAATATGAAAATAAGAACTGGTGAGCCAAAAGCAGAGGGAAGATCACCATCCCATTCTTTTGGTCCAAAATGTTGAAACCAAAACTATGCTGAAAAGATTTGGAAGTGTTTATGTACAGCTGTTTCTTTACCCTGTCTGCAACTGCTGGGAGTTCTCCTGTTTTCTGAAGCATCTCTACTGCTGCACTGTCAAACCTATTAATAGCTTTCTGTGTTTTTTCTTCTTTTAAAGCAAATTGATGGTGAAGCATTTCTGCTAATGACCCAATCAGACATAGTCAAAATAATGAGCATTAAACTGGGACCAGCCCTAAAAATCTTTAATTCCATCCTGATGTTCAAAGCTGCAGAGAAAAACTCACACAATGAGCTTTGAAGAGAATGGAAACCGTGTGAGGAGCCAGCACCAGCTTTCTCCCCGGGAGCTCATGTTTTATTCAAAGCACAAAGACTTGCTAGAACTGTTGAGTAAGGACTCTCAGAAAGGAAGAAGCTCAGCACTGATGGACTATTTATATTCTCCTAGCACCAGTACACATCTGAATCCTTCTGGGAAATGGGGAAGCTTTTGAGAAGGTACTGGCTAACCACACAAGTCTTCTTTACCAAACCAATGGCGCTAATTCTGCAGGGATGCTTGGGATCCCTCACTTTCCTCTGGACAGCAAGGAAACCTTCATGAATTATTTATGCTGTGTAATCCAAGGGAAGGTTAATATTTTCTAAGGATTCTTGACTTCTACTTCATGTCCCCATTTGACTTTTCAAAAGCTTTGACTTCATACAATCAACATGAAAAACAAACTGCTTAGCCAAAAAACTAGGCTACAGGTAGCCAGACTTGAGACTGTTAATGGCTAATAGATATTTGTGCCATAGTTTCAAAAGGAAACACTTGATGTTCCATCTGTGACACTTTATGCTCCAGCATATAACTTTACAGATTCTAAAGTTGTCTGTTTGCTTGTAACAGAACAAACCTTGTTGGGGTTGAAATGACAAATGCTTTTTTGATAACTGAATGTTTTTACTTTTGCACGGTTACAAAACATGTTCTGTGAGGTTTTTTCCACCAGCATCTTTAATGTATTTTAACAAAAGAGCATTAGAGAGGAGGCTGCAACTGAGAAATAAAAAGTTTGACTTCATAGAAGACTTTGCATTTATGCTGCACAATGGAGTTCCCAGCCTTTTCTAGGGAGCCTGCTACAGTTCTGCACATGAAGGAAAAATACATGTGTTTTGAGGTAAGAATTGAAGTTTACTGTATTTTAAGGTAAGGATATTAGCAAAAAAGAAAATCTCTTCATTCATGTCTGCACATGCCAGTCTCCAGTATAGTTTTCCCCAAGAGTGGAGAAAACAGTGTGCTACTCTGGCTTTATATTCAACATAGGTTTGTTTTCTCAACGGTGGGAGAATTATCTCACCCACCACTTCCTAGCTGGAAAGTCTGATTTATAAATGAATAAGGCAGAGGGGGAAAGCCAAAGAAGAGAGGAAGAGGATATTTAAATGCATCTGGTGCCTTGGCACATCCTAGGTGTAGAATGCCTGCCTTTCTCTGGGTCATTAGCAGGCTGCAGGTGCCACCAGCAGGTTCTTAGGTGAGGCAGCCTATTTTTTTGGAGGATTATTGTAATGATTTGTCAGGGAAAGTCATTGCACTTGGTATGTATGTAAGATGTAAACCAGATGGCACTTTCAGTGGGAGAAAGCCTAGCTGCCTGTGTACTGAGGGCTGTTCCAGAAGAGAGAAGAGTTAAGGTTTTTGCAGCCCTCTTAGTGCTCAGTTGCTCAGCCTCTAGAGCTGAGAACAAACAGCATCTCTGTTGAGCAGAGCTGGGAGAGTTTTCTATCTTCCCACAGATTCTGCTAGGCTCTTCTTTGGCTGAAGTTCCTTAAGATTTCAAGAGCTCTCTGTGCCCCTTCCAGGTCATGTCAGTGACTGGTACCTGCCATAATAGGAGGTGAAACAGGGTCAGTATAAAGTCAGTTGCATTGCTCTGTTGATTTCCTTCCATAGCATTGCATAAATAATATTTTTTACATTTTGTTCAGTATTTGTACATTCAGATTGCACTCTTACTGTACTACAATACAAATAAAACCTGAACTGGAGCTGTCTGTTACATTTTTGTGTGCCTAGGATTCTCAGATGAAGCCAGCTCTTCAGGAGGGTGATTTGGAGTAATTCCTCACCATAGCTCAATGTGGCCATGAATTTAAAAGAGCAACTTGGCTACTGCTGTCTGCTTTCTCCCTCAACACTTCCATCCAAGGCTCACAGGCCACTTGCTGTTGCAGTCAGAATCCCATTAATGGACTTGGATTTTGTCACTGGCAACAGCTGAATTTTCCTATGCAGATCAGTAAAATGCCAAATTCTTCAGTTTTCTTTCCTTCTGTCCTAAATGTACTTTATTTTCCCTCATCCTGGGTCTCTCTTGTGTGCCAGCTGTGTTGCCTGCAGTGAAAACTAGTGAAGAGGTCTGCTGCTCAACAGAGATTAGTTGGGGATGTTAGCAGCACCCTAAATTTTTATATACCTACATACAAAGTACTGTGGTTTAAGAAATGGATTTGAATTAATACCATTTACAAGCTGTAGGCTAAACCTCAGGGAAATGATGCAGAGCCCAACTTCTTATTCATATAGCTATCACTGCAAACAGTGAGGACATGCATAATCCTTACTTTTGTATCCCATGTGATGAGTTAGGGTGTAGTCACCTCTCTAACAAAAGCTACACCAAACAAATTCACTCAGAAACTCAAAACACTGGGGAGATGTACTAGATCTTCAAAAGGGCAGTTGGTATTCGTTTAGGTATTGTGTTAGAGATAGCCCAGCTGTCACAGGTAAAGGTTCTCCCCTGATTTCCATGGGAGCCACGTGAAAAATCCTAACACTTTTAGCCAGACAGTCTGGCCATTAAATGCAGCAGTCTCCCTTCACACTGCAGGGTTTCCCACTGTGACCTCTGCACTGGCGTCAGCCCAGGCTTCAACAAAACTTCTGTGGTTTTCCAAGCTGTGTTTTAAGTGTTTAAAGAATCATGGTGACCACAAACACTGCTTTGCCAAAGAGACATTTTTAGAACTGGTGGGACATTGATCTCTTGAGTAGAATGCAGTGTTTTAGTAAAAAGCTAGTTTCATTTCTGATTAATGCAGTGGATCATGTTTTGCTGTCTGTCCAAAGCTGTGTGCTGTCAGGCAGTAATCCCCTGGGGTGTCCAGGCATGCAGGAGTTAGGAGCAGCATGTTAGGAAGAACAGGAGGCTGTGGAAGAAGAGAGGAGAGGGCCTCTGCTCTGTGTGGGCAGACAGGAGAGTCAGCCTGTGGAGAAGGCTGACTTGTTCTGGGGAACAACTCAGAAAGAAAATGAGGCATTCTCTCAGTCAGAGCTGTGGTTGCAGACACACAGGGCAGCATCCCAGACAAGTCATTCTTGCTATTTGGAGAGCTCATCCTATTTAGCAAATTCAGGATTAATGGTAAAAAAGAAAATGGATGTTTTATGCATGGGGAGAATAGCAAAAACTCATCATCCTGTGAATTAAAAATCTTAGAATAATTTCAATCCACAACAATTATTACTGTAGGCTTTCAGTAATAAAATGATGGTAACAAGTCAATCTTTCATTTGTGCCACTTCAAAACATCAATTGTATTAGTATCTGAGGCAGTGAAGTGCTCACATTAACTCACAATGTGGGGGGTTTTAATTCTGACAGTCAAAATATCCTAATTTGTCAAATGCTCCATATGGAAAAATAATACATGACACATGCAGTAATTTAGAGCATTTTATTGTCTCTAGTGCCTCTAGTCTGCTCTAGAATTACCCTTTAAAATCATGACAATTGCTTAGATTTATTAAGTAGCCACTACACTCCTTTAAAAAGGGCATTATTAAACATAACTGTTCCAGCTACACATCCACTCTCACCAGAACGGCACCGATTTACCTTCACCACAAAGGGATCTATTTAGACCAAACATCAACTGCTGTGGAGAGAAGTGCTGTGTAGACCATCAAATCCTGGGATCCTGGAGTGCCTCCAGTCCTCTCTTTACCTCAGTGGGCAGGGATGCTGGGCTCCTCCCCTCAAAGACCAGGGACTCCAGGAAGCTGAGCGTCCTGTGGATTCTCTTCGGGCAGGGGATAGCAAACACATGGAATGCAGCCAGCAGAGCGGCCAGGGCCATGGTGCAGTCGTCGAGCTGGGCTAGCTCCTCTCTTTCCACATACAGTGAAAACTCACATGCATTCACACTGAAAGGGTTTTTTACTTCCAGTACTGGTGTTGCTGCCTTTACCTGCATTTAAAAAAGGAGATTGCAGATGATGCCATAGCCTTGTTGTGCTGTAAAGATTGGAGAATTCAGTAAGCCTAATAGCTCTGCTTAGAGTTTAGCTTGTATCTCTATAATATTTGCCTTCTATCCAAAAGACAGGCTGGTGTCATCCTGTCCAAGAGCTAAGCTGAGCCACCAAGAGGCCAAGTGATGTGTCCAGGCAATTCTTGGGCACTGCCTGATCCAAGGAAGAGGGACCAAGACTGCTGGTGCTCTTGTCTCCTACCTCCTCGTTCACTGCAGCAAACAGACTGGAATCATCTCCAAAGACATCTGGCAGGAGTAAACATGCAGCAGTCATTTTCAAATCTGTCAAAGGCAAGGATTTCTGCTAAATCACAAATGAAAACGTTGTGGCACTGCAGTATCATCCTGCAAAAGCAGGTTGCAGCCTATGTAATGGTTAACAGCTCAGCAGTGCAACTGTTCAGTCCATTTTGGAGAGTAGTTTGTCCCACAGTGAAGGTTTAGGTACCTCAGCTGGCACTGGGCATTAGTATTCAAATTATTCATGATTGCTACTCAACATTACAACTCAATTTCTCTCATAGTAAGTAAGCAGGCCTTTGGGGTGCTTCTAGTGGAGTTTGGTAGCTGAGTAGTCCTCCTGTTCCCCTCAGCTATCTTCAGAGTCCTCTCTCCCCAGTAAATTAGATGTCTCAGGGGAGTCCTGTTGCAGGATCTCCTGGGACATGGTACCCACTACCCCTCTGCTTCACCTATTGACTGTAACATCTTTTTTGCAGGTGAGGCTTCTGCTGTTGTGTGTTTCACTGAACCTATCTTGACAAGAATTTTATTATCTAGGTGCCAAGTCATCTTTTTAGTGAGAGAAAACCAGGGAAGTAAATACCTTGGGACTTCACTAAGGTATGAGTTAATTTTTTTGTGGGCATATTGTATAAGAAAAAGGGAATTACCACATCCATAGCTTTCTGAGGCCAAAGGTGTGAGCAGAAAGTCTATAAAGGCTTTCTGAGTTAGGCTGTTTCTTGACACTTTTTAACCTATCATGAGCTATTGAGTGCTTGAGTTTTTAAGCTTAAAGAAGAAAAACAAAAAACAAAAGGAAGCAAACAAACAAAACAACCCCAGGATTTTAACCTACTCTATTTCTTTAAGAAATGGCCTGGTGATAAAAGGAGTGAAACTGCTGTAGGAAACTCCCATGTTCAAACTGTGTCACCTCTGATTTGACATCCTGGCAGTATGCCTTGTTTGATAGGAAATGACAGTCTAAGGAACACTTCTCCCAGAGCTAAGTTCAGGCATAGACATGGACAGCTGCAGTTTGGGAAGAATAATGATTCCAAGTAACTGGTTCAAAGGTTTTCTCCCTGCAGAAGCACATTCCTCAGACTTCTCAGAGTGAAAGAGGGGCAGCAGGTACTTGCTCTATGGCAGCTAATGAGCCAAGCACAGCGAGGTATGTGCACCTCCCTGCTGGCCAGAGGAACCAGTTATGTGTCTGCAGAGACAAACCACAGTTACTGCTAACTACTGCTTTTCTTTCACTGGGGTGGTAACTATAACCATAGAAACAGTACCTCTCTTTCTAAAGAAAACTCTTTTTTATTGGACTGTTTCTTCTTTTTAAACCAGAAAATGAGGTTTTTGCATGTATTTTTAGAAAATAATAAGCAATCTTTTACATATCTAGAAACAGATAATTCTGCTCATCTAGCAGTGCTTGTTTTAAGGCAGTTAGTAACTTTATCAAGCTTGCAGTCTTTTATTCACTAGAAAAAAAAAGTTTCCATACCTGACTTAATCTTCCTAGCAATTTATTAGCTTCTATTCTTAATTCTTCCTCATCACTATCTATTTTTCAAGCAACTGTAACAACTGGAAAATGTTTGTGCAGTAAAATTGGAGCTAGTTCCATTACATAAGTAAGAACAATTAGCCACAGCAAAACTCTGATACTCAGAGCAGAAAAGATTTGTACTGACATTTCAGAACCTCTTCCTCTGTGTGCAGCTTCAGATTTTCTTGCAGCATGATGCTAATTGGATTATTCCTCACCACATACAAAGACAATATTCTTTCTGAATAAATCTCCAAAATCTCAACTGTTTTCTTGTAGATGTCCATGTGTGTGAGAAGCTGGAACTCCCTGAAAAGCTAGAAGAAAAACAAATATTTGGTATTATTGCAGGCCTGAAAGAGAAAACTGAAAACAACATGGGGCACACACTTGGAAGAAGGATAAAACTAGCTGAGTAAAATAAGATTATAAACTGGAGGGGATGGTTTGATTTCTTTTCAGAGCAGGGAAGAAAGGCATCAAATAACATCAAAATACTTCAGATAACCCATTGGGGTGGTGGCATGTTCAACACAGGAGTGGTGAATCTTTTGAAGTGAGAAATCTCGAGTTGGATTAAAGAGAACAATGTTGATGGCTAACTCACTGGAAGCATCCAGGAGGATATGTGCCTACAGTTGTATCACATCTGTCACAATGTCATTATGAAAAATAGCTCTGTTACCTGATAAGGGCATCTTAAGAAAGGAAATAGTCTAAGAATGTCTTTTAAAGGTGCCTTAGTGCTGATCATTTCTCTCCGTATTTCTGTGGTCACATTCATTCTCTTATCCACTTCTGTCCAGTTCCTCTGAGGCTTTCCATATTCTTGCTGAAGCCACTTCAGATGGACATCCATGGGACTGCCTTCAAGATGAGCAGGTTCTTCCTATTGAGAAATGAAGGGCAGAATTGTAACAAATGAGCTAACCCTTTCAGCAGATGTGGTGGTTTGAGTGGAGTCAGGATCAGCAGGAAGGTACCTGCAGTGTTGTTTTCAGTACCAGCTCTTTGAATTCATCCTCAGAGTCTTAATAGTTATGTTAGGGCTTATTTGCTTACATTATAGCTACCAGCCAAGTCTCCCAAGCTCAGGTTACATATTGGAGGATATTCATGAAATTCCTGTGCCTGTGCCTGGTTGCCTAATTGTGGTTTATTGGAAATGAGTAGGCAATTCTAGTGGTGACTCAGTCTTCAGCAATATTAGCTCTGTATTACTGAGAGAAATTGTATTTTCTTCTAACTCCTACAAGTCCTAAAAGCAGGACAGCTAACTTTCACATTTATGCAACTGAAGTATCTACCCCCAAGGAGACCAGGAGAACTTAGAAAACTTAATGGGAAGCATTATTGGAGCAACTTGACTGTTAGTGTTTTCATAAAGTACTTGAAGATAGTTAACAATCTTCCTCAAAATTACTCTTCTTGCCCCTGCTGTGATTCCAAACCCAGTAAATACTAAGAGGAGGAGTGGCTATGCACAGCAGTGCAGCAGTGGTACTAGCCTGTGGGCTGGTTAGTTTCCATGAGAAGAGGCAGTGCATTTGCTCACTGAAGGAAGCTGTGATGACATACAGGGGCACTATTAGTACAGTTACCACTCTCAGGCTGCATTTACCCTGGCTTTTCCCCTAGGGATTGTCACTGATACAGCTGTTGTCTGTGTCAGTGGTGGCCTGTGGGTCAACACCAGGGGGAGTTAGAATCATTAAGGATGGAAAAGACCTCCAAAATCATCAAGTCCAAGCATCGACCCAACACCCCAGTGCCACTAAACCATGTCACAAAGTGCCACCTCTATATTTGAACATCTCCAGGGATGATGGCTCCACCACTTCCCTGGGCAACCTGTGCCAATGCTTAACCATGCTTTCAGGGAAAAAATTGTTCCTAACATCCAACCTGAACCACCTCTGATGCAACTTGAGGCCATTTCCTCGTCTGCTTGTTACATGGGAGAAGAGACCAATCCCCACCTCACTCCAAGCTCCTTTCAGGAAGTTGTAGAGAGTGAGAAGGTCTCCTCTGAGCCTTCTGTTCTCCAGATTAAATAACCCCAGTTCCCTCAGCTGCTCCTCACAGCACTTGTGCTCTAGACCCTTCACCAGCTTTGTTGCCCTTCTTTGGACACTTCCAGGAGTTGAGACCCTTCATGCTTTTCCCCAGAACATTTAAGACACAGCTGTGAAACATGCAACATCCAGAAGTGCTTTGCACTGCTGTGTTTGTGCAGTGAAACTTTCCAATATAATTAACATCCTTTTTTAAATGGTGCATGTGGTATTCCAGGAATGGGTCCACAAGATACACAGTTAAAAAAACTCTATCCCTTCTAGTATATATCCATGGATTTCAATAGCTGTTAGGACCATAGCAGAAAATCAGCCCTGCATGTAGTACAGATACCTACTGTGACCCCTGCAGGTACTCCCCTAGTTCTTGCTAGGATGCTCTATTAGCACAGTCTGCACTCTTTCTAATAGAGGAATTTAGCCTTAATTGTATTACAACAGTAACTGTTTATAACCTGCTTGAGTAGGCATTCATGTGCTCTTCCTCAGTGCAGAGGATCAGAGGTGATGAGGCAGCCTCATACCCTCCTCTACCTGGCTTCTCCTGTGGGTCTGCTTCCAAGCCTTCTGCCTGTAGAGCAGGAACTTCTTCAGCCACATGATGTGGAGCACAGTGGCTTATTCTCAGAGGGACTGTCACCTTCAGTGCATTGCTTGCAGAGGCAGGAAGGCAAGGCAAACCCAACCCTATGTGCTGTAACCACACACAAACTGACTGGGTTGCTTAGAAACAACCACTGAGGAGGAGGAGAACAGGTTGTGACCTTTAGTCCAGCTATCTCCATCCCCCTTGTCAAGGCAAACACCACTCACATTGACAGACTTTCCACATTCTTGACAGCTAGTTTAGCCAGTGACATTAATTAGGTAAATGAGGCCATTTGGACATTTTTCTAAGCATCAATAGCAAAATAGGGCAGTGGTATAAGGAAAAAAACCAAAAGTGATGGAAGGCCAAAGTTTGTTGTGCAAATCATCCATTGCATATGAGCAACACAAGCAGTGGTCAGTGCTGGAAATGGGTTTTCTTGCAGTGTTCAGCCTGCTTAGAGCAATCACCATCTGAAATCTGTCCATCTTTTTAAGCTGCACTTCTTATTGTTCAAGAGCAGAACAGAGCAGTCAGACCTCACTGGTACATTAAGTCAGTGCCAGTGACTGTCTTTGGCAGAACCAGTGTGGAAATGGAGAAGAGTGAATTTAGATGTTTGTGGATGAGGAGCTGTTTGCAGCCAAATGAGCTGAAAATCTAAAGGGCAAAAGCATTCTGATTTATGATGTCCATTATTTCTAAGTATAGCCTCACTGAAATAAAATCTGAAGCTTTTTGATAGAGCAGGAAAGTTTGGCATCACTTTAATATTCCACAAATTACTTCTGACCTCAGGATTTTTTAGATTTTAACATCAAAAAGAGGTTTGCTTGTATGAAAAAGTTACAAGATACCATGCTTGCAGCAGAATGTGTCCAGTGGGTAACTTGCTTTATAACTCAATTTCCATTATCTTCAGCCCTTCTTCCTCTCTTTGCAGATTTGCCTTTTCTCTAGTAAAGTGCAGTGAGTGCCTGTTAACTCAGTCACACCTAAAAGCAGCATTTGCTTAAAATGTTCTCAGTTTTTCCTTTTAGTTTGTGAACAAGTTCATTTTTAAGGTATCTGGAAAGGTAGAGAGGTGGCTTTCTTTTGAGGGAAAGAGTAGGTCACCATTTTGCAAAATATTTGAAGTTTTATTGGACCAGAATGATGCCAAATGTGATTTTAAATCTTTCAGAGTTCACTTTATCATTGCTGGTCCAAACAGGAAGAATCTGGGTTTGGAAAGCTGGTTACTGAACCAATCTATCAGCCTATCACATGCTAATTTAGGGAGGACTCTAGATCCTCTCCACTTTAACCATCAAAGTGAGAAAGCTGGTTACAGCACAGCAATATGCCAGTCACATTTTGACAATGAGGTTAAAGCTTTGTTAGTTCAGTACTGCAGAAAAACAATCCTGTCTAGACCAGATAACAGTTCAGCATAGATACAGGACAGAATGAAGTGAAGCTGCCACAGCCCTTTTGCTAGGGAAGAAGGGAGCAATCCTTAAGCATGATGTGGCTTTCCAAGGTCTAAGCTTTCAGTTACTGTGGAAAGCCAGCATCCTAAATCCTAAAAGTCATTCATGACAACACTAAAGTGACATGACTGCCTAATCATGGAGTGCTGAAAGCTCCTCTGGTGAGGACAGCAGGCATCTCTTCCACTCTGCAAGGGTTTACACCAGTTCCTGAATGGTAAATGCAGACTAGCTGTTGCTAGCAAGGTTTCTTTTGTACAGAGTGCCAGCAGGAGCTACTGACTCCTCAGTTTGAGAGAGTGAATTTCAAATGGGACCAGTAGAGTTAAAGGGATGGATGTGAGGACACTAGACTGCATGCTATTGGTCTGTACACTGCCAACTGTGGATTCAGGTTCCTCACCTTGGATGCTTTGGAAATATTCCTTTGGATGGAGACTAATCTGCTTGCTGGAAAGGGTAGAAACCATGTGATGGTAATGAGAACCATCTCCTGAAGCAGCAGTGCCACATGGATGGGTTCAGTTGTGCCAGCACTAAATGGGAGCTCCTTTTACACCATACAGTGGGACTAGGACTGGGTTGCTGATGAATAGCAGTGTTGGTAGAACTGTCACATTGCCTTTCATTATTGCAGCTCTTGTCAGTTCCCAGCAGCAACTAATAATACTTCCTTTGGAAAAAAAACAAGTTTTCCTTGCTAGATGCCAATGCATACTCCAAAAGCAGGAATGCTGCCAACACTTCTTGATTGCTGAATCTACCTGCATCAGAGTTAGCATCAGTGCTCAAGGTACTCATACAAGAAAGCCTGACAGACTGTGTTTCCGTGTCTTCTCTATGCCTAAAGGAAGGATCTGATGCTGGCATAGTCACACTGGGAATGTGGTAGGACCCTTGTTTGGGATAACCTTGTCCATTAATTGGGTTTTGTAACAGCTTTCACAAGTGAGCATAGTCTGGATCTTGTGTCTTTATTTTTGCATATTGAAAAGTGGGTCTTGCTATTCTGTCTGGAATACATACAGGCACAAGAAATGATAAAAACACAGTGTACTGAATAATTTTTAGTAACACTGTAATAAGGGACAGTCCTTTCTTCTGTGGTGACTTTCATGTCTCAGTGACATTTAGTGTGCTGAGCACTGGGGCATTTTGTATCCAGAGGAATGCTCAGACCAAGTTATGATCATTAGAAAGTGAAGATTTGCTAAAGAAAAAATAAAATAACAAACCAAAACCACAAAACAAAAAGAAAAAAAGATCCCAGACTCATCTGGAACAAGTCTGAATCTGAAAAGCAGGCAGAAAGCTGGACGCTGCTCAGGGGCTGTCTTCTTGCCTCAGAGGGTGGGAAAGAACTAAAGTCATTGCAAGCTGTGCCACCTGTCATGTCCAAACACTGAACACAAAAGCAGGTGGAAAGGTGAAACACCATGAGCAGACTGCTTTAATGCCAAATGAACATGTCACCTGCTGCAGGATCCATGCTGACTTGTACTCAAACCTGATGTTTAATTAAAGGAGGCTCTGCTTTAATTACACCTAATTACCCTTTTGAGCCAGGCAGACAGTTTCAGAGCTAGACTTACATGCTAAAGCTAGCTGCAAACTTTCAAAGCCACATAAATCAGTTTATTTCTGATCACAGCTGCTTGCTGATGTGTGAGCTGCCAAAACACACAGCAAAAGCAAAATGGGTGAAATGAGGTTTTCTCTACCAAGGGACAACCTGAATTTCAGGAGGGAGATACTGAATGACCTAAGTAAGGAGGGTGAAGCTTAAGATCTATGCCAGGAATTTGTGTTTTAAGCTTTTATTTTGACTCTAAAAACGTTTTAAAATACAAGCTAAGCAACACCACCCCCTAGGTATTCCCCTCAAAGATCCCATTACCACAGTACAGGCACTGAAAGATCTTTCACATAGGCATGCTCCCATTCTGGCTGTGCAGACATTCCAGCACTTGATTTGGAGACTTGTAATCTTAGAGGACAAGGGGCTAGCACCCCTGCTTCATCTTGGACAGCACTCACAGTAGAGATGGAACCTAATGCTGTTAATTAAGGAGGTTTCCTGATCAAGTTCTGAATATCCCTCAGACACTGAGGCTCTCTGTCAGCCACAGTCCAAGCTTCTTACCAATGTTGGTTCAAGGGAGCAGCATTTGAAGCAAAACTTCCTCCAGTGGCAGAATGGAAAATACACTGCACTTGCATCACTTTCCTGTGATGCTGGTGATTCAAAAAGGACTATACTGTTCAGTTTTGCTTGAATAGAATGCTCTGTGGTGAGAAGCACATCAGATGTTTTAAAGAAACTGGAGGAGAAAGCCAGATGCTGCATCTGGAAGCAGTGCCCTGCATGGGAAGCCAAGTAACCTTCATGGTGTGTTTGAAGGAGGAATAACTGCTGGTGGGTGATGGGGCTTGGACACATCAAGGGGCAGACATCATCTACGGCACTAGGCACATCCCAGAACACCACAGAAAGCTTGTCCTAGCAAGAAACTGTTTTTTCACATGATGAAAGAGAGTGATTAAGGATTTTATTAGTACTAACAGCTGTATTACTCTTTCTATATAAAAATAAATGCCAGCTATAGCAGTGAGGCATTTCCTACCAGAATATAATATTTTTCTTGGTTTCATACCATTACAAATCCAAGATTATACTGCCACAAAGCACATTGGACAGAGGTAGATCTTACCACTGTTCAGAAACTAAAGCTCAGTACAGAAGTCAGCTGTGTGGCTGGTAAGTAGGTCAGCTGTTGGGAGCAGATGTGCCCTCTCATCTGCACTGCTTGCCTCTTGGCTTTGACCTGTAATGCCCTAACTGTCTTACTCTGCCTAGCTAAGAGAGAGTGTGGAGACACAAAGGGGCTAGGAATTCTTCACTGATTACTCTCCAAAGGTGTCCTTAACCTGGAATTAATTTCCCACCCTTTTAGGCTTCTAGGGCCTACAAGGCTGATCTGTTCTTCTAGACTTGGAAGAGGGATGAAGGCAAGGGGATCAGGCTAATGGTAATTTGAATATCATCTGGGGTTGCCTGTGATATTGGCTTCTAGACCAAATATTTATTTTTAGAGGCTAAGACACTTTGTTTAGCTGTTGAAATTTATTCACAAAGCAGTTAGTGCCAGGAATTGGCAGAAAGGTGTCTTGATGTGTGTTCCTAAGTATACAGAGTGAAAAATCCCACACTGCATTTGTTTAAAGGAATATTAAACATCTTCTTCAGCTGTTCACATTTGTAGTGACACAATGTAGGATCTCAGAGCCAGACATACCTGCTTTCAGTACAGAAATAAATATAAACCAAGGAAGTTATAATTAACCCAATATTGTGGGCCTCATTCTTAAGCCTTAATAGGCTCCACAAGTGTTAATTCTTCCATTTATATTTATAATTTATTTATATATATGTTCAGAATACAAGAAAAATTTATTCTTTACTGCATGCAAGACTCTTTGTTGTTTTATACTCAATATAAAGGTTTCTTACACATTCTACAAACCTTTCCACTAAAGCAGGCAAAAAGAGGGAAGTGTTTGTTCCTGCACATGTTAATCAAAAGCTTCTTTAAGAGAAAAAAAGAAACAAAAAAACCCAAACAAACCCAAAACACCCAACATTTGAGTAGAAGACTACAGCTACCTTTAAACACAAGGGTGATGTGTGCAGAAATGCATCCAGTAAACCATTCTTACTCCCCTACATGGTAAACAGCAGGATGGACATGTGCAAACTAAAGCCAAATATCTGCTTACATATCTTCTTTATGACACTCTTACAGTTGTTTAAATCTTAGCACATTTTAATTGCAGCACCATAAAGTGTGAGGAGCATTAGCAAAGCACAACTGGAACCTTAATGTGTTTATGAAAGTGTATAAATATTAATTAATATGCATCAAACACTTTCTGGACAGTGATAGCTCTCTGAATTATCTAGCTAAAGGGATATCCAGCAACTGCATGCCCACATTCATAAGCATCCCTGTATAGATCACACATCAACACAAAAAGCTTTACAAAACAAAGTGCAATGTGACTGGGATATGGCCATTTACTACCAGCTGATATATCACTTTGCATTGCTATCTGTGGAGAGGTTTCAGCTGTTAGACAGAAGACCCTATTGCTTCTCACTCTACTTGGAGGAGTATGACCTAAAGCAGAATGGGAATACTCATTAAAAGAGAAAAATACATCAAAACCAAAACCTAACCAACCTAAAAAAAACCCCAAACAAAAATACAGACAGAATTTTCTGTCCAATTGACAACAACTTCAATAGACAACCACTGTGCAAGGTATCCAGTATTGAGTTCAGCTCCACTGTTGGTACTTTGAAATGGAAAAATAAATAGTACCTGGCTGTAGGACAAGCTCAGTACAAAATGAGTTTATACAGGATGAAATGATTTTCCCCTTAACTGGCTGGTGGCCTTATCATCAGAGAGGAGCTAAAAGACACAGAACTCAGTAAAGCACCAAAAATCTTACCTCTACCTGCAGCTGGACATCAGCACAGGAAGATTTCCTGGTCTGTCCTCGCCTGTGGCCAAACTTGCACTTGTTCCTCAGGACTTGCTCATCATCCTCAATGGGTCTCCGCACGTATTTGAAGCGATCCTTAAGGGCCCGTTTCCACAGCAACTGCATGGGGGAAAAACCCATCTGTCAGTACTAATATTTGTCAAGAATTTGGCCCATTCCTAAAGCAGGGCACTTTGTTTGACCTAACTGTATTTTATAAACCAGTGTTTGGCACCAAGTGCCTGGCAAAGAGGCCACACAACAAGCATGAGGCCCTGGAACTGGATGGACAGATAACGATGGGGAAGAGGCCTTCTGGGCCTCCCCCCTCACCACGACCACCTATGTTAAAAACCAAAGAGTAGTTGTCATAGGTGACTCCTCTCTGAGAACAGAGGGTCTGATATGCTGACCAGACCCACCTCCCAGGTAAATCTGCTGCCTTCCTGGAGCCTGGTTAAGAGACATTACTAGAAAACTCCCCAGGCTAGTGCAGCATTGTCTGCCCTTGGTAGCAAAGAGAAGTCCAGAGGTGTTCAAAATGGATTCTTGAGGTGATCAGTTGAAGGATCAGGAGCACAGCTGACCCCAGCCAACCCTGGACATGTGTGGGATTTGTTGCTGCAGCCTGATGGGATTCATCCCAGAGTATTTCTAGAGCTGGCTGATGTCATGGTGGGACCTCTCTCAGTGATTTTTCAACACTCTTGAGAATATGGAGAGCTCCCAGTCAACTGGAAGCTGGGACGTGTTGTCTAGAGTTTCAAGGAGGGCAAGAGGGGTGACCCTGGTAGCTGCAGGCCTGTGAGTCTCCCTTCTGTGCCTGGTAAAATTATGGAGAAGATCATTGTGGGAATTACTGAAAAACATCTGAAAGACAACACAGCCACTAGTCACAGCCAGCATGGGTTCACGAGGGGACAGTCAAGTAGTAGTGACAAAAGTAGTTACCTGATTTCTTTTTACAACAAGGTTACTTAGGTGACTAAGGGAAGCCAGTTGATGTCATCTTTTTGGATTTCAGTAAAGCCTTGTTTATACTGGATAAAGCTAACCCTTAAGTTAGTTATTGTTATGCTTAAGGAACCGTGCCAGTGTCAGCCCTAGCGTTAAGTTGCCACAGAGTCATGTAGCACAGGTGCTTGTGTTTTCTTCAGGCATGAAGCCACCACTATGCTGATGCCACCCTATGAGGCTTTTTTTCTGCTTAGTGGGTCATAGAATCTCCTGGTTTAGAGGGGAGCCACAAGGATCATAATATCCAACTCCTGTCTCTGCACAGGACAACCCCAAAAAGTATACCATGTACCTGATGGCATTGTCCAAATGCTTCTTCAATTCTGTCAGGCTTGGCACCATAACTCCTTCCCTGGGAAGCCAGTTCCAGTGCTCCATTTGGGTATTACACCCCAGCACAGTTTTCAAAAGCAGTAATGTGACTGCATGCCTTAAAAATCCCACTCAATGTCTGCCCAAACCATTAAGGTTCCTAAATTTGTTTATAGTTCTGGCCCCATGCATTTGCATTTTGATGCAATTACCTCAACATTATATGCCTAGCAAGAATTCATTTGAAGCACTGTTATTTTTAAGGCTGTTAAGAAACAAGCAAACAAAAACCTTAGCTTAATGCTTCTCTGAAGTGTTCAACAGATGTTAAAATATTTTAAAACATGATCCTCCCAGAATATATTAGCAGCTGACAATTTCAATATCCCTGAAGTTGAGTTTGGCACAGTTTCTTTCTTTTGAAAACCTTTGTTTGGCTAGAAGACAATTTTGCTTATTCTACCACATGAAAGAACATGCTGACACCTATAAAGAGCTTTATATATCCCTCAAAGTTCAAAACATTCATCCTCCCATCCTCAGATAAATTAAAGAGTTTTAACTAAATTATTTCTGTAATAGGATTCTCCTAAGCTTAGCCAAGTCCCTTCTCACACACCTATTTCATGGATGATATTGTGAGCACATACATTTATATGGTTTCCCTGGTGGGTAATGCATCTTCTGAAAATGATGTTTTTAATAAAATTATCAGCTCAAAATGTTATTTGCTATTAATTCCAACACCCTCCTCCCCCCCCCCAAAAAAAACACCCCAAACCACCCCAGAAAGGTTTACAATGCTTGTAAGGGAGCAGAAGGATTAGTCTGTGTCTATCTGACATAGGAGGGAAAGGATTACAGGCAGATTAAAAGCAGTAATTTATTAGTGAATAATCATTTTGTGCTGAGCAGTTACATAAATCAGGCATGTCAGCACTGGGATCCTGGGGCTCACTGGCAGCACAGCACTGCTCAGCAGCCCTGAGCTCGAGGAAGCTGCTTATGCAGAGCCCACTGGCAAGCAGTGAGGAGGCAGAGCCTCCTCTTTTCTTTCCTCATGTGTGGCTGTCTTGAAAATATACAATTGTTGGTTGAAATGAAACGAAATAAGGGCAGTGACACTTTCCAAGTGGTTGTTTGTAACCTTTACAAAAGCAATACATACAAGCAGACCAGTATCCTGTGACTTGTCAAGAAACAGTGTCATGCCAATTTCCTTTGGACTGCTGTGACCATGACCTTGGCTTTTTTCTATATTTTTTCTGTAGAACCTCTTTATCTGTAAGCACTTAGAAATGTTGCATTGGTTACATTAGAGATGGGAAATCCAATAATCTATTTTGTGAGTGGGATAAAGCCTTTTGCATGGTAGAAAGGAAAATACCCCATGGCAGAAGTGAGCTCCAGCACAGCAGAGGAAACCCCAAACTTAACACTCTAAACTATATTCAGCCTTTTCTTTTCTTTTAAAATTTGAAATGCATTCAGGTATTTTTCCCAATGGAAACACCAAACCCACTGTGTAGGATCTGCATCTCCAGAAGTTTGCATCTGTGTTATTTAATAACTGATGTAATGAGTATTTTTGCTTAAAATGCTACTCTTATGTTAGTTTTCCTTTTCTACCTCTAGCTATCAGTCCCCAAATGAAGAGCTTTCTGCCTTACCTCTGAATGATTATATTGATGATAGTTTTCTTAATAACTTCCAATGTACTGGAGCATATCCAGAAAGGACAGAGAAGATGGTGAAAGCAGCTGTTATGAGGAGCAGCTGAGGGGACTGGGGTTGTTTAGTTTGGAGGAGAGGAGGCTCAGGGGAGACTTTATCACTCTCTACAACTACCTGAAAGGAGGTTGAAGTGAAGTTGGGCTTGGTCTCTTCTCCCAACTTACAAGTGATAGGACAAGAGGGAATGTCTTCAAGTTGTGCCAGGGGAGGTTCAGATTAGATAGGAGGAAAAGATTAGATGTTGAAAAGGTTTTTTTCTGAGAAAAGATGAAAGAATGGTTGCTAGCCAATTTTTTTTGTTGTTATTCATCTGTTTCATAAAGGTAAATGAATTCAGCTTCACTGCAAGCCTCATGCTAAGTAGCTGTGCATACATTGCAGGGTTTCTTTTCAGCTGTTGCAGTTGTAACACAACTATCTCAGATCATGAAAAAAGATTTACAGCCTTTTGTGAACATGAAAGAAGAACAGAATGCTTAATAGCATGGTCCAAAAAAAAGGTAATTCATTCTAACCCCTTCCTGCAAACTAAGGGAAACAGAGATACACCTTTAGTGCAATTTCTCCTGCCTCAAACAGTGGAAAGGTTCTGGCTCAGAAGAAGTAGATTAGCTACATTGCAAACAGCTAATTCCAGCTTCCTCACTTATGGTGCTTTCTCCCAAATATGCTTTCTAGTAAGCATGAGAGAAGTATCAACAGATAAAGGACAACAACTCTGAAGTCTTTGCCCCATCACATAACTTCTGCCAGCAGCAGTTCTGGGATCTATCTGGGCAAGAAAGAGCCATTTCCCAAAGGATGGAGTTAGAAGTAGTTTTACACAGGCTGTAGCCCTGCTGAAATGGAAGCCCTTTGTAAACCTACCTTAAGAACCTCTATTTAAAAAGTCTTTAAAAGTTAAAGGCTGTAAAAAGATCTTCAGAGCCTCCCTCCCAGAACTTCATTCCTGCTCCCCTTCACAAAGGCAGCCCTGGCATTACCCAGGACCCCAACCAGGGACCCCCACTGGGGTATTCAGGGAGGAAATCTGATTGAAAATAAGGGTGGGCCATAGTTCCCTGATCCTTCTGCTCCTTCTTTCTGAGATGGCTTGGTTTCCTGTAGTCCCTTCCTGCCTACAATGCCTGGGCTCAGGGCAGGGCTAGAACAGCCACCCCTTAATCCCTCACATATTTTATTTATTGTCAGAATTATTTGGCTTTCTGCAGCCCCAGTATATGAGATCTATATTCAGATACATTTAAAGCTAACCATTTCTACTGAGTCTCACAAGCTTTTACAGGATGCTGTAAAAGTATCACATGACAAAGCAGTGATGTGAGTTCAAGAAGTGAACAGTGTCCTCTGAGACCACAGATATGTATTCTGGGTCACAAGACTGAAAAAAAAAGAATGCAGTTTAAATTTAACTCCTCTCTCTCCACTGCTTTCTGTTATGTCCCCACTGAGGTCCCAGCCAGTGCTTTTAAATAACTTTTCTTTTTAATTAAGCCTAGATTCCCAAAACACCTAAACCCTGTAGCTAGACATCTGAAACATGAGCAATCAAAGTGCATTGCAAGACCATCAGCCATGTGTCACTCCTCATCCAGGCACTTTTCTAAAGGCTTGGTTTCTTTGTTGTCAACAATAAAAATAAGTCACCTGTACTTAAATTCATCCTTTGGGGGAAATCCATCCAGAAACTGCACCCAACAAGCAACTTGGGGCCACAAGATCTCACAGAGGCTTTGAGGAATGGCTGTAACTGGATTAATCTTTAATTAATATAATGAAATAAGAATGATTCAGCAAACATGTTGAAGTGAAGCTTACAGTTCTGAATAGCCCTGGTATACAGGAACTGGATATTGATTTTCTTTGACCTAGGTTATTTTCTTGTGACCATGTTGGGGGGAAAAAATAGTATTTCTGTATTTCTCCAGCCAGAGCAGCATTTACAATACTTACAAAGCCATTCCCATCTTCATCAAGGAAGGGGTATGCCTGCAGCAGAGCACTGACAACAATGTTGTATTGCTGACTGTTTGGATACCTGTGCAAAGAAGATGGAGATGTAAAAGAAATAGTACTCTAGACAGTATTAGACACTGTCTGGAGTCTATACTGATGTAGATTAAACTGGCTATTTCTCAGCCAAACAAATCCTTTCCAAACAACAAAGAGAACAACTTGAAGGTTTGCATGAAACCTTCCTGTTGCCTTCAACATGTTGCAGGCTCTTAGCCTCCTCTGTTCAAGCAAACATACAGAGAATGGCTTCACATCCATTGCAGAATTGACTTCTGCAGCCAGTAGGTCATGCCCCCAAAGCAATGGAATGATGTTTACTCACAGTGATCCTTCGAGGTATTTTGTCATGTCTGCTTGTAGAAATTCAATAATCCTGATTCTCATACTGTGATCAGGGCATTTTTGTTCTGCCAGTATGCACTTGACATCATAAGGGAAGTCTGGCAGAGCATAAGAGCTTGTCCACTGCCATGGCTTGTGTCTTGCAAAAAAGGGTTTCAGATTTTTTCTGTAAAAGAAAAGATTCTGTAGCCATGATCATGTCTTTCTTTTAGGGGAATGCAAGCAAGAAGGAAAGAAACATGCAAGCAAAAACCCAACACAAAGGGAAGTTATTGCTGTAAAAATTCGAGGCTTGCTCTCTTGGCTTCCACCTAAACAGCCACAAAAGCTGCAATCAGAACATACAGGGTTAAAACGAGATGCTGGCTGTGAAATGTTTTAATCAGCAGCTGGTAGAAGGTGATCACTAGCTGGAAGCAGAAGGCAGTTGAGGAAGCCACTGGGGGCTTGCTGCTGTTGTAAAATATCTTTATCTGCCAAAAAATCTATCATGCAAAGGGATGCAGGCAGTTCCCACCAGCACAAGGGCTGCAAACAGACACAGCCCCCAAGTACCCACAGCTCCTGTCCCAAGATCATCAGCACTATTTACAGATGTCACACCCCAGCTGGGAGGAGCCTGAGGCAAGGTATCACCACAGGTTACTCAAGTGCTTCCCACCTCCAGAGAGCCTGCTAAAGCCTAATTCAGAAGGAACACAGGGGAAAGTGGAGATAAACTGAGCCGAAGGTCAATGGAGAGCCACCTAAAAAGTGAAGTTGTTCTGGCAGCCCTAGACAGCTTCCCAGTCATAGCAGTCCAGACCCAATGGAGAAATGTCAAATGGGATTAGTAGATTAAAAAAGGAAATGTAGATTAATTTGGGACCCTTACAGCATTAGTTATAGCCTCAATATTT
This sequence comes from Galbula dea, assembly GCA_013399015.1. Classification (NCBI taxonomy): domain Eukaryota; kingdom Metazoa; phylum Chordata; class Aves; order Piciformes; family Galbulidae; genus Galbula; species Galbula dea. Next base: position 90,040 of record VWZX01009197.1, on the reverse strand, counting down.
TCTTTAGTAGCTTAGCTTGTAATTCTCATAACCCTGTTGACCTGGTTATAATGGCACATCATCCTGACATCTTTTAATGTAGCTTGGTAATTTGCAAGGTAATTAAAGCTCTACAGCCATAATATAACTTAACCAACTCCAGTACTACAGTGCTGGGAAAAAAAAGTCAGTCTGGATACTGTCATCTGATCCTCAAAGATCTGTTAACTGTAGTAGCAGTACTCACAGCACTACCATTTCCCCATGCAAAACAGGTATAACATGGACAGGGCTGCTGTCTCTCCAAGCTCACTAGGTTTTATGGTGCAAACTTGTAATGAACTTCTATTAGTGCTTTTGCAGCCTCAGAAGAAGGTAAAGCCATGTGGGAAGTGACCAACATATCCACACAGACACATCCATGTCCTTTTTTTGGTGAGAAATGAATACACAAATGGGAAAACACAGCCCAACCCAGATTCTGACAACACTTGCAAATCCCTTCTGTGCAAATAAAGTGCAGATGTTCAATGTAGCACTGAGGAGGAGCCTGTAAGCTTGAATCCTGTCCTTCCACCAGCTTTACTGGTGAATGTGATGTAGCAGACAGGCTGCAAGTTACTACATACTATTTCCAACACACTATCCTTTCAACTGGCTTAGAAATGTACAGAGGTTTAAATCGGGCAGTAATTTGTAGCTGAGCAGCCCTGATACTCCTGTGGTTGCACTGAATTTCCATTTTGAAAAGTGGAATGGTTTAGGAGGTTCAGTTCAGTTTGACTGAACTCTTTTTTCTGGAAGAAAATACATTTTTCTTGGAGTTGGGATGGCTAATAGCCAAGGAAAGAGGCATGGTAACTCTCCCTTCCACCAGACCCTTTGCATTTGCCAGCACAATAAAAATACTCCAAATTCCATTTCTTTTCAGCCTTACCCAACAGAGAAAATTCTTCCTTGCTGTCCAAACAAGATCCAAAAATTCCTTTAGTCTCCACAGTGCAATAGCTGAAATATTTTACTAGCTTTTGCTGAACTAATTGCCATGAGGTAGTCATGTTAGATGTATGCAGTAATACTTGACAGTGAAATACAGCTTTGTTTGAAAAGAGACACAATGCCACACTGAAATTTATCCCCAGAAAGGCTCCCATGCAAATTTGTTTAACTAAAAGAACAGTTCAGTTAAACTCTATCTGCACTGGGATTTATGCATGAGGCCAGACCTTCCTTGATGGTGGAGAACAGCATTACAGTTAGACATGTAAGAACAAACAATTCTAGCCCATTTTTAACCTTCCCTCTCTGGTCTTCTAGCTAACCTGAGACACAAAGACCAAGATCTCAAAGTACAAATTCTGGCATCTTTTCTCTCAGTTCTTCAGATGCTGCAGCTAAATCAAGCCAATGGTTAGCTGCTGCCAAGGGTCAGTCCCCCTCTCCTCTCACTGTCACATGTCTCTTCTGCCACTGGGAAACCTCTAACCCTACAACAAGTTCCTTCAAGGAGCCAGAGTGATGAAATTCTTAGTCTGTCTTCTTGGTTTAGTTTTCTCACTGTTCAAGGCCCCAGAATGGCTCCTCATGAGGTGAAACAAAGACCAGTACAGATGAAGCAAGTTGGTGTCTCTGTGTTGAGCTGCAATATGGAACTACTGCATCCTGAGAAGCATGTGCTCAGCAAGGACACAACTAGTCACAGAGCTTTTGACCACTCAGCTTTTGTAGACAACCACTTTCTGGACTGTATTAAGTCACATCACTATTTCACACAGCTGGTTTCTTTGGCTCCATTACAGCCTTACACTGCTCTTAGACTCATAGAACCATAGAACTGTCAGAGTTGGAAGGGACCTTAAAGATCATCTAGTTCCAATGCACAGCATCTTTACTGAGACATGACACTGTAAAAGAGACACAGCTGTCTCAACTAGCTGTAACAAGTCAATAAAATAATCTTGTGATCAATGGAGACAGCTCAATCAAGATAGTTGTCTTAAAGAGCAGCAGATAACCTACAAGAGGTTCAAATATTAGATTAAAAGTCTGCATCTACAAAGCCAAGGAAAAAAATGGAAGAGAAAAGGAAACCTAGAACTTGCAAGTGTGAAGGAAGGAAAAGTCTGCAGCTGTAGAAAATGTTCCTTTTCCCTAACACACATTTAAAATGCTTTCAACTGTATGACAATATTTAAGGTTGTAAAGGTTGTTTCCATCAAAAGGAAGAAATGGTGACAGATGATTAAATATCAAAAGAAACTCTTTCTCCTCTCTCAATAATAGAATAAAATAGAGCTCTCTTTTCTATTCATCATTCTGAGATCTGTGCCTGAGAGATTCTCATGCTTTTCTCTCCATGTGCTTCACTGCCTTTTCCTACTTTCCAGCACAAATGCACAGTTTCCCAGTTCTTCCCTAGAGCTTGCAGTTTGCAATCTGCCCAGTGCTTGATGATATCTTTTATTCTTCCAGTTCCCACTAAACGTTGGGGCATGTATCCTTTAGGCTGAGCAAGAAGTTACCTGCAGCAGTGCTAGCTTCAGCATAGTTAGGAAAGAGTTGTTAGGCATTGGCCCAGGCTGCCCAGGGCAGTGGTGGAGTCACCATCCCTGGAGGGGTTCAAAAAGCATAGAGATGTGGTACTTAGGGACATGGTTTAGTGGGATGCTGGTGATAGGTTGACAGTTGAACTTGATGATCTTCGAGGTCTCTTCCAGCCTTAATGATTCTGTGACATGAGAGCTGACAGAGATCATAGCAGCCCAGCTCCCAGAGCAGCTCCTCTTTCAGCTTTCCCTGCAGGACACTTGCCATAGACATCATCAGGTTCAGTAGCAGCATGAAGGGACAGACAAAATTTATCAGCTTTAAAAAGTTTGTGAGGTGCAGACACAACCTTCTTCTAGAAGCAGTCAAGATTTTTTTGGCAGTTTCCATTCTGAGGAGCTGCATCCTGCAAGTGAAAGCTCTCCACTTCCATCTCACACAAAGGCAGCAGCTGGAGGTTGCAGATGGGGGTTGGGGGGAGGAAAAAATACTCCTTAGGGAATCTAGCTGACAGAACTGCCAGCTAAATCAGGCCACTTTAAAGAAACAGGGTTCATTTGCATTCACCTGTGTAAGATGTGTTATACTGGGTCCAAAGAATTGTATGTATTTGGGGCTTTGTTGCTGATTTTATGACTTTGCTAGACCTCAACAAGGCTTAGTGTCTCCTGCAAGTCATTTGTATGACTTGGTTTATTTCTGCTGTGGAAGAAAGGAGATTTCTCTGTTTTTCTTTTTCCTCCCCAAATTTTGTGGAAGACTAACAGCATCATATCAGTAAATTCAGCTCTGCTTACCAGAAGTGCTCCAAAACTGAGTCCTCTACTTCCAAAACACTGATGCAAGGGTAGAAAGAAGATCTTGTGAGTCTTCTAGGTTTGATTTTTGTTGGTTTTGTTGGTTTTCTTTTTTTGGGTGGGTTTTTTTTGTGTGGGAGGGGGCTTGGTTAGGTTTTGTAATGTAAGTTAGCATTCTTAAGCTCTCTGCTGCTATGACAGAGACAAAATACTGACTTCAAAAAAAAAGTGGCAGAAATTCTCAAACCCCACATCAATTAAAATCCTAAGCTTAAAGAATCTCCTCCAAACTCCACACAAACCAAAGCAAACCCCACACATATAACAGTTTTTATGAAGCTGGAATAACAATTTAGCTGAAATTATCAGGAACCATCAAAACAAAGAATATTTTTTTCTGTTATGATATTTCATTCAATAGGGCAGTCTGCTACTGAAACAATAAACAGCTTCAGAAGTACTGAGAGAAATGAACAGAAGAGTCAGTCAGTCACTGTTAAAATTAATGGGCCAGATGCAATTCATGGCTTTGGAATCCCTAAACATTTGATGTTGAAAAGGTATAATCAAAGGAAGCATCTAGTGCCTTTGCTTCTGAACAAACCAGACAGACAATGCTTCTCTTCTGCTATTGACCATTGTCAAACATTTGACATGGGGTTTTTTAGGGCTGCTTTTCATGTCTGAGTGAACTAACTGAAAAAAAGATCATCAAATCAACTAGAAATGGTTCTAATGATGTCAACAATAAAGTTTCTGCATAGACATGAAGAAACTCTTCTGTTATAACTAAAAAGGCACAGTCCAGCTGAGATTTTCTTTACAGGACTATAGCTGCATACATATAAAAGTAACTTTTGCTCTCTTTTGTAAAGGGAGCAAAATCATCTGAACTAATTGACTAAGCAACAGTTTTTCAGGCTAGCTACTCTCTCTCTCTCCCTCTCTCTTTTGTTTCCTTTCATCTTTTTAAAGCACAAGCATAAGTGTGTTTCTGATAAAACAGGTTGAACACAGACAGGCAATGGGGAAGCAAAGGAAGGAGCTGTATAAAGATCATTAGCAGATTAGAGAAGAGAGACTTTTTACACAGGAAGACAGTGGCAGCAGCAGAGTGAAGGGTTGTCAACTAAGAGAGGGTAGATTTAGCCTAGATATCACAGAATCACAGAACTTTAGGGATTGGAAGGGACCTCTAAAGATCATCTAGTCCAACCCCCCTGCCAGAGCTATATAAGGAAGAATTTATGTTTTTACAGTGAGGGGGGTGAGACACTGGCACAGGTTGCTCCAAAAGGTGGTAGGTGCCCCATCCCTGGGGGTTTTCAAGGTCAGATTGTCTGGGGGTCTGAGCAACCCAGGCCTGCATGGTCACCTTGGAGTCCTTGCTATCAGCCCAAATGTATATGGGAAGGAGCAGCAATGTGCTGGCAATGTCTTTATTGGTATATGAACACTTAGAAAGCCTGGGTTTAGTTAAACAGAGACCACATCTTCCAAATCTGGAGCAAATAGAGAAGCTCAATCCTGTCAAGGTTGGCTAGAAGATCAGCTATCCTGCTTGTGCACATAAACATGCTCTGAGCAAATTACTTCAAGGTTTGCAGACAGTTCAACTGTCACACAACACTCAAGAGCTAAAGAACATGCTTTTATAGAAAGAATAAATGTGCAAATAAACCTGTGTCAGGACATCACTCCTGAAGGAAAAGAGCTGGACCATCAGGTTGGAAACAGTGAAAAAGAGATACATTAGGGATGTCATCTGATAAACAAATACCTTGAGGAAAGGCAGGCAGAATGTATTAAACCAACCAATAAAAGGTGTTTTTTTTCACAGCACTATCAGGTATTTACAAGAAATGACAGCCTGTGTCTTAGCAATAAGATAAACACCAGGCTGCCAGGAGCCATGCAACTGCTAGTGCTCCCATATGGAAAAGCAGGTACAGGGAAAATGTATTTATTGGCTCATCCACTGTAGCTATCACACAGTCTTCACAGAAAAGAGATTAATAAAAAGGCTGGGTGGTTTTACTTCTGTAGTTCCTAGCAGAAAGTTCTTCCACTGAGGTAACCTGCAAACCTTATCTGGTTATACATTTGCACAATTTCAATACAAGAAAAATAAAATTACACAGTTGCTGCATCTACTTACTCTATTTTTGTGAATTAGCAACATTCTTTGATATTTTTGTGATATTTAGTAACATAGAAGAGTGTATTTGACACAGTTGTTAGGACTATCTACAGAAGAAACATCCAGAAACACTTTGAGCCCATTCACTGGCATTAATAATCCATAAAAGCACCCACAAAATATTTCAAACAAAATGATGCCAGTTATTGAAGCTGTAGCTGCCTAGGTCTTTTAGGGAAAAACCCCCAAATCCCAATCTATGTAATTTTAAGTTGTTTTTTCAGATTGCATGAAATGAATGAGGAGACAGAGGCTACAGGTGTGACCTTGGCCAAATGTAAAGCAATCCCACTGAATTGAACTAACCCCTGGCAGAACTGACCCTAAATGTGCTTATATGAGCCTTTTTTGCTGCCAAACAAGTGGGTGAGGTGGGAACAGCCACTAAGGAGGAATGGAAGTTCTCATTGTTCTTAGCTGCTGGTCTAAATCTGACCTGGGTGATGAGAAATGGGTAGCCACACTCCTTCTTACACAGGACAAGACACTCCAGAGTGTTTTAGTTGCAGAACCACCTCTCTATATTACTACAGCTTCCCTTTGCCCAGCAGTTAAGGTGAGAGACTAGGAAAGTAAGAGAGAAACAAATGCACAGACTTTAAACATTCCAAATTTAAAGTAATGGAAAAAGCCAGTAGTAGAGCTAACAGAAATTTCCATTAACATTAAACCAAAATAGAAGATAGGCAGCACTGATCTGATGTGAAGAAACCCTTTTCACCACACACATGGGTTAGAACTTGAGTGAAAAGCCAAGCAAACAACCAACCTACTTCCAAAGTAGGTTAGCAGAATAGACAGGGACATTACTTTCATACTCTAGATGAGGAATCTGTCATTATATTGCTGTCAAAGCAACTTTCCCAGTTTCCATAATCAAGTTTCTAAAACAAAAGCCTTGTTCAAGCATCACAAGCTGCCTGTAGCCTGCACAACTCCTTCAAACAAACATACAAAACATTTGGATTTTCTGCTGTTGTTGAACATGCAATAAGTCAGGACTGCAGGGAGAAGGCAGGAAGAAGGAAGAAAATAATTCAAGCTTAACCTCTGTAATATCAGATCTAACACTGTGAGTCACACCATAGATGTGTCTAACAACAGCATTCATCTCCAAAAATAGCATTTAGCTTGGCATGAACTCAGTGCAGCAACTGATGGATGCAAGGGCTGTTCAATCCCATCCTCAGTCTTAAGTCAACTAAAGCAGCTGTTTCCCAGAAAGACAATTGCCAGCTGCTTATCTGACCTTTAAAGAGAAGCCTTCCTAAATTTACTCAGGTCTACAGGACTATCAAATCATCACAGCTCCACTGACTTTGAGCCCATCATACCTCACTGAAAAAGGGGACACTTCCATTTACAGCAGCAGACTTCTCTCCTCTTCTGCTCCTTTGCCCCAGGGTGAATTAACACTGCTCTTCTGCAGCTCCTTCCTCTTAACAGGCCATTATGGGCCTTCAAAAGCTACTTCTGAGGACACTTGCTGAGAACATTTCCTAAACCCATCCTATTCTGGGCTACTGCTGATTCACACAATCCATTTGGAACTCTTTATACAGCACAAGGCAAATTATTCATCATTAATTACAAATAAGCATCCTTGAGAAGTACAGGCTTAATCCCAATTATTGCAAGTTCATTTCAGTGGTTTCTTCTGGGGGTTTCAGTGATGTAGGTTTGTTGGTAGCAATGCTGAGAGGACCTTTGGGGTTGGGTTTTTGGTTTTGTTCTTTTGAAGCTTGTAGCAGGACTTTCTTTTAAAAGCATTTACTGTGTCCTTCACCAAGTCCTCTCTTCTCAGACAGCCTGATCCTTAACTCCTTGTTACTTCTTTAAAAGTAGACACTTTTGTGAGAAGATCTCTCCCTGCCTCAGAATAGTGAAGCCACCAGTCACATCCATGGGGAGAATCATAACTGGGGTGGTGGTGGGGAGGGAAATTATAGCAGGTAGGGGGATAATGACCAGCCCAAGCTTCCCAAACTGGACAACAATTGCCTTGAAAGAGGCACAGGACTCTCTTCCAGTATCAGCTGCTCATCTTGAAGTAGAAGAGCATGTAGGAAACAAAAACCCCAACAAAACAAAAACCCCAAACCCCACCCATCTTGCCTCCAGTTTTTAGGGAGGCTCATTGTGACACCCCTAAAAATGAGCACACAAATGGGATCAGCATCCCAGGTGTTACATTTAAGGTGCCTCAAGCACACATTGTTTTCATAGCAACATTCCACCCTGTCATGATTAATTTATTAGATTGCTATTGAAATTACATCTGTAAAAGAGCTTTTCTATATCTAGACACAGACAACTCTGTCATTTGCCCCCTGCATGAGGTAACAGGAGACAGTGAGAAAAGACTGAGGATGGAAGGCAGAAAAAAACACTATTAAACTATTTCCTTCTACCAAATCCTAATAAATTTCTACTCCTGCTCTTTTCTAGATATACCTGGATGTACCTGAACTTAGCCTCCAATAATTAGGATCACTTTTTACAAGATACCTATTTAGTCCAAACAAGTATTTATGTCACTGTCAAAAGGTAAGGAAAAGTTAGTAAATACATCATAAACTCACTTTTGCTTTAGTACTCTGTGATCAATTAGTCCTTCTCCATTTTCAGTTGAGCACAGATATTTTTTCTGCTCCACAGGACCAGGAGAATTTAGTATTTGTCTCTCAGTAGACCTGAAAGGAAAATAAAATTCACTAGTCAGGTTTTGTGCAGCTTATAGAAGAGAAATATTTTAGGGTTCTAAAATACCAGTGACAGAAAGAGAAAAGGAGAAGAGTTAACACATTGAATAGTCATGATTTTACATGGTGCTGATGTCTCTTCATCATTAAACATTACAGCATAGGGTGAAAGAATGATTTACATAATGCTGTAAGGCACTTTCTGTTCAGCTAGAACCTTGAACACTTTTTTTCCTTCTGGAGCTTAAGTCCATCTTGAACCTTCAAGTCAACTTTGCATTGCTCCAAGCACTAGAAGATCCCTGAATGCCACCTGGTCCCACACCCTCCCCTTCCTGGTTACTTGTTCCAACTCTGGCCTGTCACTACTACCAAAAATTCCAGACACCCACTTTGCTCTCTATGTGCCAGTGCAAACCAGTGTTCTCCATTTAACCTTTCCACCTCTCTCCATCCTCATATGTCTTCTCCTTTTGTTGGTAGAAGCCAACATCAACACTTTTACCCTGCTCTGGGGGGAAAGGCAGAGCTAAGACAGGCACTGCTATTCTGTGCTATGCTGCCAAGAATTCATAGAATTGTCAGAGTTGGAAGGGACCTTAAAGATCACCTAGTTCCAACCCCTTGCCATGGAGCAAGTGCACCAAAAGCTTAATGTCACACACAAAGTTTTAGCTATAGTGCAAGTTTGATGATGCTTTCATCCAGATGAAAACTAGGTCCTAGAACTGGAAAGGAAGAACAATTTCAATTAATTAATGATGCTGTTCAGACATGTTGATGGCCTGTTTAAAACCACAAGGGAATAAATAACCTTAGTTTGCATTTTACATGTTGTTAGAGATACTCAGTTATAAAACCCAGTTACCACTTACAGCTGATGAGCTAGAAAGTGGCAGCTTAAAACACTATGAAAAGAAATACTACACCCAGATGAATATTTTCTGTACCAGGTACAAACTCACCCACTGATTACTTCTGCACATTTTGGAGAAGTTGTTTCGTAACAGTAGGGAAAGAATCCTATCTCCCTTTTTTGTTGCTGGTATTTATGAATCAGGTCCAGCAGCACTGCCTGGTGCCCAATCTTCTTCACCAGCTGCTGCACCATCCTATCATTCAGAGCCAGGAGAGCTGCACCATTTACTTCTTCTTCTGCAGATTGAAGGGGGTTAAAGAATTACCATAAAATAACTTTGTAGCTTACAGGAACATTCTATATGCCTAAAAACATGATTATGGAGGACAGGCCAAATGCAAGGAGGCTTTCTACTGCTGATGGTCTTCTTCAGCTGCTAAAAGGATGAGGTTGTAGCTACTCTCCTTTCCCAAGCAGTACCAGGAGTTGTAGTCACTGGCCAGATACCTTCCCCTGACAAAAAGCCAAATCTGGAACACAAGAATTGACTGTTTTAATGCCTTAAATCAAGCCTCCCTTAGACCACAGCAGACTGATACACCATGAATGGAGAGCAAGCCCTTTAAGAGAGCACACAACAAATAGCCTGCTCACATAACAGTTCCTCATGCACTCTTTTGTAGAGTGTTTATAGACTCAGACAGAAAACATTTACACAGTCCTGTCTGCATTATTCCAAAAGATTTATACAACATAAACCAGGCCCTGTCAAGCCTCTTAAGCTGCCAGCTCTGACACAGGGTGAATCTATTTACATTCAGCCTTAATCTCATCCTTCAGCATTTCCCAGAGACTCATAATAAATCTGCACACTTATTTTATCAGAGTTCTTACCCTGATAGATTTCTATAAAGTCTGAAGTTAGCATATATATATATCTCTATATATCTCCATGCCCCCAAACAAGGTAGGCTGTGTTAGTTAAAGGGATAGAAATATCAAACAACACCCCCCCACACACTCCACAGACAACAAAAATGCTTACCACGAAACTTAGGAACTAGTTCTCCTAAATTTCTCTCTCTCAACCAGTTGCAGACTTGCTCCACTGACCAGTTTTCCATCTTCAGGTGTTGGAAGGCTCAATCACACTGTGAAATGAAAAGAGAGGATTATTTCTATGCTGAACTCTCAAACAAACTCCAGCATTTCATAGGGAAAACAAATACACTTAGCAATTAATGTCATATTTACATGCTGGGAATGAAAAGAGTGCAAGATAATCCAACTAGTGCCTGTTGCAAGTGGCAGTTTCCTTAGATTCCTTTCTCCACCTCCTCCCTCTTCCCTGCTTGCCCTCTTCTCTAAGAGACAGCCTCATTCCTTATAAAACAGGACCTGCTCCAGTACCATTAACACCCAGGTTTCCACACAGAGGAGAAAAAAAGGTGTGAAATTCACCACCAACAGCTCATCAGGAAATGGCTGATATTTTACAGAAAGGAAAAAAAACCCAGCACCCTCAGATAAGGGTTTGCCACATACATGTTTATAGTAAATCAAACACCTTAACCCTTTCTGCACCACCAAGCAGGTACTCAAGTAAATATTTAACCCTTAATTACCATCAATTAGGGGTAATAAAGCTCCTGGAAAAATGAAGAGGAGGGGACTACTGCTCTTGTTATTTGTTAGTCCTATCCCTCAGGCTGCAAGCTTCCATGGGAAGATGTGGTGAGTGCCCTGAGAGTGAGGAGCACCAGGGGCCACCAACTCCCAGGTGAATCAGTCCAGCAGGTAGAGTGTGCTCCCTCCCTGAAGGACTGATTTGAATCTCTTCAAGAGAAGATTGCTTATAAAGACAAACCTTGTCCTAGTCTGCCAACACCCTGACAGCAAAGAAGTTCTCTCTGAGGGTAATTTCCTTATTAATGTGTTTTAGGTTTACTACATAAGACAGCACTAAGTGCTCCATGAGCATGCCTGCAATCCATAGCAAACAACATTAGAGGAAATTCACAGAATAACAGACTGGTTAAGGTTGGAAGGGAACACCAGAGGTCATCTTGTCCAACTTCCCAACTCTAGCAGGGTCACCTACAGCACATTACTCAGGATTGTGTCCAGGCAGGTTTGGAATCTCTTCAGGGAAGGAGACTCCACAGCCTCTCTGGGCAACCTGTGCCAGTGTTCAGTTTGCTCTTTCCTCACAGCAAAGTTCTTTCTCATCTTTAGGTGGAACTTCCCCTGTTCCAATTTGTGCTCATTGCCTTGCATCCTATTGCTTGGCACCATGGAGAAGTGCCTGGCTCCATTCTCTTCACACCCTCCCTTTGGATACTTCTACCCATTGAAAAAGTCTCCTCTTCTCCAGGCTAAATAAGCCCAGCTCCCTCAGCCCTTCCTCAGAAAAGAGATGCTCCAGTATCTCTTATTTCTTGCTTCTTGTTCCCTTATTGCTTGAAATTATTCAAGCAAGTTTTTCAGATGAGAACATGAGTGTTTGGAATTGGCCAAACATTTTCTTTCTTAAAATACATCCATGCACATCCCCTGAGCCTGCAGTAACCTCTAGGCTAATGTGAGGATTCACCCACACAAACCTCATCAGGATCCTGTCCACTCCACCACAGGAAAAACTCACCATCCTTCAATAAAAACACTTCCATTTTCACCCTTCAACAGGACACCTTCCAAAATAGATCCACTTCAGCTTATGCTCTTGTGCCAGTGAACTTTAGCAACTCAAAAGGGTTAAGTTTAAGAGGAATGTCTTTCTGAGTGACAGGAAGGGATTTAATTTGACATGACAACTGTAGCCATACAACTCCTCCCCCAGGCTAAGCAGCAATAACGGGGTGTGAAAAGTCATTATTTGTTGAGAACTCTAGTGTAAATTAAAAATCACACCTTCCTGTCACACTTCTTACTTCCTTGCAAAGAGCAGGGTGAAAGAAGGGGGGGAAAAAAAGGAAGAAAAAAAGAAAAGGTTCCAAAAACTTGAAAGAGAAAGCCAAATGCAAAGCAGAAAGACACTGGCTTCATCAACCAAGCAGTATAAAAGCAGAGAGATACAACAGAATGGTGGAAAGGTCACTGAGAAGACTAACATCCTAGATTTGTCCTGCTAAAGCAGGTAGACACCAACATTTCAGAGTGTCATCTGAACTACAGTCATGCACAACAACAGGCCCCTTTAGCCCTGAGTGATTCACTCTACAGCAGAATGTCCATTTGCACATGGAAATGGAGACTCTACACTTCAGGGGGAGAAGGAAGTGGTGATAGTTTAGATCTTGCTGGGTTTTATTTAAGAACAAGTCCTGTGTCTTAAGTGTCACTACACACAAATACTTTGAAATGCTTCTCAAAAGTGGTTTCACTTGCAAAGGAGCTAGGAAAGGAGCACACCAGTCTTCTAGCAGCATCAGAGAGGCAAGGAGAAAGACTGAGCATGGACCATGTCTTACAACATTACCACATCAAACTGGTCCTTACTGCCTACTACCTGCCTGTTCCTGTCTCCTCCTCAAATCCAGAAGAAGTCATGTAAACACTTCACACCTCATACAAGAATGTTAGTTGAAACTACCAATGGAAAGATAATCAATAATCTGGATTTGCCCAGTGGAGACAGAGAACTGGAAGGTTTGCATATCTGTAAATTCCTGGTTTGTTGTGATAGTGTAATCATGACATAAGTAAAAGGATTCTAGGATTCACCAGCCCACTTCAGAAGACTGTTTCATCCTGCTTTTTGCCTCTTTTTCAGCTATGCTCATTAATGATCTCTTGAAGAAAACCCCAGCCCAAACACCTAAGGACCTATATATGTATAAGCAGTTGTTCTAGTGACAAGAGTGTAAGCAATTTTCCCAGTCTAAGGATCTCCTTAGATTGTGTCTCTTGGTTAGCACACAGGATACATGAAAACTGCTCTAAAGATGGTAATATACACCTTCAGGCTGTCAACCATTGCAGGACTGGATGGGAGAGTAATTTGGAGAGGAGGGTATGACAGAAAAGGCTTGACCTCAGCTCAAACACCTCCTCCAGGAGGTGAAAATAAACACCTTGCTCCAGGCTGAAGATAGGTTGATACTGTGCATTCAGAACAGCCACATAATATTCATTTTATGCTTGTATGGTGAATTAATGAAGTTAAACTTGTTTTCCACAATAGCTATAGGAAATCAGCTTTGTGATTCAGTCTCAGGCAGTTACAATACATGGGGGAAAATCTTCACTGCTGTATCTTTGTTTCACTAATTCTGTGGCTCCTAAACCTACACAGTTTATAAATAAATCTCTGCTGACTCTAGGTCTTGTTGGCACTGCAGCCAGTCAGGCTGAAGCAATACAGCCCTCAAAAAAGGTGTGAAATTCTTCTGCAAGTGTCTTAAGAAGAGTGCAAATGTCAAAAAATCATGATTTTAAGAAAATACATTTCCCAAACAGTCACCCAATGCTGCAAGTTGTTTGTATTTAGTTATGTCCACTGGCCAAATACAATAAAACATATTTGGTGTATATATATAGTTTACCAGTCAAGGATGAGGAATATACCAAGATCTTCCCCTCCTTCTAAGTCACAATGTCTGGCTTTAACAAAACCAGGAGTAAAGGCACTGTTCTACCCAGCATACATAACAATATTGGTTGTCTCAGGAAACATATAACAATATTGTTGCACTGATATTTCCAGACATTGTTTTCTCATTCACATTATCCTTGGGGTCATGCCAAAAGAGAGCACATATAGCTCACTCACCCACAGCCAGTACATATACACTCACACAGAAATACATCAGTAACCTTTTATGGGTGCAGTAGTATAAAGACAGGCATGCACACTCAAATAAGTGTTATGTACACCATAAAAATCACAGCATTTGTTATTAGAATACAAAGAAAAAGTTACTTTGTTTTCCTTTTTGAGTGCAAGAGCAGAATATTTATTTCCCCACACACCCAATCTAATTAAAAATACAATATTAACTTTGTATAAGAAAGTCATCTGCTTGGGATTTATTACTCCTAAGTTTCACTGCATCTGTTGGTAGGTATATTACTACTCAGAGATATGTTGCAAAATGTTACTAATGCAGCTGTCAAATACAGCTCAAGTGAATACTTAAAACTGGGCATTTAAGAGAGGCACTGTGATGTGGAAAGCACACTTAGTAGAGAATCAAAAGTCTTTCAGAGATTAACATGCTTTCTGGTCCAACACTATGCACTAATTCATGTGATTAAAAAAGAAAATAATAATTCTCTTCTACCCTTTTCTCATTGTTTGATTAAAGAAAAGGCCCTGTGCAATTTCTTTGCCTAGTAGCTCCCTTCTGGATGCTCTGTTGCTCAGCTGGTGAAAGGGCTAGGGTGCTGTTGAGAAGCAAACCACTGCCACTGAAAGAAGCTGTCCCTGTCCCCTCTTCCATCTTCTCATTTTCCTGCCCATACTTCCCCCATTTCTCCTGCCAGCTCAGATGTCCTGTGCCCATATAAGCCAGACCAGGAGACCAACAGCACTGAAAACTGAGAAGATGGTTAGTTTTCTCTCACAGCTGGTCCCTTGTCCTGCTCATCTCACAGTCATGCAAATCTTTGTGGTGATGAGAGGGAGGTGGTGATACAAAGATGGCAGAGAGCTCCCAGGGGTTTATGGAGGAAGTCTTCTTCATTTTGGTACCAGTGTTGGCTTAACATATTTCTTGAACTAGTGCCTGATTTAAATAAGGATGTAGACAAACAGTTCTATTGGAAAGAGCTGCCCTGATGTGAAACATTACCTCCAGCTTATTGTTTCTTGACTAGAAGGCTGTTAAACCCAAGCTGTCTGGCTACTCCTGTGTGCCAGGAGGTAATTGGTGCCACAGTAGCCTTGATACCTTAAATCATCACAGCTGTTGGTCACAATCAGTCTGACTGAAGCTTCAGATGCCAAGTGGGTGAGTCTTTATCATCCTTCAAGTCACACTGATCTCCATGTCTGCAGCACTTCTTATCATGTTGGTGGGAATGTCTGGTAAGGGGTGTTTGAGGGAAGGTAGGATCTGAAAAAATCTGACAAGCTCAGGATTGTTTTGCCCTTCACATTGCCTTGTTCTATGTCAGCTAAGGGTTGTCTGCGTGCTTGATTGCCAGGGACATACAAATGTGAAGATTAGATGCTTGAATGTGTCTTTACAGCCTTAAAGTTTATGAATTATCTGAAACTCAGTTGTATCTTAAAGAGCTAAAAATAACCAATACTGACTGTTGTTATTTAGGTAATGAAAAAGCTAATTAAGGCAATCAAAGAGTAGCACAGTGACTGCTAAATGAAATTTCAAATGCTGCCATACAGTAATATTTCTATCACACTTATTCTATTGCTTTTATAAATGCTTATAAAGATATAAGGTTTATTATTACTTATGTTTTACAAAGATGTCTGCAAATCCAGTTTTACTGAGAAGAAGTAATTAGCTACATTCCCAGTTTTGACTCTTAGGATCTCTTGACATTGAAGAATTACACCAAAGAGATGAATCACTTTTCATCAGTATTTCTACAATGCCTGGCCTTGCTCAGGTAGTGAATTATGAAAGCAAGCCCCAGAGAATGCTGCATTACTTGAAAATAGGGAGCTATAAACTGGCTTAGTTTAAGAACTGTTTCACAACCACCTCAACCTGCTTTGCTGTACAAAGGATTTCAGAAAAGGAACCCCTGAAAGCCCCTCCAGCTGCTTGTGTTTCTGTAACTTTGTTAAATTATGTTATTTACAGGAGGAGCTTTCAGAAATAACTGGCTGTTGTTCCTTATTTGGAAAGATAAAGTAAAAGAATGGAAGTCAAAAGAAATTCTGGGTGACTGGGAATGTGAATTCTGACCCTAGTACCTGAGCTGAAAACAAAATGCTCATGGCTGGGGGCAACAGGAACCAAAGTAACAACTGTAGATGTTCAAAACCTGCTAGAACAGTACAGAGCAGAACTGCCTTTTAAAGTTCATAGCCAAGAACATGAACATGCTCCTTTGTGCCAAGGATGTCTTCCCTTTATTGTTGGCTTTGATCAAAGAGTGATCAACTCTGATAGAATTTCAGCAAAGTAAAAAGTGTCTTGGAACGCTGTTGGAGCTAACAGCCTTATTCAACATGAGCAGGTGGTAACAGAACAGGGTTTTTATTGCAGTTTTTATTGACAATGAATTCTTGCTAGCTATTTCCCTCCAGTTCTGATATTGTAGGCTTGAAGGGCACCTTTTTGTCTTTTGAAAGTGACAGCAGTAAGAAGCTGCTGGTTTTCACAGACTTTCAAGCAAAACAATAAACTATCTTTTGTACCTGCCCGCTTGATCCTCTCCTGGCAGAAAACTAGGGTTGATTTAATAAGTAGTGTTTAAAACACAATGTGCAATTGCTCTGGTGAAATTCCCCATGTCATTGCCAATTAGCAAAATTGAAATGCACTTTGCCTTTTCTTTTTTCCTTGGCATTAAAAAGATCTGATGACCTCAGGATTGCTTTGCCTTTCAATGCTGTCTGTTAGCAAAAATGTTTCACATCCAGCTCTTGTTGAAGCAACTGGTGAAGCCAAGTTTAACTATGCTGCTTTCAGACAAAGCTGTGTTAAAGAAGGGACCAAAGGACTGGAAGTGTTGTGCTAGCCTCTGTACTGTGTGTGACTGATGATTCTTTCTTAATAAAATACTACTATCATGAGCTAATTTTGATCACAGCTGAGACTTTGGACTGGTGTGGCAACACTGAAGTAAAACCATGCAGCCTTCATGGCACAGATAAGACTATGTCTACACTGCTGTGTTAAGCAAGTCTCTGGGTCTGTCCCTCTGAGCATACCTCATGCACCACATGGAAGAGTTCTGTATCCCATCAGTCTAGTTTGGTTCCTCATGCTTTCTTGGACTATGGGCTCCTACACCCTGAGTGCAGAAAGAGTCAGGCTGCTCTGAGCCAGTAGGGATTTGGTTTTCATTATAAATATTTTGTTTAATTTTCTATGGTAGGCATTGAGTCTTTTTAGGCAGAACTAGAAGATTGCTTCTGCCAGGGAGTGATCATTCTTGCCTGTGCATTTAAAGATTTTCTGTACCTAAGCAGGTCACCAGACAGAAACCATTTATTTCTTGTTCTACACTTACTCTTACTTTTGGGGAGCTGGATGTATGGTTCTTCTGTACTCATAACAATGACCTCTTCTTCCTGCTTGCCTCAGTGCAGGCTTTGAATTATGATCATGATTACATCTATCACAAAAATTGGCCAATTCTCTTTTAAGACTGCATAGAAAGTTACAGAACACATTGTAGAGCTCTGTGGAATAGTATGTTGAGAGGCCTTTCAGGTTTTGCAGCACAAAAACATAGCTTTTCAGCAGGACAACTGGATGACTTTGGGTGTATGTGGGGGGTGATGGTGTCTTATGCAAAACAAAGCCATTCTGGTGTTCTGCTTGTTGAAAGCCTAAATGTACATGAATAATAAGGCATTGGTAAGGTGACAGGCTCAGGTCACTGCACCCTCTAATAATTGTAAAAGCTCCTATAACTCCATTCATGTCACTAAAAACTTTGTGCTTGTCTGCAGGGACTACAAAATGCAACTTCTGTGCATAAAAGTACTCTGGTGTAGCTTCAGTATCAGAGGGTGAGTTGCTATGTTTTTCATTTCAGGTTAGGTAGCCCTGGGCTTTCAAACCTGAAGGATGTCAGGTGGGAGCATGCTAGTGAATAATCTCATTGTGTACCTCACTGTGCTCCCTTTAGGCCTTTGGAAATAGGCACTTGTTCTGATTCTTCATCACTGATGTCTCTTCTGACATGAGGACTGCCTGCAGAGGTATAAAAACGTAGCTGCTAAAGGCTTCTCCCTCCCACCTCAATGCCCATCAATTGTGATGATAAGATGACCCTTATCAGGCATCTAACATCTGGCAAAGGATAGAAGCAGAGTGTAAAAAGAGGAATATTTGGTGGGCAACTAGGAGACTGGACAGCACAGAAGTGGCTGAGGATTCTCAAGGCTGGAGAGAAGAGCAGACAGGCACCGTGACCATGTTGCTGGCAGCATGCAATGTCCAAGATGACTGGGCAGGAAGGCTCACAGTTAGGGAGTAAGGAAATGTGATTTGTTGAAAGTCTGAATGGTCTGAGAACTTTCTGGAAAATCTCTAATGATCCCTCATTTTTTCCTCTGAAACTGCTCCCCTGCCTTATGTGGTTCCATCTGAAACATCTAGGCTTGTTTTGATAAGGTATAGGGAGAATAAGTGTAGAGGATGAGGAGGGTCAGGACATATTTCTAGGATTGGAACAGGGCATTAAGATTGTGTGTAATTATTCAGTTACCTGAGGAAGACTCCAAATGTTAGATGACAAGGGGTTATGCCATAGATTTCCTTATGGAATGCTAATTATTCTTAGCAAGTATTGCTTTCAGTGTGGATCAGCAGCTGTTGTTTCCCAGTAATAATCATTTTACTCCTCGTTTTCCTGCAATAAGATGCACAGTTGACTAAAAAGACCCCAAAAAATCAAGCCTGGTGAATGTGTGGTTTTCTTAGGTGAAAACCAAGCAGACCTCCTTCCTTCCAAAAGTGTTTGCAAACAGGGGATGACATGCTTGTTAGGCAGATGTTCTGTGTCAAAAACTTTGGCACACATATGGATTAAGCCTTGCAGCTGCTGAAGAATCCAATTCAATTAAAGTAAATGGCAAGTGCATTGATTTTATCTGTGTAGGAACAAACCCAGGTGAAATGGTGACATTTTAACAACTAGAGAGAATACAAAGATCAAACCCAGATGCTTACATGTCCAAGCCACTGGTTTAGTATTTATATTTATGATTTTATTGACTTTTTAGTGTTTGGAATATGATTTCTGAACTTTTTGGAATCTTGTAGTATGAACCTACAAGAAAAAGGTATTTAATGATTAACAACAGTGCCCAAGCTCAGAGCACTAACATTTTACAATAGGTGTACCTGGCTACTTGAAACCATATTCTAAATAAAATTGTTATGCATTTTATAAATTTACAGCCTCTTGTTTTGCTGCAACAGTTCTTAAATCTTTTTCTGCCCTCAAGGAAAAGGAGTTAAGTCTCTTTATGAACAAAGATATTACCAGAGACAGGATCAGACTCACTAGGTGGCAGCATAGTTAGAAATTTCCTGAAAAATCTCCCTAATACTCCATGTATGCTTTAGATACTTTTTGGACAAGCTGGATATGAAAACAGATAGAAAAATAGCCTCTTAGAAAGCTAATATTACTACAATAAACCAAAAGTATTGTAATATGCCATTATTTCAGAACATGTGTTAGTTTAAGGCTATGGTTTATATCTAAGATAAGTGACAGACAGTATTGTGTTGTGGGAAAGATTCAGAACAGGAAAAAAGAAGTTCTTAGAAAAGGGTTTAATCATAGTTTTTAATCAAGTCTATAACATGAAATCTGAATTGCAGCTTCAGAATGGGAAAAAAAAAAAGAAGAAGAAAAAAGGTAATATTTATCTGTTAAAAGGTACTAGAAGTGGTCAGAGTTGGTCCTAACCAAGGGAGAAGTTTAGTCAAAATTGCACCTCAGGAGATATAATCACTGCCTGTGCTCTCCAGAACCAGGTATAAGGCAAGCAATGTGGTGGCAAATGGAACAAGCAAGTGAGCAGAGAAGGAAGCTTACCTCCATGGTTGACCATTCTCCAAGCTACCCTGATGCTGTGAACTTGTAGCTGAAGTTGCCTGGTTGAGTATGAGACCAAAAATGGATCTTATCTGATCACCAGATCCTCTCTGATTTTATGCTTTTATTGAAAATGACAGCTTTTTTTTTTTTCTTCTTTTGAGAGGTAAAACTAGGTTAAAACCTTCTCAGCAGTGAAAATGGATATGAAAATACATGGGGAAATGGACTGAAATTGTTCAGCCTTCTCAGCTTCAAAGATACAGATATGCTGATTGGCTCTTGTTGCCTCCCAACACACTTCACAATCAACAGTCATAAATTCAGACTGGGTAATGATGATTTACTAAAATGTTCTGTAAGCAAGCTCTTTCCTGGTACAAATCAACTTAATTATCCAATAATCTCTGTTCTGCAATGCTGCTCCCAGCTAGTTATGCTCTGGGTGTGCTTGCAATGCCTCTGCTGCTAACCCATGGGGAGCCCAGCCATGCAGTCCTTAGTCAGGCAACCTTTTCTTTGGCTGTCTCATTTCCCTTCATTAATGGCTGTGAGATTGGTTACTTTCTATTTCAAACTTCAGGACTAAACCTTGCCCTGCTAAGTCGAGGGTTTTTCCTCATCAGTTTCTCTGAGGTAGCTTTGCAGT
Source organism: Galbula dea (assembly GCA_013399015.1). Lineage (NCBI taxonomy): Eukaryota > Metazoa > Chordata > Aves > Piciformes > Galbulidae > Galbula > Galbula dea. The sequence goes on along the minus strand of VWZX01009197.1, from coordinate 69,609 downwards.
GCAGTTCAGGGTTGGTTTATGTGCTTTTGGCAACTTTCTTTCCTCTAGGAAAGGAAAGAGCCTAGTGGATGACGGAGAGCAGAGAGCAACACAGTCCTGAGCTAAACTCCAGTCCTGCTATTTCATCACAGGGATTGGCTACTGCTCAAAACTCCTTGAGCTGTGCACTTGCTGCTTAGGATCTCAGCATCATCCCCTGATGAAATGACAGTTGTGTTCAGTCAGGACTGATACATGTTCTTAGACTTTTGGCAAGCAGAAGACCTATGGCTCAGATTATTTGGTTTTGTATGTGTAATATGTTGTAGAGGTTGCTGCCTATAATGAAATGGAGCAGATATTGTGGTTTTTATAGTTCTTGCATATATTTCAGGGGATAAGAGTAACAGAAAATACTGTATTCAGGGAAACTCAAATTTAACTCTAAGCATAACACAACCTAGTAACTAGAATCATAATTTCTGAAGTCCAGCAGAGCAAAGATAAAATGTAACACCTAACTATGTGTATTTATTTTTATTAACTGTACAGGTTAGTGTATGATATATAAAGATCTATTAATTTTTTCTGCTCTACTGTTAAACACAAAAGACTTTCAGTTTCATAAGAAAGCAGGCAAACTCAAAAAGTGAAAGAAATACAAATTCTTGGTGATATCACATGATTTTGAGACCAATGCAAAGCATCCACTGGACAAGAGTATTTGAAGTGGGATTTGATTTTATGAGCTATTCTCTTGTAGATAAAGTATTACAGGTGTGATTTGAATCAGTCTGTAATTCAAAAGTCACAAAGATTAGGAAGAACAGAGTAATTCATTCAAACGTTCACATGAGGGTTAGGGAAGAATCCTGCCCTGGCAGGAGGGGTTAGACTAGATGATCTTTTGAGGTCCCTTCCAACCCCTGGCATTCTGTGGTTCTCTGAAACCATCAGATGCTGATGGTGGACAGGGGAGGAAATCAATGAGGCATTTAACAGTCTAAACACATGTTAATATTTGATGTGTACTTCAAACACAAGGGTGAGATCCTGGCAACATGCTCCAATTCAAGCAATATTTCTGAAGTCAAGGGAGTTGTTTGTACAAATAAAGGTACTTGATCATGTGTTAGGGTCTGTACTGTTACATGCAAAGCCACTGGGATTGGAAGCTTACAGCTCTGTAAGGCATATTTAATGGCATGTAGAATTTTCCTGTTAAAGTCCAGGACTTTCCACAGCACTGATAATTTTGCAGAAATTTCATTTCATAACTGTTCTTAGGTACTTACATCTCCAATAAGCCTGGCTACCACACAGTGAAAGTGCTGTACAGGTTTTGAAGGAAGCTGAGAAAACAGGAAGGGCAGAGATAATAGAAGATAGAGGAAGATGATATTTGAGCTTAGAAATCAATGGCAAGGCAAATAAGTGTATAAGTTAGGTGGCTGCAGGTGCACTGTCTAACTTGCTAGCTTGAGGTGAAAAGCATTAGCTAATTTCTAAGTTAAGAAAGGTATCAGCCTTGTTCTGTAATATGGGCAAAATTTAGTTCTGTCCTCCTCCCATCTGATCAATCCTGCAATGAGTAAACCAAAATGTACTAAAAATCATAGCTATAGAATCACAGAATGGTAGAGGTTGGGCATGATGGCATTCAGTGACAGATAAAAGAAAAGTAAGTACTGGTCAGTGCCTCCCTCTACCATCCAGTGCACTGAATTCACACTCAAGTCAATGAGAATTTGAGTGCAGGTGGGTACCTAACAGACTGTCCTATCTATAGATAGCTGTAACAGAACTGCTCTCCTGAGGAAGATGTTTTCCAGCTTTGGCCAAGCTCTGGATAGAAAAAAAAAGAAAAAAAAATCTTTTCAGAACAGACTGTAAAATAAACAAACAAATCCTGACCAAGTTCCTTATGCCTCATTTCAGCACAAAGAATGAATTGATTTTTTGGCAAACTTCATCAATGGGGGCTCCAGCCAGCCTGCTGTGTGCTCTTCTGCAGATGTGCTGAAGCAATTAGCAATATGCTCAGGTAGTTAAGCTCATTCAGCAGAGCAGTTTGTTTCAGAGTATCTCCTTTAACTTAAATACCTTTGGAATATTGCTTAAAAACAGCTTTAAAAGCAAGTTCTTCAGAAGTATTTTTCTCCTAGTTAATGTATTTGGACATAATCCCTTCCCATCTTTGGCACTTCACTGAAGGTATCAATACTTCTCTGGAAACAATTTCACTGTGCTTAGGATTTGGATGTAATAAATCCTGAGAGATGGATGGAAATAACAACAGACTCTGCTTTATCAAGCTTCTGTGTTAATTACCATTTAAGCAAATCTAATATTCATAAATAACTGTTCAGTTATAACCCATTCATAAATGAGATTTGAGACAATAAGTAGTAAATAATATAATAAAATATGCTGAATGGTAGATTGATAGGATTGTTGCATAATTATTGTTAATGGAAATTTAAAACATTAATGAATGGCTCCACTGATATTTTTCTTGCCCTCTTAAGCATCTTATGCCAATAATTTACTGGAAATAGCCAACAGCTTACAAGTTAACATCCAAGTCTTCCCTAACAGGCATTTACAATTCTTTAAGCAGAAGAGAGACCATTAAAAACCTAAAGAAAAGCCATCAATGGTATCTTTGTATTGAGGTTTGTCCTATCCTCCAGTTTTTATATTTTAGTACAGTAGCTACCTCCATGGTCTCTTCTAAGACAATTTCCTGATATAAACTGTGCTGAGAATCTTCTGTATTCTGGGTTCTTGGAAGTGTTGTTTACAGAGAGTTCTCACTCATGACTACAAAAATGATAGACAGTAGAATGTACTTTTTAAATGAGCTGAAAATTTCAGGGGTTTAATTACATTTAATTGGGTTTTTTTTAGCTAGGATGTATCTTTCAGCTGGATTTCCTTTTATATGCAGTCCTCTAAAAGTAATATATCTCCCAGTATGTCTTAATTATTCTCATGGGAAAACTTACATCCCTAAACACTGGATAATTTCTGTGGAAGGAGGAAAACCTGAATGTAATGCATTTTTTTTCTAAGCAGTAATGATAATATTTTTATATATATACATAGGTATGTATGAAAAATCCACTATTTGTAAGTCCAAGTTCTATACCAGAAAAAACAACAAGGTATTTTTTAAGGAGCTGGGACAAAAAAAGTAAGGTATTGCAGCATATGACCAGGCATTTGTTGATGGAGCATGTGAGTATTCTTTCCTTCAGGGCTTAGGATGTTTTTCCACTGTTTCAGAGCACTTCCTGAGGAGAACATGCAGCATCTCTAAAGACCTTACTGCTGAGCTAAACTAAACTCTGAAAATTGCAAACCAGTAATTTTTATCTAATATACTTACATTGTAATAAAACTTTAATACAAATGAAAGCCCCAAGCTTACTATTTTTATAGCACCAGGACCCCATAATCATCAGGGATTCAGTCTGGCAGGATGCTGAGATCAATGTCCAACAGTTGGATTTTTCTTTCAGTTGCATTATTCATTTTGAAAGTTAACTATATCTTGAAATGTTTTACTTTAGAGTGGCAGGTTACTCTGCATCTTGGGGAGGCTCAAGCCACAGTAAGCTTCAGTAAAAGAAATATTTGGGATACTGAATTTAATGGGAGTATTGCTGTTGATTTCAGCAGAAATCCCTTATGTCTACTGTATTTACTTTTAGTTTTACCCTATTCCCTCAGTTTTAATCAAAGCTCTCCTGACTCCATGCTCTAGCTTCTGACACTGCTGACATGTAAAACCCAAACCAGAGCAATCTCTCTTCTCCAAAAATCTACCTCAGGATTTAAGCAGTAAACTTGTTAGTTCCTTCTTAAATCTTCACTGGGATTAAAAAAAAAAGCAGAGGTCAAGCAGTGGCTAAAACTGGATGACAAGAGAACTGCTGAGACAAAATCTACATGGACTAATCTTTTATACAGGGTTAAGTCCTTGGAATAGCAGCTAACATAGACAATAGGGTTGTGCTGTGTTAGAACCAAAATGTTAGGCATAACTAGTTTTGTTAACTATTCTCATAGGAAATATGAATTTCTTGATGTCATTTAGTCAATTAGTCAGCTTTAATTGCCACATTTGTAGTCTTTGTTCCAGAATTATTCAGCATTTGCCTTTCAGAAACAGGCATACAAAGTAACAAACCAACAAATCATCTCTATTTTTCATAAAGCTTGGGAATGATGACTAATATTTTACAGTACATTTCCATGAAGACCTGATGCTTAAGATTTTAGTGCACTTTCTGAAACTATTGGAATAAAAGTCAACTTCTGTCTGCACTCTCAGTGGGACTCGGTTATATGGGGGACTTGCATAATCATGATACACAGGAAGACTCTCACATCAGACTAGAATTAATACAAACAGACTTTTCCCCTCTAGAATATGTTCCAGCTCTCCACTATTATGTGGCATCCTAAAAACCCACTCTGACAGTCTTTAAGCAGAACAGGAATCTAAAAAGATGATTTTGTGCCAGTTTTCTATGCTGAAGATGTTTTTATCTATATTCCCTGGAACACAAATAGTTTTCTAAAGTATTTCTTAGAATTTAGACATTAAGATCTACCTCTTTAATCAAGGATAGGCAGTAATGGCATATAATTATGGTGGGGAAAATGCTGATGATTTTGAAGCATCTGTCACTCTGTAAAATTCATGCTTTACCAAAATGTGCTTTTCTGGTCACATCACAGGAGGCTTTAACACTCATGTTTTCTTAACAAAGCAGGATATTGTTCAGTTCTAGTTTCTGCCTAGAAACAATAATATTTAGGAAGCTCACTGGTAGCCCTTGTAGGTAATTAATTCTATGTTTTACATAACAAGATTGAATTAATTAGGTAGACATGGCTTTTTTTCCATGTAAGCAGGCATCAGAAGGAATAATTGATACTTCCCTTAATGATGTTTTTTGGTAAGCATATATGTATTCAAATAAGAGTTCTCTACTCACTTTTTCTTAATGCTTCATAGTTTTTCTTCCCATAATGCTAGCTAGAAGAATTTGAGATTGTATGGAGTGGCATGAAGTCTGAACTCACCTTGACCACAACAGAAGTGGTCACAGATAATTATAGTGTGATATATCAAATACTTCAGTGACACCATTGTGAAGAAATTCTATTTTCTTTATTATTTAGACTTTCATTCAGAAAAGCAACAATACTTTTCTCAAATATAGTTCTGCTTTACTTGCTCCTCATTTCCTCTTAAGTCCCCAGTGGAATTTTATATGGAGATAGCATGCCTGCTGCCTCACAACAGCACTTGCATGGGAAGCTTGTTACTAAACTAGCACATTAAAACAAAGTATCTTTCTTTTTGTTACCTTCCTGCCAATATATGATGAAATAGATGGCAGCTCTGTAAGCCACCTTCTCTTTTGCTGGCATTTAAAATGCAGAGAAAAGTCCTTATGCAAGTAAGGAAATGATCTAGCAGTGTTAACAGCTGGACTTGATAATCTTAAAGGTCTCTTCCAACCAAAACTAGTCTGAGATTCTAAATATGCCACTGTTGTCCCAGCATCCTGCCTACCTGTCATGCAACAGCCCAAACAGAAAAGCTGTGGGTTTTGATTCGTGATGGAGTAGCAGGAAGGCATGCAGAGGAGAGAAAGGGCTGCAAACAGTTTAGTAACCTGAGGAAAGATTAAATTTGCTATATATTTGTCAGTTTTAAAACATTATTCCACTAGTACTTTGTTTATTGAAGGCTTTTGCTATCATGGACATACAAGCTACAAATTACTGTCCATCTGTTATTTAAAAATGCCAACTCAAGAAAGTCTCCCAGGTACAGGTCAAAGCTCTTGAACTGCACTGACTTAATGGTAAACTGAACAGAAAACCCCACAGCTTTCTGGAAGAATCTTTTCTTCACTCTTCTATGCATTGAACAAGAGTTCCAGTTCATATAGTTCAGAGCCTCTTCACCTACATGTGCATCCCAAATGTACTTGTAATACCTTCTTCAGACAAGCACTTCAAACAAAGGCATAATAAAATGTTATTAGGCCAGTAGAACATGTTTAAGAAAGCCTGATTTCTTAAACCACTTCAAGACAGATTAAAACCTACTAAACCCACACACTTTTTTCATACTTCAGGTGTTAAAAAGATAACAGACATTCTAGCAAAATATACAAAAAGCTACCTATACTCTCAGTGCTGAGCAGAGAGTAAAAGTTGAGGGTTTGTTTACAGAAACTAGCAACAAATTATTTTCAAAGGTTTATTTTTAATCTATATATGCTTATATTTCATCATGCTTGGAGAGATCACAGAATCACAGAATGTCAGGGCTTGGAAGGGACCTTGAAAGATCACCTACTCCAACCCCCCTGAGTGTTTATTTCTTTTTTAAAAGTTAGACTATAGGAAAGGATGAAGTTAAACCAGGATTTTAAGCATTGTTGACAGCCTGCAAATCATTTGGAAGCAGACATGGCTATCTGTTTTCTCACTAGCTTCAGCAACTGTTTAAGGTAAAGCAAATGAAGGGTAAATTACATAGTATTCCATCCTGTTCAACTATTGTTAAGATAAATAGTGACACGTGCCAGGATCCTTTCATATGATTCTGACATCTTCTTGGCCCTGTGCTTCTTGGCTTGTGTTGCTGTTACCAAATATTTACACCATAACTCTGCTGAAAAGGATCTCACTGATTTCTCTAGGTAGTGTAGAGATGCAAACCACAAAAGAGAGACTCTCTCCTCTGACAAGCTTCCAGCTGAGTAAAGATGGTGTCAGGAACCAATACTGGGGACTCAGCTGGTCAGCCTGAGAGCCAGTAGTTTCAGCATTGCAGCAGCTTAGCTGCTTTCAAGGGTTTTCTAGGCAGTATAGAAAGGAGCTTCACACTGGTGTTGTAAAGACACCAGTGAAGTAGCTCTACTGGTACTTCTGATGAGCTTCTGGGAGAAGTAGTGTGCAAGGCATGATAGACAGAAAGAATTAATTGCTGGTTAAAACATCTTGGCAGTTGCTAACGGATGCTGACATAAATGGCTAGGAGCTGACCTATCTGTATAGCTTGGCATAAGAAAAGGAGCTAAAACCACCTCTTCTAGACCCCTGATGATGAGGAAAGGTGATATTTCTTTGAAGAGACAAGAGTGGGAGGTAGTGATACAGTCACAAGTTAAAACAACAGCCTTCATGGCATCATTTCTCTCTAATAATAACTTCACTGTCTCAGTTCAAGGGAAAATAAAGTAAAGCATACAAGGCAATTTTGTGTGTGCTAGAAGTGTATTATAGAAACATCTACACTGCTAATGCCATTTCCTGCTGGAAAACATGGAGATGATTCAGATCTTTTATGACTGGATTTCGGTTACTAGCTTGTAACCTCCTAATTACATGGAACAGGCTTGTGATTTAATATTTAGATGCTATTTAAGTCTTTGATTGCCTAAATACTTTCTCATGTCCAGATTAGAGATCTTAGATTCTGTACTTTTAGGGACAGAAAGCAGCCATTAAGCCAGAGACCTAGACATATTTTGCAGTTACATGTGTATTTTTAATCCTGTTACAGATAATTTTTTATTACCACAAAACTCTTGATACCCTTATTCACTGCTTATGGATGCCAAATTCTCACTGATCAGCCTGCAAAAAAAAATGAGTATGAACAAATCAGTATGAACAAATGACAGATTGAAGATTTATGTCTTAATCAAAATTAGACAGGTAAGAGCTTTATGGTATTTTTTTTGGTTTCATATACTGTGGAAAGAGAGCTATGTAAGATAACTGATTCACAGCATGTCTTAGCAAAAAATTCAGGGTATCTTCCCACATCTCCCTATCACACAGGATAGTTAGGTGTCACAATGTCTAGCCAAGGTCAAAGTAGAAATTAGTTTGGATCTCAGAAAAAGTTCCTGTCCAAAAGTGAGAACTAAGGAAAAAGAAAACTTCTCTTTAATTAGCATTAGATTTACAGTGGATACAGTTACAATTTAATCCACCCACTGCCTTGCTTCTTACAGCAGATGAATGACTTCTCATACTATGAACTGAAAGGTGTAGGTCAGAAGGGGAACTAGTGTCATACTAACATACCAACTTCCAGATAAAAGTATTCCATGCCTTTAAATAAATTAAAAAGGAGGCTCTCACCCATGAGGTTAATTAATGATTCTTACTATAAACACAGAAGCAACCACCTTCATAATTAATGCATTAAAATGTTTGGTTTAGTGGGCATTAGCAAGATCAGTGTTGACTTTTAAAGCCTGGAATATTGGTCTTGACATTGACTGACTCTCCAGAGATGTGCAGATTTGAAGAGCCTCTGGGTCTTATTCTCTTCCTTCTTTTCTATTGCAGACCAGGAGTAAATTGCTTAAATCAATGGTCCTAAGATCAGTATACAACTGTGGTAAGCAGGAAAAGGAGCAGGCACTACCCCTCTTTAAGACTGCACTGATAGAATTTTAGAAGAATCCAGGCAAGAAGAAGCAGGCAAGAAACAAAACTGAATGTCATCTGCTTGCAAGATGCATCTCTCTAATGTCTGTCACTAGGATGGGCAGCCCTTTTTGTACTACAATCCACAGCAATCTCCCACAAAACATGTTTCCCCCAATCATTTAAATGGATTGTCACATTTTCCTGCATATAACTTATGGGTCATGTGTGAAAACGAACCTGTGGCTCAGTGGCAGCATGGGTTTTGCACACAGAGCAAATGCAAGGGGAGTTCTATCCCAGAAATGCTTCTCACCTAGTAGCACTTACTGCAATCAGTTCTCCAACCCATTCACCCTGTTCTCAAACCCACACTGGCTCTTATTGTCATTTGCCAAGGATCTTTTTTGGGGTTAGGGCCTGTTTGAGAGCACAAGCCATCTGAGGATTTAAGTACCAGCACTTCCAAAAGGACAAGAAGTATCTGAGAAACATCTTACAGGATGAAAATACAAATAGTGATATGGTGATACTGTGCCTGGTCCAGTGTTGGAGGGAAACCAGAGGTCTCTTGTAAGAACTGATCAGATGATTTTCCTTGTAGATCTACAAGCCTCAGCCTTTCCAGAGAGAGTACATGAGCAGTGGTGAAACCAGTGCTTGTTCACATCACACCCTTGGTCCACATTTTTATCATCTACTCATAGCACTGAAGGGTGAAGTTTCCATATCTCTTCCACAGTGACATCTTCCATAAATTCTGGAGAAAATTTCTGACCTTTTACATGAAGAGACATTACATCTAAAAGGGATTTGGTGAGCATATAGAATTCACTCCCTGTACAATGCACAGCTAGGTCTTACAGAATTTGAGGTCTCTGAAGTACACTTGTGCCTGCAAACCTGTCCTCTCAGTAGCTGACACCAACGACATTATGTCATGCACAAACCAAATTACAGACCAGTAATACCTGAATGAACAGACAGAAACCTGGCACTCGAAAGTGATCCTTCACTTCTTGAATCAAAACATGCTGAACAGCTAGAAATGCAGTTGTTTCAAACCCCTGTTGCTCTCCCCCTTGCTAATCCAGAGTTGCTGTCATGTGTGTCTCCTTGCTAGACAGAGTAAGGTGATAACAGAGGATATATTTAATGTGGAAGCCACTGCAGCCATCAGGCAGGAGTAAAATCATTATGAAGTATAAATTGAGAACTGGTAACACACTGCACAACCACAAAGAACACTTAGGATTTGAAGTCTTATTACAGGTGGATGAAAGCTCCTGGAAGTCAGGGAGATGGAAGACACTACCTGAGAGAAACTTACATATGTTTATGCCCAGTTCAGTATTTTTCTCTCTTTTGGGGAGATGCATTAGGCAGAATTATGATAAGTGACATAAAAGGCAGTGGCAACATTGAAGTACAGTTTCTGTAAACGAAATAAAACCAGCTACCAACTCAAAACGAATGCAGATTTAAAAAATATTTTATTATTTTTTTCTGAAAACAAGGTGTATTCGAGCTCTCATGCAGGCTGGAATCTCCCAAGCCCGTCTGCTGGATAACTTCACCTGCCTGGAAAGTGCGAGCAGCAGGTAGCTCATCTCTACCGTCCCTGGCTGGACACGACGGTTAGGCACAAAAGATAAAACCAAAATAAACGAAAAGGAAAATTAAAAAAAAAAAAAGAGCTGAATCATGAAAGTGTAATTATTGCCTCAGAGGTAAAAAAACCCCTCACATTTCGGTGAATCACTTCGGGCTCCCACGGTTCCCGTCTGGTTTCCATACGGGGGAAGGAAAGGAGAGCGGACACCTGGCCCCACGGGACACGGCCAGCCCTTCGCCGCCAGTCCCCCCCACCGTGACCACGACTACGACTCCGGCACCGCTAACCATACCGGCACCGGTAACCGTACCGGCACGCCCGCGCTTCCCCCCCTCACTAGCTCCCTGCGGCCGCCCCCGCCGGTGACTCCTCCCTCACGGCCGCGGCCCCTCAGCCCGCCGGGGCGGAACCGGGCGCCCTACAAATCCGCCGCTTCGGCGGGGCTGGAGGCAGAGTGGCGGTGGGAGGAGGTGTTGGTTGGCTGGTCTTGGCGGCTCGCCGCTCTCTCTCCCCCCGGGAGAAAGGAACTTCCCAGCAGGCGGGACGTAGAGAACGAGCCGCGTCCCCGTCCTGTGGCTCCGCCTGCCCCTTCCCCCGACCGCTTAACCCCACCGGGCTCATCCCGGACTCTCTTCGCGGCCACCGGCTGCAGCCTCCGCACCCACCCCGCGGGCGAAGGTCTGCCCCGGCTGCTGCCTACCGCCCTCCTCCGGGTCCCGTGGGGAGCGGCGGGAAATGGGGGGGTTGTTTCCATGGAGACGGGGTCGCAACCGCGAGGTTTCAGAGTGAAACTTTGCCGCGGGCTGGTCGCCGAGTCCCCGGTGCCCAGAGGGGAGCGGGCGGGCCGTGAGGGTTCCTCCCGGGACGGCGCCAGGGCACCTCAGGGGGAAGCCTGGAAAGTTTGGTGCCGCAGAGCCAGCGGCCGCACACTCGCTCTCCCCTCGGCTGAGGGCTGCCTGACGGCCGTTCCCCCTCGGCGGCTCCCGGCGGACCATAGAGCCCGCAGCTATGGCACCCGCCCCTCGCCACGGGGCGAGCAGGGGCAGGCCGCCTCCGTCTGGCCGTGCGGTGGCGGCGGCTGGAGGGAGGCACGCAGCCCCCAGTCGGCGGGCGTCCTCCTCCGGCCGGCAGTGACCGCCCCGGCCCCCGCTTCCCTTGCCTTCTCGCCATGCCTCCCCCCGCCCGCCTCTCGCTAAGGACGGTGCTGGGGAAGGGCGAGGGGAGCCACCGCCCTGTCACTGTGTGAGCCAGCCGCCGCCTCACCGGAGGAAGCCCCATGTCGTCCGGGCGCCGCGGAGCCCCGCAGCTGGCTGCGCCGTGAGGGCGGCGGACACCTCGTACCTCCGCACAGGTAAGCAGCGGGATAAAGGGCGTGTGAGTGTATGGCGAGAGTCTCCCCCTCACCCCAAAAGTTCAAGCCAACCACAACCGTTACTCCTCCCGGGCAGCGGCGGGGTCGGGCTGTGGACGTTCCTGCCGGTGGGGGACGAGGGATGTAGACGGAGACGCTCCACCGCTCTCGGTGGCGAAGGGCAGGTGGGTAGCCGGGGTAAGAGGTGGCTTCTTCCTTGCCAGAAATGGACTTTCTGACCCCGAGCGGAGCGGGCTGGCTTGCCGGCGACTGCCGCGCTCCGTGCAGCTGCTACACACCCTCTTTTGTCTGCTCTACGCACTGGAGTACTTTACGTGCTGTCGTCTCCTGCTCCTCCGGTTGGGAGTCCTTGCCCGGCCCCACAAGCTTCGACCCCCTCGCTAATTCCCCCCTCCCTGGCAAGTTTCCCCTTTGCTTTTATTGCCACAGAAGTTGGGCTTTCCTTAACCTTTGTTCGAGGGGAAAAATGGTGGTTATCTGGGAGGATGACAGGCAGATGGGGACGGTACGGGGGTTGCCCGATTCCCTTGCCTGCAAACATAACTCGCTGCCACATAAATCCCCGAGCAGCTTTACTCGTGAGGTAGACTTCGAAGCAGAAGTACTGTAGACAGCTTGGGTGCGTGGTAAATACTCCTCGTGTCATTAACGTAACCATTGTTAGTGCTTGCGCTTGAATTCACTGTGTGTGCAGCTGTTCTGCAGGTCTGGAATTGCAATAGCTCTATCTACTTGATACTCGAGAGTAATTGTCGTTAACCGCTCTTGGTCTGTTTTGTACAGTGGTTCTGAAAAATAAACCGGCTTCTCGTGTTTAAAGGCAAAAGCGTTCAGACCAAAGTATTCCGTTAGTATGAACTACAAAATGACCTGTGGCACTGTAGTGGACTTGCACTTCATGATGCTTTTAGGGCATGAGGACTGTGGTGTTAGTCAAAATTCTGTCCCGTTATTTTTCTATAAGTAGATTGTGGTTCTAATCCATATGATGGAAATCAAGTCAGTGTCCAGATAGAAACAACACATTTTGTCCTTTAGTTGTTTCTGTGTTGCTTTGTAGAAAATGGGGGTGGTGGGGTGGGGAAGCCCATTTAAACCAGAGAATTGTATTTCTATTGAATCTAACTTAAATGGCTTCACACTGAAACCAGAGGGTCTTTCAGATCGGGAACATTTTAATGTACTTCTTGTGTAACCAGTGAATGTACTTCTAGCAAAATACTTGTTAGAAGATAATTATAAGACAATTTTTATTAATTTGAAGCATGAATTACAGTTATGTTTTTGTCCTGAGCACAGAAAAACACCCTCATGGAAAAAGATCTGTGGGACTTCAACAGTAATTTGAAAAATAGAATCATGTGTAATTTATATTTTGTTGACTTTTTTTTGTTGCTCTTTTGTTGGATTGCAACAAGGATCCAAATTAAAGTTGGAGGTGTAGTGATGCAAGAGTTCAGCATGCTAGAATTATTTTATTCCATGTACAGAAACGGTTTTGCCTAATACAGCCTTGCTGGAATTGGAGCAGAGCTTCATTTTTGTGGAAGCTCTGTAATCAGATTATAAGAGGTGGGCTGCCAGAATTTAATTCTGTGGAACTATGGACTAAACAAGCCCTGCTCTGACAGAGCACTGAAATGTATGCTGGCCCTCAAGCAGGTAAGTTCTTCCAACCTCCATCCCTAGTGATCACCTGTGGTGTGAGTTCCTTGCACGTAGCAATTGCTCCTAGTGACTTCTATGAAACTGTTCACTACTGTAGCAGTGGTGCTGGATGGATGCTGGACCAAGCCCTGCCAAGGTGTCCTACTTCCATTTCCTTGGATGCTAGGTGTATGACACAAAACACCTGTGGCATACTCAGGTGTTCACCTCGGCCACATCTCATGGGTTGTGTATTCTTGATTGACTCATACTGCAGGTGGAAAGGGAAAATGAAAAGTGAAAATTGGTTAAGAACATGTGTGGAGCAGCAGGAAGCTGCTACTTCTTGTGTATTTTAGGAGCCCAAAATCTGAAATGCTGAAAATCAGTGAAAACTCTCACTAAAATTTCTGAAACCAGGCAAAGTTATGATACAAAAACATGAAACCTGAATTTTGCTGTCAGGAATATTTTCCTATTACTTTTTTATTGAAGAAAGCTGTCAGTGCTGTATATAATAGAGGTAGAGAATGTAGTGGAAATAAGAACCTGATATCCTAGCTAGTGATGATGCCCCAATTTGATTTGGTGCCATTATGCTATATAGACAGATCAATTACTTTTAGTCTATACATTTGATCTTGTGATACTGCAGAAAGGGGAGATTGCAAATAATTTGCTAGTGTGCAAGATTAGAGACTAAAAGTAGGTTTAATTTGTGAAAGCATAGGCATCTTGTGCCAGTTTAGACACCCTAAGGTGTTTCAGACCTCTGTATGAGCCTGGCAGACAAGGTCTAAGGAGAACCTGAACGCTTGTAGTAAGGCAGCTGAAGAGCAGGAACAATCTCCTGTTAGATAATGTTTGTGCCACAGTTCTATATAAAAGCCTTTAAGAGGACTTGGATCTGTTCTCCAAAACCTTGTAATTTGATGCTGCAGTGTGATGGATCTGGGAAGACATCCCAAATATGACCTTACTACTGGGATTTAAGGAGGTCTATTCTCAAGGCCTGTTCACCATCAGAATCATTATATTATATTCCTGTGCTGGGAACTGGTGACTTCCTTTGAGTTGTTCAATGTTACTGAGAATAGTTTAAGAACTGGAGATCTTCTTTGAGAAGTTTGGTACATCTTTCAAATCACAGAGCTCTGTACACTCTCCAAGTCCCCTAGAAATGAAAGGAAATGTCAGACAGTGCTTGGGATAGTGCTTTGGTTTTAGTTAGTATTTCAGTTTGAAAATAAAAACATTGTAAAGAAAAGTTTCTGGTTTTCTTCTTCACTGGGTAATACATAACCCACACAATCTCTAGGTAATTAGGTTCTTAATAAGTGGACTATTGATTGAGTGGAAAGGTGAAATGCTGACAACATCAGTGAATTAAACTACTGAACAGATGTTGTGCAGAGCTGTTACCCTACTGAGTGGTTTTACTAGCTCCTATGTATGTGCTTTTTTGTGGAGTTTGAGAGAATAAATACTGTTCTAAAATTCCATATTGGAATTTCAGTCTAAATGTACAGCAAGAAGTCCTCACACTCTTCCACCATAAACCATTTCCACTTACCAAAATCCAGTACCAGGTGTATGTTTGTATAACTGCTTTTCATACAGGTGAAACTTGAGGAGCAGCTCAAGTAGACCTGGTGACTGAACCTAGTATTAAAATACTCATCTTATACTGGTCTCTTAGTATAAATGAAATTACATTATCCTTCCCAAGCTTTACTTTATTTACCTTCCCAAGGATCAGTGAGTTTAAACTGCATGGTTTTGACTGGGTGCCTTTTCTGAACAGTCAGGGTTTTCTTCTTCTGCACAGCTGGCCAAGTGAGCTGGATAACCTGTAATACAGAGCTACCTGAAACCTTTTATCTGCAGCAGTAGAAGAACATGTTTGTATCACTTATTTTTCTTATTTTGGTCTTTTGGTGACAGAAATATTAACAAAGAGCACTTGGTGGTTTTTGTAAGCAATTCAGTGATCAGAAGACCTGAGAAAGAAGGATGGTTTCCTCAGTCATCTCCTCTGTTCTTTGGTGGTTCATGTTGATGAAGGCGGTTATTTTTAAATCCAGGTTTCAGTACCTAAAGAAGTGTGACAGGAGGGTGCAGAGCCACCTAATGAAACCTGAGTGACTGTAGAACATTTGCAGTGAAATGTAATGGTGTAGCAGGGATTTCCAAGAAAAGTGACTTCTGGAAAATGAAACTATTAATTACTTTTTGTGTATAAAGTCTCTAAAAAGTCTTGTGAGACTAAGTTTTCACTTTAATCTCTTGTGTCCATTTATATTAATGTCTTGCTATTATTTATATCCCATTGGAATTTTAGTTGATTGTTCCTTTTGTTGGGAGTGTGACCATTTTGCTCTAATTAAAATAAGTAGAGACAAAGGACATATTTTTCTACTTTTTTTTAATTCTATCCCACTGAGCTAAATGGTGAAACTTCTTTCTTCACTGTTAGGGTGGGGAGACACAGGAGCAGGTTGCTCAGAGAGGTTGTGGAAGCCTCACACCTGAAAGTTTTTAAGGCAAGGCTGGATGGGGCTTTTTAGCTCAAAGTAGTGGAGGTTTGTGCATTGATGCCTGTGACCTATGCTGGGACCTGTAGTATTAGCTTGGAGTGGATATGAAATCAAAATCAGCTTTTTAGAGCTTTCTAATGATAGTCACATTACTTTCTTCCTTTAAAGGGGGGAATTCCAAAAGTAATTCTAACTTTTGGCAGTGTAGACCACCATCAAAGCAGATTAAGAGGCGGTTGAAAAGCTTCACTTGAAGAGAATTTGATGTGGTAGTGGTAACAATAATAGTTTGGTTTTTTTTCTTTCCCTCCCCTTTCAGCATCTGAAGGTGTCTGAATAAATGATCTTGCTTATCTGTAATCAGTTGCCTATTGTTGAAGAACAAGTATGTATCTAAGTAATTTTAATACTTATATTTTGTTATATATTAAATGGCAAAAATACTTGTCCCTCCATCTAGTTTGCATGTGTGAAATTGCAGCTTAAAGCACTGGAGTTTTCACTCTCCTTTGTGTAATTCAGAGTAACAAAAGCATATCACATATTAAAATACAGAAGAAATACACAGAAAGGTATGTGGTTATTCAAAAAAGTTCCAGATACTCAATTTTTGATTGTCAGGCAGGAGTACAGACTGGAAGAAGAGATCATTGTGAACAGCCCTGCAGGGAAGGACTTGGGGGCTCTGATGGATGGAAAGCTGGACATGGCTGGACATGAGCCAGCAATGTGTGCTTGCAGCATAGAAAACCAACTGTGTCCTGGGCTGCACCAGATGATGTGTAGCCAGCAGGTTGAGGGGGGTTGATTCTGCCTCTCTGCTCTTGTGAAGCCCCACCTGAGGTGCTGTGTCCAGCTCTGGGGCCCTCAGCACAAGAAAGATGTGGATCTTTTAGAGTGGGCCTGAGGATGACCAGTAAGATGACCACAGGGCTAGAACACCTCCCCTATGAAGATAGGCTGAGGGAGCTGGGGTTGTTCAGCCTGGAGAAGAGAAGGCTCTGGAGACACCTTATTGTGCCTTTTCCATACTTAAAGGGAACTTGGAAAAATGAGGTAAGAGATACTTTTTTTTTTTTACCTGGGCAGATAGTTAGAGGACAAGGGGGAATGGTTTTAAACTGGAAGGTGAGAGGTTCAGATTAGATGTTAGGAAGCAATAGCTGAGAGTGGTGAGGTGGAAACAGGTTAGCTGGTGAAGTTGTGGGTACTTTTGACATGTATTGTCATTGTAATGAGTTGTACCTGTAACATATTCCTTTATGAAGGGGGAAGAGAGCAGCATTGTGTTTTGGGGCAGCATTTTACTACAGCAAACAAACTTCCCTAAGGAAGCTGCTCCTTGGAGCACACAAGGTGTATGTAACTTAGATGCTCTAGCTTCCGTCTTGCATGATTGTGTGCTGGAGGTACTTGGTGTGTAAGGTATGAGGCAGCTTGCTGGACTCAGAAAGTGATGCACTGTAGAATTCTGCTGTTGTGGTAAGGTTGTTGGAAGGCAGCTAAATAAACCTCATACAATGTCTGAGGCTCAGCAGATGTGTGCTTATTGCTATAAATTACTGTGTATTTACCTGTTGGCTTCTTTCACCTGAGGTGGAAAAGTTAAATGACAGATAACAGACAAAAAAACAAGGAAGAAAGCAGGTGAGAAGGGAAAGTGGGGGTGAAAAAGCAAATGACAAAAGAGAAATATTGAAGAAAACAAATGAAAATGAAGGCAAAAAAGGATGAGATATAGTAAGTTGCATTTTTAAAGGTGAATGATGCTACATTCAGTGTTATAAATGGAAATAAATAATGAATGGAATAGCAAGACTAAGATACATGGGGTGGCTCTTTTTTTGAAGCATTCCTGTCTTTTGACTCTGGAAAAATGAAGAGATTGTCTTCCTGAGAGGGATTTTGAATGATTTGTCTTGGTTGTGTATCAAAGTATGATGCTTTGCAACAATGTTGTTAAACACTTCTTACGGAAGATACACTGTAAGCAAATCGGTTCAAAGACATAGGAAAGGAAAGGGAGCTGTGGAGTAGAGGTTGCTCACCAAGATAAAAACTGCATTTTGAAGTACTTGCAAGTTTGATAAACTGTTGTTTCCTTTTGCAAACAGACTAATACTCTGAACCCCAAAGTTACCACTGTGGAGATTTATGTAATCTGTCATTGTCTCACAGGAGACTAGTAAGCACAATAAGCACAGTGGGGACTGCCTTTAAAATGGTGCATAATTAAGAAGTATTTATCAAGTGAATACTTAGCTACCATGCTTGCACAGATTTTCTTTTCTGGTAAGTTTTTACTATATCTGTGTTAGGAAAATAATGAGACACAGTCCTGTTGTCTGGCAATGAGAAGAGCCAGAGCACTCTAGCTATGTGCAAGTCTCTTCAAGATGGTCACATCCAAACTGCCTCTTTGGAAGGAGATTCTGGACTGAAGTAGCTAAATGTCTGAGTGGGTGCTAGGTGTCCTCAGCCACAAAAGCCCCTGGCATCCTTATGGTAGGGTTAAAGAAACATGGTGAAGTCTCACTGCCTGGGTCCATGCCTGGGCACAGCAGCTGGTACTGGGCACTAGATCTGCAACTTGCTAAAACATTTTTACATCTCAGCCTAAACAGTTTTATTACAATGATCCAAGTAGACATGGATTTGAAAGAGAAGTAAGATAATAAAAGTTATCTTTGGAGGCTGTTGTCTGCTCTAACTACATTAAAAGAAATTGGATGTCAGTTTGCTATCATAGTAGTAACTTTGTTATTACAGAAGCTGGAATTTGGCACATTATGTTTGGATTTCACAGACTGTGTGGCACTGGTGGAACATACTGGCATATTGTACTCCCTAATGGATTTCAAGAAATTTACTGAACGTGTGCAAAATTGCACACAAATCTCTAGCTTGCAGCTCCTTAATGTCATAATTATTGGCCTGGTAATAATAGCCTGGTACAAAAATGACTAGCAGATATGAAGAGTAACCATTCAGAGGCCTAACAGATTCTTTTTGGGAAGTAATGGCTTGGCTATTAAAGTTGATAGATTTTTAGAGCAATAGAATTACTTTGCCTTAACTCAGTGCCAAACTCTTCTTCTTGAACCCTACAAAGTACTTGCTTTGCTCTTTGCCAGAAAGGAATTTCTTTTCAACTTACTTTCCAGATGCCTATTCTGAATTTATTGCCATTCTTTTTACAATTCAGTTTTATCCTCAGAGGACATGGCCTTGTTAACTGGTGCCTGTGGTGGAATATCTTCAAGGTCCTGCATGTGCTGGAACCATAGTTCAAAGGCTATATTATATTAGAAAGTCACTGTTCCAATCTGAGCTTGCAAACAATACACATACCAGTGAAATTACACACAGAAGCATTTACTGGTTAAGAACAAGCAATGTTGTGTTTTGCAGACCTCCAGGTTTTAGGTTTTTGTTGTCCTACAGGCTGTAGAGTTGAAACAGTAATGGAAAATAGGTTATAGTTGAGACTCTGGTTCTTTTTTTGGTTTAGTTCTTCATGTGAATTTTTTCATATGGTTACATTTATTTATATGATGTTTTCTGTGGGATTTGGTGACTATGACTAGATAGCATTGGCTACATCCTGTAAAAAAGGTGAGATTATCATAGAGTCAGAATTAGACTCTGAGAGGCTGGGCCCAGATGAAGTGCTATAGCTTTCTATTTGTCTTCTAGGTAATGTTGCCTATGCATTCTTATGCTGCCTTCATAGCATCCAGTGCATGGTTATTGTGTTTTGTGACATGACTTCATGACATGGAAAGTTCATTGGTTTTGTTACTTTCTCCAAAGAATTTTGAGAATACTTAATCTTTACTTTTACAACTGTTTTTGCCAGTCTGCATGTTACTAGGTATTTACTCTGTGTTAGGGAGGGCAAAGTCCAGAGGGAAAACCTGCAGCAGAAAATGGTTTATGTGATCTTTGGTTTCTGCAGCTCTTTCTTCCAGAGGTTAGACTTAGTCTCAGGGAAAACTCTTTTATCTTTGATTTTTAATTTTGAATACTGTCATGCATGGTTTTCAGGTTTGAGCTTAGGAGGTAATTTTCAGCCCAGAATATTGAGTGCTTTGGAAATAGGCCCAACACATTGCTTAAAACTCCTTGAGAAGCCAGTATCAGCATCACCCTAAGGTTAAATAGGCTTTTGTAAAACCCTGTGGCTGAAGAGATGGACATTAGAATTTAGTTCTAAGCTTTCTTTCCTAATCTAGCTATTCTTACTTCACAGTTGAAGAAATATCTAGTGGGGAAAATGGGGAGGAAAAAGAAAAGAAGGAAGGTCCACTGCAGCAAGCTGTGAATTCAGATAACAGGAGAGATGGAGAGGTTGGTTAAACCAGGCTGGAACAGAGATGGGCCTTGGAGAGGGAGCAAATGTTATGGAAACTTGGGTTGGAAGATTTTTTTTTTTCCTGATGAGTCATTTGCTCTGGAATTAGTTGAGGTTGTTGCCCTTCAAGAGAGAATCTGTGTCTGGGAATACCCATATTCCCAAGAGCATGTGGCTGAAACTCTTCTAGTACTCAGGGACTTGGGGTTTCTTAGGTTAGACCTGGTGCTTGGAGGTCTGGGTAATGTTTATTGTGTGGATTCTTCTACTCTATTATGTTAATCTTGTTGTGTTGTGCATAACCACCTGCATTTGATTTGGTTGCACACATTCAGTAGCTCTGTGCTGTACAGAAAGCTTACAGAAACACTTTATTACACTTTGGTAAAAAACTGTACTGAATGAAGTGGCACCTGCAGGACTAGGAACATAATGAGACTATGAAGGCAGGTGGAGAGGAAGACAGGTCAGTAGTAAAGCAACAACTACAGACATTGATTATTCTATTGGGGCAAGGCTAATTTTTGCACTTAATGTCTTAGACAAGTAGTAGGGAGACTGTAATCTGAATAACCAGGAGAATTGGATGTGAGTCTTAGCATGTAGTGTGGCCAGGAGCACATGTGGCATTAATGTCACTACACTTTAACTTCTTGTCTTCCAGTAAATCCACAAGGAATGGTGAAGCCAGATGTTAGCATTTGCCATGGTTAGCAATTTAGAGAACAGAAGATGTGGTAGGGGTTCTCAGGTCTTCAGCAGGGACTTTGACATGCAGCAGTAAAAGGGTCTTAGAAGAGGGGTCTGTTCTGCTGTTGTGCCTACTGTTCTCCAGAATTTTGTGGGTTTTGAACTCTTTGTAAACACTCAAAAGTTTCTCTAGCAACATCAGCATTTCACTGAAAAACTGCCCTTTGCATGGTCATGTGAATATTTGTACTGCTTCTTGTCTGCCTTTTGACCATACTTCTGCCTTTCAGGCTGTGATGTACTTGCTGATGGGCTCTGGGTAGTGTCTCCTGGGTGTATATTCCAGCCAAGCTTCAGCCCACATATGCTGGTTCACAGCATGGAAGGCAGCCAGAGGAGGAAGGGGCATTTGCAGAGGTTGTTGAAATGAGGACTGAGTTCAGGTTTTCAGGATTTTTCTTCAATTTCTTGAGGCAGTTTGTTTTCAGCTGCTGAGATAGTGGTCACATAGACCATGAAGTTAAGATGCTGGGCAGGTTTCTACTTTTTTCTGTACCTGAAATCCAACCTTGATAGGAAGTTTTCTTCTCAGATGGAAAAATCAATGAGATGAATGACACAGAAAAGGTCTACAGGTCCTACTTTGTGTTTCTTACTGTTGAAAGTAGAGTGAGATTTTCCTGAAAAGAAGTAGAAATTGAGATCTGGTTCAAAAATAGAAATGATTTAAAATCACTTTCACAGACATCCTGTATAAAACTGTGTGGCTGTGCTTAAACAAGCTCATAGTGTGCAAAAACTAGAGGTTAACTGTTGCTGAGTGTAACTTGCTTTACACAGATTTTTTTGGGAAGAACTATCAGTCATAGTGATCAAACTGTAAAAGCAGAAAACATGAACCACAGCAGAGATCTGAAAAACAGCCAGAGAAACCATCCTGGAGTTCATCAAAAGCCCAAAGATTATATGACTTCATGTCATGGCTTTGGGAGAATGATAAAATTGAAGCTGATGAATGGCTTGTGTTAATAATCTTATATTTGGCTTGTGTTTTAGTCTTCAGGATACTTTATTGTCAGACTCTTTTATTGCTTATTCTCAGTATGGGTTTTGTTTGTTTTCACTGAGACTCTGGTATTTATAGTGCAGCAGCTCTCTCCTTTGTGTCTGGATAGTTCATGAAGGGGGAGCATGGAAAATGCATGATTATGTAGCTAAGCTAGTGTTGCATTGTTTGAATGTTTATCTGAATCTACCATGACCCTTCTGGCTGATCTGACAGTAATTTCTGTGTTTTCTCAAGCAAACCTGTCTTTTCCATATATATAATCTTGGGAGGAGAGTAGGGAGTTTATAGAACTATTTCCCCTCTTTTTGTTAAAAAAATGAAGTGATTTGCCTCAGATGGAGGCTTATAGGGCCTGGTAGAAAGCAGTAGAAGTACCTTAATGCTGTAACCCTACTTTATGATGTCAACCCAAGGCAGGTGGAGACAAGATATTAGAGTGTAGTACAACATGTAAGAATCTTGTGGATTTGATGTTATGTGAAAGGTTTGCTAACAGCTGACTTACTCCATTCCTCTCTGAAATAGTCCTTTAAATCCTCCAGGTTGTGTTTTTTTTTGTCTTTGTAGTGCCCTCTCCTCTTTGTATCATAGCAGATCCATCCTCTCCTCCTTTGCTTCACTTCTCCCTTTTGCTTTTTTCCATCATCAGAGCAATAAATGCTTTGGGAAGCAGATGATCTTTAGACTTGCTCAGATCTAGGATGCACACAGCCAAGACCTCTGTACTGGACCACTGAATGACTCCTGAAAAGTGCTTTTTTTTTTTTTAAGAGTTGTATAAATTACACAGGTCAACAAAAACTTAAGAATTTGGATTTTCTACTATCATTGGTCACATTTGACATCAATATAAATATAATTTGATTAATTGCTTTTCAATCAGTTTTCAACTTGGAAGTTTTAGTGTATGTGATAAAACTATTGGGAGGGTTAGATATTAGACTTGAGACTGGATGATGCAAGTCTAAAATTGTCTTTTCCTGCTGTGATCTTGAGAGAACTGTAAAAAGATTGAATTATCCTTGTTTGCTTTCTGTTGCTCTGGCAGCGTGGTGAGGTCCTGACCATGTGAAATCAAAGGCAAAATTCCTCTATTTCAACAAGGTTAGGATTTCATTCAGTATGTTGGCTAGTCATGGGCCTAGCACTGGTTCTTTCATGGCCCAAAAATGTCAAAAGACATTTTCTGTGAATCATGCCTTTATTACACCAAGAAGCCAGAACAACTCTCAGGAGCTAGAAGGGTTTTAGTTCAAAACCATTGACAATCAGTTTCAGCTAATAAGCTGCCATCCTGGAAACCCCCAAAGCCTTTCAGAATGTGATTTCTACAAAGAAGACTTTCAGGTTTATCTGAGCCATGTTAAGGTGATATTTTTGTTGTTGTTTTAATGTCCCTAAATATATTTTTATCAGCTGGATTTTAAAATGTCTGTTTTCTGAATTTCTAAATGATCTTTAATATGCCTGAGTAGAATGAACTCTGGAAGTAGAAGAGATGTTTTTCCATCTAATTTCTCTGATGATGATAGAATATTGTGAAAGCAGATGGTAGGTTAATTAAGTTAATCAAGATATAGAGTAGATCTTCAGTGTTCTTATTAGTGATTCAAACTTTTAATGGAAGCATAATGGGGGAGATGTCTCTTCTGCTCCAGGAGGACACCTTTCCCAGAACTTTTAGAAGGGCCAGATACAGAAAACTGAGACCAGTGAATCTCAGGAGGTCAGATGTTCTTTCTGCCAAAAGCTGGCCATTCATGAAAGCCTCTATCCCTTGCTTCAAAAATAGTAGTGAAATCTCAGTAACCTTTATGTCCCAGTGTGCTTCAGCAATAAAATTGGAGTTGTAGAGAAGGTTCTATAAATGTGCTCACAATTTACTTGTTTTCTTCTGGTTCTGCAATTCCCTCTACTGGGGTGGGAAACACTGCAATTTTCTGCCTCTGTGATCTGACCTGCTGCTTTGTGTGATGTAAGGCTGTGAGAGGAAGAGGTCTGTACCTAATAAGGCTCCTCTCAACACACTCTGATAGCTATTAGCTGTATTTTGGAGAAAAACCTATTAAGTTGTTTCATCTACTCAGTAGTGTTCATTGATCCAGAAAACAACCTTCCTCCCAGGTGCAGATGTGAAGAGACTAAGTGTGCGTGCTTCCATGGACACAGAGTCACTGGGGGCTGAACTGCTGGGCTGAGGTCTTCATTGTCTCTGCCATAGGTCAGGGTTCAGCAGCTTCCAAGGGAAATCTAAGCTTGCTGCAAATATTAGTGTTTGTGATCCATTAGGCTTAAAGTGTCTCACTGTATGAAATGGGCTATGATCAGCTAGTTACTTAAGCAGTGTAAAAACTGTTGCATTCCTGTGCTGGACAGTTTTTACTGTTAGTGTAATTGAAACATCACTATTAAATATGTAGTGCATTTCTGAGGTGTTTTAAATGCAGAGTTGTACATCTAAACTGTCTCCACCAGTATCTAGAAATAATAATTTCAAATCATAATCTTGTTATAGAAGCACAGGCATATGAATCTGATGATGAGGGGTTTGTTCTTGGCTTTGTGAGAGGTAGCCTGTGACTTTGGAGAGCTTGCTTGCTCCTGCCTTTCCAGAATTGTATAAGCACCTTGTGGTCACAAGTTACTTTCATCCCTCTGGAAAATATGATCCTTGGTGTCTCTTCCTTCAATTTACCTGTCTGTGAAAGGGGGATATTTCTGTAGGAGCCTTAACACTCACAAATACTCATGATGAATTTCTGAGATACTTTAATGAAAGATGATATGCAAAGTGAAATCAGTGTTATACACCCTGGGTGAGAGAGTTCTGTAAATGTTGGTGCCTGAGTAGAATTGTTAATACACTAAAATGTATTGGAAATTGAAATACTGCAACTGAAAATAAAATAACAGATGAAATTGGAAACACTTCTAGCTGTGAGAAGAATTAATTCAAGTATCTTTTAAGAGCTGAGTAGTTTGTTAGAATCAAGATTATTTTTCTAATATACCTAACTCAAAGAGGAGTTTTAGGCTTGATAAAGAAAACAGAAGTGGATTTCCTTGGTTATGTATGCAGCATGAAGACTTGATTGAACAAAGTTATATTATGTCTTACCTGGCACACATGACTTGATAACTTGAGCACTTTCTGAACTGTTTCTATGTTGAAACCCAGTCTTCTGTTTGTCTTCATTTGTAGCTTATAGGAAAGTGAGTGTGAATTGTATGACTGATCTAACTTGGGAGTTAGCAGTGGAAGTTTAAATTCTTCCATAGTTCTGTGATTTAAGAACAAGTGGTTTTGCTTTGTATAGAGTCATAGAATACTTTGGGTTGGAAGAGACCTTTAAAAGTCATTTAGTCCAACCCTGCTAGGGTGAGGCAGGAGCCCTGTCCAGTCTGACCTTGAATATTTCTGGGGATGGGATTCCACAACCTCTCTGGGCAACCTGTTCTAGTGTTTCACCACTGTCACTGTAAAAAAAAAAAAAATTCCTTCCTTGTATCTAGCCTAAATCTACCTTCTTTTATTTTAAAACCATTACCCCTTGTCCTGTTGCAACAGGCATAGCTAAAAAGACTGTCTCCATCTTTCCTACAACCCTCTTTAAGAATCAAAAGGCCACAGTAAGGTCTCCCTGGGGCCTTCTCTTCCCCAGGCTGAACCCCAACACTCTCAGCCTTTCTTCATAAAGAAAGGTTCCAGCCCTCTGATCATCTGCTCTAATGATTTGCTTGTGCTGAGGACTCCAGAGTTGGACCCAGGTCTCCAGGTGAGGTCTCACCAGAGCAAAGCAGGTGGGCAGAAATCACCTCTGTTGACCTGCTGGCCTCACTTCTTCTGATGCAATCCAGGATATGGTTAGCCTTCTGGGCTACGAGGGCACAATGCTGGTTCACATCCAGCTTTTTATCTCTAAAGTCCTTCTCAACAGGGCTACTCTGTAAGGGGATTGGCCCAACCTAGGTGCAGGACTTTTTCTACTGCCTGTGCTTATGGATAGTTTCTGTTGGCTGAGTTGCAGTTGGCTTTGTCTCCTGGTAAGCTTCAGGTGTGGGTCTTGGAGATCCTGTTCAAGGCACCGATGTGATGCTTTGGAGGAAAGGCATTATGACATTTGTGTTTTGGTTTTTGGTGAAGTAGGTATTGGGCTGTTCCTGTTGGTAGACTGGTGGGAGGAAGGTTAGACATGCCAGTGTTTCTGAAATAGTAACCAGTGAGATGACAGCATGATCAGGATAACTATGAATGAAGTATTATTTATAAACATGCTTAATTCCTGTAGGTCCTCATGCAAATACTATGTCAATAAATACTTAGTTTAAGGAGAAATACATACTTTAATAAACATAGAAATGCTTTGGCTGTTTTAAGAAAGAACATTAAAAGTACAAGCCCCAGTGTTCATGAAGAAAAAGGTTTGGCATGGTAATAGGATAATTAACCAGCTGAAAAAGTTTGCAGCTAGTCCCTATTGATAGTATGATGGAGAATTAACATGTTACATACATGTTTGCAAGGTTAGACCAAAGCATGGGTAGCCTCTCTCACTTCAAAGCAATGCATGATGTCATGGTCTCAAAGAATCATGGAGAGCTTGCCTGTTAATTTCAGTGGGAGCAGAATTTCATAGGCATAACTAAATAGCATCCATGAGTTGCTCATTCTAAAAATTCTCATTTGCTACCCAAAACTCTGAGACTTCACCAAAGCTTTTCTATTTGCAGAATCTGGGGCTGAGCCCAAAGTCTCATTTTCACCATTTAATGTGAGCAAACTTTGCTATTGTCCAGATTCATAACTCAATCTGCTTGAACAGTTCTTTTCTGCTAAAAAAGGTAAGTCAGAAAAAATCATTTATATGAGAGGCTGACAGAATGTTATGTGAAAGACTCAAAATGATCCCCAGTTTAGGTGGGTTGGTTAATAATAGAAAACTTAGGTGTTAGT
Organism: Galbula dea; assembly: GCA_013399015.1. Classification (NCBI taxonomy): domain Eukaryota; kingdom Metazoa; phylum Chordata; class Aves; order Piciformes; family Galbulidae; genus Galbula; species Galbula dea. The sequence continues at coordinate 42,914 of VWZX01009197.1, read as the reverse complement.
CTGCAAAATCTGTATCATGTAAAGGAAGGTTTTGTGATCCTTTTTTCTTTAAATGGTGTTTTACATCTTTGGACAGAACAGATCATTATTCTTTCTCTGTGTGTGTATATCCTGTTCTTTCATGTTACTACAGAGTCTGAACAAAAATTGTCATCATAGAACTGATGTCCCAGTTACATTATACCAACAGTTTGCAGAGAATTTATATGTATGTAAGGAGCTGGAGTTGCAGATTTTCAAATACTCAGGCAAAAATATGAATATCACCATTAGTATGTATTTTTCCCCAATCTTACTAGAAGTCAAGCAACCAGGTTTTAATGAGGTTTTCACAAGCACCTCAGATGTAAGACTGTCCTGTTCCATAAAAGAACACGTATCCACTGAACACTAGCATATTTGTATTAAGCAGCATTAGTACCTTTGTGCTATGTGCACAGAGTACATTGGTACATGGACACTAAACATAAAGTACATTCAATTTATTTCCACTGCTGTAAAAGCTATACTACTGCACATTAGAGCATACATTAATTCAGTATAGCTTCTTTATCATTTAAAGGTACTAATGATACTATTTATCTTTACCAACAAAAATCTATCCAGTGCTGCACTGCATGAAACTCTTAAGTTTTTTTGGGACAAATGAGTGAGTCATGAAATAAAAGATGAAGAGAAGCAGGGAGAGCTGAGGAGAACAATGAAAATCCTAAGTGAGCTGCTATTTCATGAAGTCCTTTTTCTCCCTGTAATGTGTCTTTCTTAGGCATTTCTTTTTCTCATGTGGTCTGCTTTATACTGCACACATACAGTGGACTTCACTGGTTGCTTTGTCTTAAGGTTGCTTTGGATGAGACCTTTATTGTCACTCTGAAATAGAAAGTGTTTCTGAAGAAAGTTTGTGGGTGTGGTTTTTTTCCTTCAGCATATCCAAAAAAGGGCAATGAAGCTGGTGAAGGGTCTAGAGCACAAGTCTTCTGGGGAGCAGCTGAGGGAACTGGGATTGTTTAGTCTGGAGAAGAGGAGGCTCAGAGGAGACAGCCTTGCTCCCTACAACTACCTGAAAGGTGGCTGTAGTGAGGTGGGGGTTGGCCTCTTCTCCCAGGTGACTAGAAACAGGACAAGAAGAAATGGCCTCAAGTTGCACAAGGGGAGGTTCCAGGAACAATTTCTTGGCTGCAAGAGTGGTTAAGCATTGGCCCAGGTTGCCTAGGGAAGTGGTGGAGTCCCCATTCCTGGAGGGGTTCAGAAAGAATGTAGAGATGGCACTCTGTGACGTGGTTTAGTGGTGTGAGGCTGTTGGCTTCACAGTTGGACTTGGTGATCTTGGAGGTTTTTTACAACCTTAGTGATTTTCTGGTTCTCTTATTCTGTGAAGATGAGGCAATGGTCAGTGTTCACTAGAAATGCCAGAATATCAGTCTAGTAGCATTTTAGAGTGACTTTGATAAAATCTAGCACATGAGTTTCCTGGTTCCTCTATAGAAGCTAACCAGCCTATTTCCAGGATCCAAACACATGTGCTAACCTACTGACAAGTCATCTAAGGAAGAGAGACCAGGCTTTGTTTCAAGAGAAGGCTGGGAGCAAGCTTACTGACCTTGAAAATACACTGCTGAATGTATCTTTGAATTAATTGTAATATGAAGAACAACTTCTCAGGGTACTTGAAGCACTTTCTATTAAAGTGGAAACCTCAGGGGTGTTCAGGGGAACCACAGTAATACTGCATTTGGTGGAAGCATATACACAGATGTGCTTTCAGGAGGGAAAGTTCTTGTTCACCAGAGTTAGATGAGGTAAAGTGAATGGGGAGATCATAATAAATAAATAAAAATAAATTGTAAAGGGGTGAGGAAATGTAATGTCTGTAAGGTGTAAGAAACATACTTCTTTTTGAGATGTGGGCTACTGTGGTTTACTTTCATAGCATGTGGTCCTGGTTGGTGAAGGAGCTTGTAGGTGCTGTTGTTACTGTATATAAACTTCTGCTAATAACTTAAGAACTATCTTAAGTTAAAACTGGAAGAAACTTTACCCAGCAGGACTGCTTTTAAACATAGTTTTTCAACTTCTTGGCCACGTGTCTCCTCTTAATTCATTCTGACCAGTGTCAGTCTTGCAAATAAACTACAATACAAGCTTAGAAGAATCATACAGCTCATGTATTTTGTTGATAAGCAAAACCATATGAAATTACACATGATTAGATCTGCTAGTTTCTATGGAGTGGCAGAATTTTTCCCTACCTGCCAAACAGCAAAATGAAAAGCTGTTGTACTCTGGCCTCAGCTCTACACATTCTTGCCAGTTCTAGCAGCTGTTAGTTGCATGAAAAATCACACTGGTTTTAATGGAGGGAATTCCAGGATTTAGGTGCACTTAAAGGCATTTTCCTTTTGAACAGATTGCACATCCAACTTGTAAGATGCTATTTTGCATACAAGGTGCAATAATTCTGAAGAATTTGCTGTAGAAGTTTTGTGACCTTAAAATGGAAGTTAGTGCAGGTAAACATGTTTACAGATCAGACTCTGTAGGAGTTTAAGTTAGATTTGTAAACATGAAATATACTTTTGTAACTATAGAAATATTAAGTTCTAATTCTTGTGGGTACATTAAAATGAGTCTCTTTTAAGGTGATGAAAAGATCAGTGTTTAAGTTCACAGTAATTATCATCATATTGTTTAATAGCTAATTTATTTAGTGGTGAAGCATGAATGTTTTAAGAATGAATAACAAGATCAAATCTCTGAAGATTTGAGATGGACACCCTCCAAAGACTCCTAAGCATAAAAATAATAAACCATCCTAGCAGTTGTTTTGAAAAGGCAGCAAGGAGCACATCAAGAGTTACTGAGAAGAAAAAAGTAATTTTGAATTGCATAGTAACATTCTGATCCCCTTTAAACTGATAGCAGTCTCCTGTTGCTTGAAGGCAAGATTTAACCTTCTCTGTTGTCCTGTGCTTTCAAAGCACATATGTTGGCATTCAGGTATCTAGTTGATAAGACAAATTGAAAATTATGCAAAGCGTGGGGAAGGAGATCAAGGATAGACAGAAAACCTGAAGAAAGTTAACCCTGGAATTTGACTGGCTTTTTTAGCCTTTTTTCTCAGCTAAAGACTAATGCATGCAGTAGTCCTGCAACTAGATGGCTAAACAAAGTGTGGACTTATCTTCACCTTGATGGTGTACCTTTACTTACTGCTGTCTTTCTGCTGGGATGGATGAGATGAATTGCTTTTTTGTTCTATTCCAAAAATCCTCAGCAGTCTTCCAGGAGCAGTGAGCTAAGACCTTTCAGCATGGATTATAGGTGGTGGGGTTTTTTTTTTTGTTGCTGTTGGTTGTTTTTTTTTAATGGGAGGTTGTAGTATAGGACATGTAAAGAAGATGTTGGTCTTGCTTAAGAAGTGTTGGTATGACTGTAGGATTGAAGGCCATCTGTATATCAACTTTAAACAAACAGCTATGGGATGTTTATAAGCAGCTCTAGATTGTGACAATTCCTCTTATGCAGCTTCTGCAGCCTAGCCTGAGGTGCCCTGAATTCTAGAGGTCTTCATCCCAGACTGGTAGACATGGCTGCTGCTTTCCCATTTACAAGTTCAAGCAGTAGCAAGGCCAAACATGCACCCCAGAGAGACACACACACAGAGGACACATGGATGGATGGCTGCACAGAGTGCCATGGGCAAGGTGCTTCCTTCAGCAGCACCCATGTGTAACACATACAGCAGTGATAACAGCCAGGTCCCCTTCCTCCTCTTCGCCTGTCAAGGATGGAGATTCACTAATGAAAGCATACATCTTTGCAGCCCCCAGGCTCCCCTTTCTGCCCAGCACCCCTGCCCAGATCCTAGAGTCCCTTACCTACCTCATGGGTTGCCCACTTGCCAACTGGTCCAACTTGGTGCTTGCTGCAAATAGAAAAATGCACTGACACACTTGTCCCACAGACACACCCCACTTGGGGGTCCCCACCAGATACCAGCATAAACCCTCTGCCTATTTGATACCCCTGCCAGGTCCTGGAGCCTACCACCTACTGGGTAGTTCAGCTTGAGGGTTTTTTTGTGAATACACAGGCACCTTCCCATGCATGCCCAGTTAGTTTCTTAATGGCCAATTAATTAGTAACTGGGGGTCTTTAACATCATCTCTGTTTATGCCTTGTCTATCAGTTTGTGTCTTGTGTGCTTTTGTTTATGACTTTCTTCTGCTTATTATCCCATTTTGTATTGCAAAGGTCCTTGATTGGATAAAGTTAATGAAGCAAGCACTTTTCCCTTCCAGAGCCCTTACACAAACAGGCTTTGGTATTGGTAGGGATGACACCTTGAGCTCACTAACCTGTACTCAACCTATCCAAAGGTCATGCAGACATCTGGCCCAGTTAGACAATACTTCTAGCCTCTGACCCCAGTTCAGTAAGAGGTTTAGCAGTGGTGATTTAAGATGTTATTCCTGCAGCTGTCCATCCCTAAGCTTATGAAAGCCTTCCTCCACTGCTGAGCAGTAGGTGTTAACACAACTCCTCAGTTGCTAAAGTTCATATTTTAGCATGTTAGCATGAATTGTTAATGAAGATGAACAAAGTGGTCATGCATTCCATTGCAACTTGCAGTAACTTTGGCCCTGCCACATCTGATTCTGCTGTTCCATAAGGGCACTGCAACACTGAACTGAGCAGTATCGTAGTATTGTCTGAGCTGGAAGGGACCCAATAGGGTCATTGAGTCCTCCTCTTAAACCCATGGAGGACACCCCAAGAATCACTGCATGTGCCTGAGAGTGTTATCTAAGTGGTTCTTGAACTCCATCAGACTTGGTGCTGAGACAACTTCTCTGGGGAGGCTGTTCCAGATCCCAACCATCCTCTGAGTGTAGAACCTTTTCCTAATCTCCAGCCTGAACCTCCCCTGATTCAACTTCATTTCATTTTACCTCATCCTATCACTATCCACCAGATTAAAAAGTTTGGTCCCTTCCCCTCTATTGTCCTCCATAAGGATGTTAAAGACTGCTATGGGGTCTTCTCTCAATCTCCTATTCCCAAGGCTAAACAAACCTAGTGACCTCAGCTGCTTCTTATAAGGTTTCCCCTCCAGTCCCTTTACCATCTTCATAGCCCTCCTCTGGGCACTCTCCAACAGCTTAACATACTTTGTAAATTGTGGAGCCCAGAACTGCACATAATACTGAAGGTATGACTGCACCAGGGCAGAGTGGAGTGGGACATTCACCTCCCAGTTCTGGGGTTGGATGCAGCAGGGCAAAGCACTGGACTTTGTTCATCAGGACACTTGTTCAGGTAGCAGCACCTAACCCTGCTAAGCAGAAGCTGGCCCAGTTTGACTGGTATGACCTCCAGTCAGTGTTTTAGTAGCCTTGTGAACATACTCTAATATTCAGAAGAGTTCTGTCTTGCTAAGTCTTGGGCATTTTTTTACTGATTTTCTGTTTCCAGGATCTCCACTTGCCCATCATACATGGATCAGAGTGTGGGAAACATTCAAGTATGTCAAAGAGCTGGTTGGTGCCAGCCCCTAACATTTTTGGCATAACAGATATTTATCTCAGATCTTATAATCCTTGCAGTAAAATTGACATCCTTCATTGCCTAAATAGGAGAAAAATGAGGAAGGTTGAAGAAGGTGAACGAAGAAAGTAGGTGGTGCAGATAGGACAGGGAAGAGCTAGAGGCACACAGACCCAAGCATGGGGAGAATTATGGGGAAGGGGAGGTATGTAGAGTCCCAGCTCTATTACAAGGGGAGAGCAAGGAAGCCTGGCACTATGATTTGTGGGATCATTGGTGACAAGTGAGAGACAGATTCTGCATGAGGAAGGAGGGAAGTGTTGGCAGGTCCTAATGAGAAAGTGGCACATGGGAAAATCTAGAAGTGGGAGTGGAGTAAGGAGGAGCCATCTACAGAAGCACCAAAGGCATTCAGAGGAAACATTGGAAGTGGACTAGTTGCATGACCTGTTTGCAAGCTTTCTCAAGGATTGTATAATCTGCATTATGTTATGTGTGAGAAAATGCATGTTTCTTAAGAAATGTAAAGGCTCAGCTCTTGTATCTGTACCAACAGTACAGCTCAGATGAACGGCCTCACTCAGTTCCACTTGAACTATTTGTAATAGAAGTAGGAGACTATTTGGCATCTGTAAGGGCTCCAGAATGATTTCTGTGAGCTACTGTAATACTCCTACATTGAACAGACTGTAGATCACAGCAAGATTTCTCCTGTGGCATGGTGATATCCCAGATGAGTAACAGCAAGAGCATCTAGCCCTAGCCAGCAGAGTGCTGATTGTGGCAAGAATGGCTGCAAGAATAGGGCTGAATTTCAGTTCTGTGTTGATGCCATGTTTGTCTTAACATCTTGATTATGGGGGGAAGTTTTTGTAGCCCCTTTTCCTTTGTTGGGTGAGGACTTTTTTTCCCCCCCTCCCTCCCACCATATATCCCTGAGGTAATGTATGCTGGCTGTAATGCAGCTGTGGATGCAGGGTAGCAGATGTTCTGTATTTGAATTCCTCTTCAGATATTACTTTGATAAACTGCATTCAGGGACTTTTTACTTTCTTGCTTAAGTGTTTTTCCATTTGGCATTTGCAGAATGGAATGTTGAATTCCAAGACTATTGAAAATGATAAATCAGTTGTGATGGCTTAACCACTACCACAGATGAATTGAATAATAAGTGACCAATGTGAGCATTTGTGCAGAAATAACTGTATATAAATATATTTCAAACATTCCATGAACCCCAGGAAAACTAATATTTTTCAGAGACAGATAATATCTCATTTTTTACCCATAGTTTTTAGACCTAATTTGAGGTTAATGTATGGATGCTTACTTTCTATGAGTAAAAGCTGCATGCTAGGTTTTTTGTTTATTCTAATTTCTTCTTATTTCTCCTAATCAGGTCTAGTTATTCTTATATTACAGAGATCTTACTGAATTTGTTATAGCACTCCTCACATTTACATGTCTATTAACCACCTTGTGGCTGAAGGAACTCAGCTCTCTCAGAAACTGCCAAGGGTTTCCTAGCAGGGAGTGTGGGGAGCACACAATTCAGTCAGAATCAGCATGGGGGATCTGGACCCATCTGTGTGGAAGTTCTGCTTCATAGCCTAAGTGTGCCAAGACCTCTGGCTCTTAAAATAACTGTTTGCCATGAAGATTTAAGGAGTTAACCTGGTGGAGGCATAAGAGGCATGCAGAGAGATTTCAGTTCTCAATTCTGCCATCTGAAAATAGTTGACACATGAGTCTTGGCCACCGACATTCAGTATCAGTACATTAAAGTCCTGAGATCTGGAGACCTGAACTTACTGTGGGATGAGGACAATAGGATTTGGCTTTGAGAACTTAGAGAGTTAAGAGGATTGCTGCAGTATCTGAACACCCCTGTGGAATCTTTCTGACATCTAATACAGAAACTTTATGTATGGGTTTGGTTTGTTGTTTTTTTTTCCCCCAGTAATTTTTCCTCACAAACCTGTCTTCTAAAACTGCAATTATTTTTATTTATAAAAGATGGTTCAGTTGGCTGCTGAATGTCTAATTGTGGCTTTCAGCATGTGATCTTTAGGCTTTATGGGGAGTAGAAGGGGGTGGGTCTGGGAGCAACCTTTTGTGGAGGTCATGACACTTATGGATGATGACTGAGGAAAAACATTTATATAGTGATTCTACAGGAGGTTGCATTAGAAATCTTTTAGGTGTTTACAAACATCAGAAGTTTGGAAATCACTAATCTAGAATACAACTATTTTGCTAGCTGACTTACAGGTGCTAAAGCTTGCCCTTTTCTTTGCTTTTAGTTTTTCCTAGACATTTTGTCTCTGGAAATTGGAGTTTGGTATTTGCCTTTTGGCTGGCAGCATCATGCAGTCATCTTGAAGTCTTTTTCTGGAAGACATACACATTTTATTTTCTGTTACTGGTTTTGTGGCTGGGTTTCAGGACCAGTGCAAGTAATTCTGAAGTGTTTCTAGCTTAAGAATGTGTTATTTGTGTACTAGAAGGGTATTAAAGGAGTACCTAAAGTCAGTTTGAAATGCTAGACCTCTGAGTGCTCCTGTTAACACATTTTATTTTCTGCTTTCTATATTGTCATGTAAAAAACTCAGTCTAAATAACCACATAAGAAAGAGAAACTCATGGTGCCAAAAATATTGGCAAGTACACAAAATTAAGGACAGGTAAAATGTGTCCTTTTCTAATTGCTCTCAGTAGAAAATACTTAAGGTTTGGGTTTATTTTAATTAAATTAAGTAAAATTAATTTATTTTTAAGGGTGGAGTCAAGGTCTCATCAAGGCATTGGCTGTGTTCTGAGTTGGAAGATTCCTGTATGGGTCTGAGGATGTGGTGTAACCAACTTTTCTCTCCTGATGATATGTCTCAGGCTAAAAATTTATTTCAGAGTGCTCAATTCTTTGCAGTATTGATTCCTGGCAACTTACAGGCTGATCCTGCACCAAAGATTACAGTAATTTTGGTAGGTTATATAGGGGCTTTACTCAATTCTAATGATAGTTTGTCTGAATATTTATCTAGCAGCAACTCTCTGCAGTTATACACATGACATTTTATGTAAATTGAATGGAAGGAATTTTAATTGAAGATAGTCATGAAGCTGAATATTGTAACCAGTGTCAAAGTTGGATAATGGGACTGGATAGAAGTTAGGGAGCTGTAGCTGGGGTGGGGACAGAGGTCTACTGCCAGTGGCAAATTTGGATAGTGGGACTGGGTAGAAGTTAGGGAGTTATAGCTGGGGTGGCTACAGAGGTCTGCTGCCAGTGCCAAATTTGTGATCATATGTGGGCTGGGGTATGCTGAGGGAAAGATGGGAGCTGTGGGATCATGAATTTAACCATGGCCTTTCACCTGTGTTGAGAAACAACATCTGTTGCCACCATCTGTTCTACTTCACTGCTTATCTTCCCACATACAATACCAGGCTGGGAGCCCAAAAAAGGGGACACTTCAATGAAAGTTCAATGAATGCTGCTCTGAAGTCCCCAGGCAGCAGTCAGAGCTTCTGTGGATACATGTGGTCTTCTGCCTGGCAGAGAGGAAAGTGCAACAGGGCTGCCACAAAGGTGATTAATATCCTGCAAGGAAGTTTTCCTGACTGAGCTTCTATTTAGGATGAGTAGTTGTCTGGCAAAGAACTGTGGGGAAAATAAAGTTCAGAAAGTCAATCACCCCTAGAGAGCTTCCTGATTTAAAGTAGCTCTGTAGCTACTGTTTAAAAGTCCATTCTTCCTAAACCCCAGCAAACAGGAACACCTAAAAAATTTGGCAACCAGGATTAGCTTTCAGTGGGAGAACAACAGGATCCATTAAGGAAAAATTACTGGTCATTCCCATAAAGATTTTTAACTCTTCTAATAAATCTGCTGCATTTGGGCAGCAACTTTTCAGTTCTTGGCAAGCTTGTAAGGTGTTCCATATCAAAGACAAGAATTTGGAAGAGCTCAGGGGGAAGCCTGGCTGTAGTCTGTGACAGCTGGTAATGTATGAATCTGAAAATGGTCTGTGTATTGTGTAAAAGCTTCTTAGGAGCAGTATGATTTGTGCAGATCAGAATCACATTTGATAAAACCAGATAATTTTTTTAACCAGATGAATGTCAGCTCTGTGAGAAATGTTTCTTTCTTTTGACAGCAGTTGTGTGATTTCTAATATGACTCATTCAGAACATTAATATTTTGGTTAAAAAAGATCACTGTTACATGTGAAACATTTCACTCCAACTCAGTGCTGACAATAAGATGAAAGAAGAGCTGCTGTAAAGTTTCTTTCCATTATCTTTATTTAATTGTTACCAAAACTTTGAAATAGGATGAAGCTAAAATTAACACTACACTACATGTGTAACACAGCAGCAGTTTTGCTAATTGAATCAATTTACAGTGCAGTATAGATTAAAAACCCACGAACCCTGTATGAGCATCCATGCTACATTTAGCAGGTGGGTTTGGCTTCAAATAATAACAAATAAAAATGAAAGCCAAAGCAGCCAAAATATTTTTGAGTGTTTTAAAAGTGAAACCTCTTTTTTTTCCTTTCAAAAGGAAGTTTTTAGTCAAAATTAATGATCTTTAAAGTGGTAATAATACAATAAAAACCTGTTATTTGACCCAGAACTAGTTTTGCTTAGTTAAGATTTTGCTCAGAAAGCTTAAAGCTGTTTATGCTCACACCCAAACAGTTTTCCACATCATTCCATTTTTAGGATCACTACAGGACTACTGGGCTTAAGATTTCCCAGCATATGGACAACTAAAAATTCAGAGTGCTGAGTTGGTGCCTATGTTACTGAATAGCTTCTAGAAATAACTATATTTTGGTTTTAAAAGCTACCACTGTTAGCAAACTGTCATTCTTACATGCTGCATGTTTGCATTTCCCGTGTGGTGTTGCCCATGTTTGTGTGGCTCCCAGTTTATGATAGTGGTGTGAAAGAAATGCTTCAGAATAGCCACAAAATAAACTTCTAATTCAGAAGTCAATGCAAACTTTACTACTGACATTAATAATTAGGGTGTCACCCAGTATTGTGACTCAGCCATCAGCCATAAGTTATTATTTTGCAGTAATCTCTCAGAATTCCAGATTCCATTCTGCAGATGTGGAATGGAAAAACACTTTATCAACAAAGTGTTAAGTCTCTGAATGCTGTCTAAACCAATTAGAAATTGAACTAAAATACCTAACTTTGTTTTCCATAGAGAGGGCATATGTATAAATTTGTTCTCAAAATTCAGGCAATCTCATCACCTGTTGCTTTTGACCAAAGTGTAGTTCTTTGGTATTCATAATACTGTTTTGTGTTAGAAGAGTAACTTAATATCCTTTAATGGAGCAACTTAATATCATTTTGTTTTCCTTGTACATTCAGAACATCCATAAAAGCCAGTCATAATTTTATGTGCCCTTAGAAAATTAGGACCAGGCCTCTAATTGTTATTTTTCTGTCTAATTCAATTTAAATAAATTTTCCTAAGCATAATCTTAACAGACATTTCCAGATCAAACTTTACTTGCCTTACTCATACAAAGTTCCTGTTGAGAACTGGCCATCAGTAAGAGTAGCATTGGCTTAACCATCAGTCTTTGACAATCTTCTGATATGCAGCAGGTAGTTACAGAGATAAGGAAAGACAAAAAGAGAGAGAGAAAAGTTCTAGCTATTGCTCTAGTTTTTATTTGGAGATAATCAAGTTCAAAGGTTCTGAAGCAGCATTAACTGTGTTACAGGATGTCCTCCACAGCAGAAAATGAAATTAATCTGTCATTGCAGTATTAAGTGAAAATGATTTAGTTGCAGACAAAACCCTGTACTTTCATTAGTCATGTCAAGATGCAAATGCAAAGATATATATAGCTTTGCATAAATGTTCACAGATAAACAAAATAATTGAATTCACTGTGCAAACAAAATAATTGAATTCACTTGTTATGCAACAGACACTCTCCTAAGCATATGATAGTTGGTTTCTGAGAGTACACTGTAGGTTATTTGTCTCTATTTTGTCTATGATGATAGAGAATTTAATTTTTGTTGATCTGGTGTGTCTGGATTCAGGCAGTGACTCTAGAATAAACATCTGTGTTTATGCTTAGTACAGATAGCTCATCTGAATTTCACTGGCTGCAAATTTACCTTAGTTCTAATAATGTTCCCAAGAAGTACAGTACACAATCTGATCTCACAGTTTTGTGAGTGTCCATCAGGATGGTTCCAATGACATCACTTTTGTCCAATGGTGAGAACTGAAACAAAAGTTTTCCTCTCTTATATTTTCAAAGAATTTCATTAAGTAGTGTCAAAGCAAACTTTGTTCTGAGCATTTGCTTTGATTTCTAGGGTGTTTCTAGCAACAGAAAACACAAATTAGCTGTTAATGAAAACTGATTCAAAATGTGATGGGTTTTTGCTATCGATTTGAGGGACTGCAAAGTGGGAAGGGATGGAAAAAAATTGAACAATTAAACCCTCAACAACCCAGAAGCAAGCAAAGGGGAAGAAAAGTCTGAAAAATATAGCCTTTCTTCAGCTGGGATTTGCACAAGTGTCTTTAGATGGGTTAAAGGCACCTGTCAGTAAAAAAATAAGCTGCAGATTCTTCTGAGACTGCTAATAAGTCAAAAGTAACAGTACTGAACCTGTAGGAGTCTTAAAGCCCACAGTCTGTTTGACAGAACCACTGTCACTCAGCAGCACTTACCTGTGTGAGCTCCTCAGCATCTCTGTGTGAATCTTTTTGGGTAAAAACTTTAGCAGGATTACAGCTCAGGAAGGAACTGCAGGATCAGGAAGGTGTTAGGACCTAAGCCCAGTCTCTGCAACTGGGAAACATCTGCCACCTTGCACTGAGTGTTTGATCTTGCATTTGTTTGTCAGAATTTTGGCTCAGTTTCAATGTTTCCTCCCAGTGGTTGATGGCACCAAAGGCTGTAGTCCACCTTCTACTCCCATTACTATTGTTATTTCATTGAATCCTAGAATTGCTTAGGTTGGAGAAGACCTCCAAGATCATCAAGTGCAACTGTTAACCCAACAGCACTGTGCCACTAAACCATGTTGCAAATTGTCACATCTGCTTGTTGTTTGAATACCTTCAGGGATGGTGATTCCATTGCCTCCCTGGGCAGCCTGTTCCAATGCCTAACCACTCTTTCAGGGAAGCAACTTCTCCTAATATCCAATGTGAACCTCCCCTGGCACAACTTGTGGCTATTTCCTCTTGTCCTATTGCTAGTTACCTAGGAGAAGAGACTGACAGAAAGAGGGAAGCCTAGATTTAGAATCTAGGAAAGCAGGAGAACTATGAGATAGCCTGGTACTTGAGTATTTGCTTTGTATTGCATGAGTACACAAATAGAGTTTAATACTTAAGGTCTGCACTGTTCACCAGGGCATTTTTAAAATCTGTAATACATGAGGATGCTTCATAAATAATATTTTTTACATTTCTTCCCTGCAACAGACTTAAGCTTAAATTTGCAACATTTTAGGTACTTTACAAAAACCTTCAGTCACTGCTATCCCTCAGTTACTGACATCAGCTAGACTGCTTTTTTCCTTTCTGATTTCTGCTTTGTCATGTGTATCATATGTGAACATGGTACAGATTGTTAGACTAGTGTTAAGAGGGATGAGCTTAGAGAAATAAGAACGAATGTTAAAAGTGAACAGCAATCCCCTCAGAATATATTACCCTGAGTTATTCTTTCTGTATGCAGAGATTTTTCCTCCCTGGATCTGCTCCTTTGCCTGCTCTTTGTATTAGCTACCTCAGATCTGATCTCCTGCTGCACTGGCCTCAGTCTGCAACTTGTGGAGCCTATTGCTGCAGCCCATCAATGCATAGAGCATTGTAGTTTAAAAAATGTCAAGGTCCACTGCAGTATTCATATCCTTAAAAGTTTAGCATATGGTTAAATGTATTCATGGATCAAACAGTGCTCTAAAGATGTAAAAAGTGATGAATCTGTCCTGCCTAATACCACCGGGAGTTCTAAGGGTACCATAAGAAATTGAGAGAAAGAGCAATGGCTTGTTTCAACAGCAGAGATGCAGCTTAACTCCAAAGTGTAGTTGGTTTTGACTATCAGAATCTGTGGCACAAAACCAGCTTACCATAAAATGAGCCTATTTCAGGAGAACATTGCAGCTGAAAGTGGAAACAATATTCTAGACCTTGGAGTAAAGCTATCCCAGTGGGAGGGTGGGAACAAATACTTCACTTTAGAATAGGGGCTGTAGATCTATAGAGAGATTATAAATGGGGTTTTATTGTCAAGTAGTGAAGCAGACATCTTTTCCAGTCTTGTATTTTTAGAACAATATTTGGTGCTATTTTTGCCATTGGTAAAAGAGCTAAGCTGTTTGTTTTCTCCCTAGGTATTAGTTTGGGTTTAAGAGCAACATTGATGAAAGACTATTAAAAAAATTATCAAAGAAACATTTTCACCTAATTGGCAAGAGTTTCTATTTGTAGAAGTTATTCTGAATGTTAAAATACTCTAGTTGACATGGTACAAAGCCTGGATTTCTTTTCTTTTTTTTAAGAGAAAGAACACAATGAATGTTTATTAAGCAGCTGAATGCTAAAGGTAAAATGTGAAGGGATCCCTTTGAAGAAGACTCTCTAGGGGCCAGCTTTAATGTTTCAGCAAAGCAGACTGTATAGGGGAAAATAAAGCCTTATATAATTTTATTCTGTTAGTATGTTTATTTTCTGTTTGTGTAAACAAATCAGTTTGAGCTGTGTGGTATATTCAGTAATGTAACCCTTGTGTAATCATTTGTACAACAGTAGAAAGGTACATGATTCTGAATTTACATGTATTTCAGGATTGTTACTTATTAACATGCTGTTATTAATATTGATGCTAAGTCTGCAGGTTAAATACTCAGCTGACAGGTGGGCTGTGAACTACAAGGAAGCATGTTTCCAAAAAGCAAAATTGAAAGATTTCTGTGATTAGGAAGTTCATTTCAGTGAAAGACTGGTAAATCTTTGGCAGTAACTTCACTAATGCCTCCTGAATTGACAGGGGTTATTTTTTATACATACACATTCTATATTTTATTGCTATATAAAGCCTACTGTAATTTAAAGGAGGAAATACTATATCTAGGCACCATGTAATATATTTTAAATCTGCTTTTTGTGTGCCACTCAAAACCCCAAGCAGACTGGACTGCTGAAATAAAGAGTGGAAAATGCAAAGCTTTTGTCCTCAAATAATGGCAGACATCACCCTATAAACACATTAGGGAAGTGAACAGTATGGCCTGTGTATACTCCTTGGAGATGATTTTCCTCTTTTTCCCATTAACAAAACCCATTAGACAGTAAAGCCCTACACATCTGCAGACAGCAAGATGTGAATTCATCAGTTGAAAGCTTTCCTGAAAGTCTTAAAAAATAATTCTTTGTTTTATGCATGTGGAGGGAGAAAGGAGGGAGGAATATCTGTCTAGGGGAACAGTTAGAACTTAAAATTACTTGGTGATTAGTAAGTAGGAATTTGAAGAGGGTGTTGTAGGGTCAGA
Organism: Galbula dea; assembly: GCA_013399015.1. Classification (NCBI taxonomy): domain Eukaryota; kingdom Metazoa; phylum Chordata; class Aves; order Piciformes; family Galbulidae; genus Galbula; species Galbula dea. The sequence continues at coordinate 27,806 of VWZX01009197.1, read as the reverse complement.
GAAAAAGAGCCATGGGCCAGTTAACAGATGGAAACAGGGAAGTTCTGATGCTGAAATGCTTGAGGATGTACCTTTCTGTAATTGCAAGTTCAGACCCTAAGGGTAAAGGTTCAGAAACTAAGTAATTTGACAAGTCAATTGCCACTTTGAATGAAGATTCCCAGGTAACTTCTGAGCCAGGTTCTGAATCACTCTAAAATGTTGCCCTAAGCTTTTTAATGCTTTAGTTGTTCTATGAAGAGGAAATGAGTATTAAACTTCATAAAGTGTTTTAATTTCTACTGGTCATAATCTCCTGATGATGTAGTTCATATAGCTGTATTCTAGGTATGCTGGAATGTGACTTTACTGTGATTCTGTGAAGAGTAGATTCCAGTATGCTGGGCTCTGGTTATGATTTTATAGGTAAGAAACATGAATCAGGATTTGGCTCAGAAGAATAGCTCTTCCTTAGCCCTTTCATGAGCCAGCAGAGTAAACAACTATTTGTCATTATCCCAGAGCTAACATTGGTCTTCAAGAGCTGACACTGAGTGGAGGTAGTCTGCTAACATTGTCAGAGAAATAAAGGTTCTTAAAAATAGAGCTGTAATGCAGCCACACATGCTGTCAAAAGGAGAGGACAGGAATGAAGATGCAGATGAGTAAAGATGTGCTGAATAATACATACCTCTTGCAGCCTATACAAATCTAAATCTGTAAGTCCCTTCCCAAACAAATGTTGAGTTTTTATCTGCCCTTCCTTTGTCTTGTTCTTGCTGCCCCTGTTCTCTTTAAAGCAGTGTGAAGTACAAGAAGGTGATGTGGGGCATGTGGTTAATCAGTGCTGAATCAGGGATGCAAACTGTGGGCAGCATTCACTGGGAAGCAATGGGAACAGATAAGTGCAGCCTTCACTGCAGAAAATCAGAGCAGGATTGGATTAATCAGCACAGTATGAATTAAGAGAAGGCCAGGGCAAGACCAATTCAATTGAATTTCAGCATGTCACAGCTCTCCAAGCCAGAATGCCTGTAATTAAATTCAAAAATCAATGCTAATGCTCGGCTGGGTCACACAGCTCAAATCAGAAGATCATCAGGAAGTGCTGGAAAATTGAAGGTTTCATAGAACTATTCTGTTGGCTGTGCTGCACTTCATCAGTGTTCTTCAGTAATGCTTTTTCAGACCAAGTACTGCATAGTGTAATGCAATTAGGACTGTATGGCACTCACCAAGAATGGGTGTCACTATGTCAACTGATGAACAGAATAGACTGGGGGAAGAGTATGGTGCTGCAGCATGTATGGATTGTGAGTTTCCCAGCTAGAAAAAGGTGGCACAGTGGCATCTCAACTTTTGGCCACCTCTCAGAGCTTGCAGGACTTGATGCTTTTAGAGTGACATGGATATCTCAGCAGTTCTGCAAGCAGTTTAGATGACACCATGGTCCTGCTTTAGGAATTGTATGATCTGGATCATAATTCAGATGGAAAGAAAATTAGAATCTCCTTGCATATCCTCTGGGAGCAAAATCACGTGGGATGATATTTATGGCACCAGGGGAGGATAATGTGATTAACACTAGCATTCTTTACTGACATTTCTGTAATGATTTTAGGATAAGTGAGAATATTTCATCAAGAAAGTTCTGCATGCAGAACTCCCTGCAAGGCAGTCTGTGTTTGGTAAAACCAATGGGCTGGAGATGCAGTAATTCATGCTAGGCTAACTTAGGGATTATTTAGGGGTCTGTCCCACTGGTCCTGAAGCAGACTGACTCATCTGGGTTTTTTCTTGTTTCACAGTCCTCCAGGGTTCTTCTGCTCTGGCTCCATACAATGTGCAAACACAAGCTTCCTCTAAATGGGTTGGGTATTTTGCTTTTCAGGTGTGGAGTTTTTAGGCTAGATTTGTGGATCTACATATGGATTATGAATGGAAAAGTTAGGAAAAGAGTGCACAGCTGGGTTTCTGTTTGCAGATTTAACTCTGCTTAAATAAAGCAGACAAATATCAAGCACTAAGAGCCTAATACTGTGTCCCTGCTTGCAGCATGTCTGGTAGTGATGAGCTGAATGTTGTGCTCCTGATATGGCAAAGGCAGGTGGTAACAGCCCTTGGGAAACCACCAGGTTCAGTATTGTCACTGACTGTTCCTAGGTGGCACAGAAAGGCTGCCACATATTACCAGTAAGGATGTACTAAGGGTCTACAAGCATCTCTCCATGGCATTAGGAAATGTGACTTGGAACTGTATGGAGCAGGACTGTCCAAGTGAAAAATCTACACAGCTTTCAGTCTGAAAAGCTGGGGATATTCATGGGTGCAGTCTGCAACTGGCTAGAAGTCCTTCAAAGGGCATGAATAAAACATTATAACAAGTAGACATTTTCTAACAAGAAGAGCAACAAAAATACCAACATGAACTGTCCTATTTTCTGTTAGTACAGAAATTTTATTTCTAATTATGTAGTAGGCATCTTATCTTTGGATCCTTCTCTTCTGAATTTAGCTTTTGAGGGCTACAGAAGAGATGTTGTGAGTGCCCTCTATTCTGACCCATTCTTTCACCCACTCAGCAACTCAGCTGTGAAAACCTGCAGAAGGCTGTTAAACCTTTTCTCAAATTCACAGCTATTTGAAAGGCAGAAGCATCAGAGCTGGCTGGAATTTGGAACACTCTCAGTTGGGATATGCCTTGCTTAGGGCCATACTCTGGGATGTTGAGGCAGTGTGAGAAGCCACACACGTGTACCAGGGCAATGAGGGCATGTTTCCAAGGGAGCCAGCTGGCATGGAGTGTCTGAGGCTTAGGTGCTTGTCAGCTGCTCAGAGTACTGCATACTTCTCTGTCCCATGGTGGTTGTGCTAGTTGGCTCTGCTGAGTGACCATAGAGCAGTCCATGACTTCTGTGAGGACTGTAGCAAGTTTTCTTGTTTCATGTTGGTGTCTTAGCAATGCTCTAGGATAAGGAAAACTTGAGAGTCAGTGGGAAGCCTAAATGAAGCACCTGAGAAATGGTCATTTCAGCCTCTAGGTAGGTGATAGTTGATCCTTTCTGTAGAGGAAAAATAACAGTATGATGTGAAAGGAAATGGAGGTTCTTGTTTTGTAAAGTCTTACCCTCTAGCTGAACCTGGAGGATGTGACCAGCTTCCAAATCTACCAGCAGCTGCATTGTGTCTGACTAGTTAACTCCCACAGACCCCAATACATTTTGGGCAAATCAGATGGTTCTTAACCAGATGCTTCTTTTACCTTCCCTTTTGGTTTCATTCTTATCTGTCATGTTTTTTCATTACTTGCTTAGATCTCTTTGTTGATTTGATTTTTCTTTGCCTCCTAGTGTGTTCTCATTTGTTATCTTCACTTTTTTTGGCATTTGCACTGGTTAAATTACATCCTATCTCTGACATTCCAGGCTGTTTGCACATAGTTGCATGATCTGGTTCATCTCTCTGCATGCTCCTTTACCTCTTTATTCTCTTTGGGTGGTCCTTAGTGTTTGCAGCTCTATCAGCCACTATTTCAAATGTCAAGCTCAGTTCATGCTGTACAGAACATTCTCCTTCTAATATTTGCTCTGCTAATTCTTGGGCACATTTTTATTAAAAAACAACAGTTGTCCTTTTACCTTCCTATGTGTCTGGCTCACCATGGCACTGCTGCAGTATTTCCATTGCCTTGAACAAGCACTTTATTCCCATTTTAGTCCCATAATGAACTTGCAGTCATGTATGTATCTGCTAATCCAGCTGTCTAACCCATTTACTTTGACCAAGGTTTTCTAGGAAGTGCCTTTTCTGCAGAACCAAAGCCCTCAAAGCTTCCACAAGGAAGTGAAAGAGCTAACTTGGTACCTGTCTTCAGAATTGTCCAGTGAGGACAGAACCTCACAAAACTAGAGGCAGGTTCCACATCAGGTTGGTGTTAACTGCTCTAACCTGGGTAGTCCCAACTATTCCATGATGTCTGTTTCATATTAATGTATATTAGTTAACACATATAATAAATATTCCATATTAATATTAATTGCCTCTTACTCCATACTTACATTAGTGTTACTACTGTCTGTCAACTAGGAGGGACAAGCATTGACTACTGCCCTTTAAACACAACTGTGGGAAAAGAGGAACCGTAAATAAACATTTGTTAGAAAGTATTCTGTGTATGTTCTTGGAATTTTAGCTTCATTTCTGTGTGGACAGTTTTCATCTTGGTTTTGCTTGTTGCTTTAGCTGTCTAAATAAATCTATGTCAAGTAATTTGGTAACACATTGCTAGGTTTCTACTGAAAAAATAATTAACTGGTGACATTGTATTTCACTCTTCCCCTACACTCTGAAGAGGACAGTGTCCTCCTGCCCAACTATATTTTCAGCTTAGTTCTTTCTCCCTGTTTCTTCATCCTGCTTTTCTTAAACAGAGCTGGTAATTCTGCAGTAGTTTCTTAAAAGAAACAAGAAGTGGTGCTTCTCAGTAGTCTGCAGAGTTTTACTTTCTTTTCTCCTCAGCAATGCATAGGACCAGGGAGGTGATTGTCCCCTTGTACTCAGCACTGGTGAGGCTGCACTTTGAATACTGTGTTCAGTTTGGGGTCCTTCACTACAAGGAATACAGAGAGGCATTGGAGTGTGTTCAGAGAAGGGCAATGAGGTTGGTGAGGGGTCTGGAGAATAAGTCTTATGAGGAGGGGATGAGGGAACTGGGGTTGTTCAGTCTGAGGAAGAGGAGGCTTTACAGAGACCTTATCCCTCTACAACTACCTGAAAGGATGTTGGAAGAAGATAGAGGTCAGTCTCTTCTCCCAGGTTACCAGTGATAGGACAAGAGGAAATGGCCTCAAGTTGCACCAGGGGAGGTTTAGATTGGAATTTCTCCCCAGAAAGAGTTGTTAGGCATTGGCCCAGGCTTCCAGGGCAGTGGTGGAGCCACCATCCCTGGAGGGGTTTAAAAAACATATAGACATGGTACTTAGGAACATGGCTTAGTGGCGTGGGGGTGATAGGTTGATGGTTGGACTTGATGGTCTTAAGAAGTCTCTTCCAACCTTAATTATTCTGTGATTCTGTGCTTTAGAAATTGGGCTAAAGATTTAGACATACCAGACTGACTGGTAACCTACAAATGCTCTGTGAAGCCCCTGAAGTCATGACATCAATGTAAATTTTACACTAACTAGAAAACTTGACTCTGTATTTTTTTTTCTTAGCTTTTAACTTATTTAAATATTATCTTAGATATTTATGCTGTTGATATTTGCATCACAGATCAACCAACAGTTTTTAACAAGGTGCTTCAAATAACTTCAGTCATGCATTCATTTTAGTTTAAATATGCCTTACTTAAAAGTGCTTGATTATCATCATTATGCTGGCTTTGTGTAAGTCAGGAGAATATTCATTAAAATAATTGATATTTGTCTTTGTAATTAGCAGTGACCATATCCAGGCTAAAGAAAAGTAAGTTAAATACTAGTAGAAAATGATGAGGTAGCAGTAGCAATATAAATGAGGACCTTGAGGAGCTAAAAGAAAAAATACACTGCAAGTTGTTTGGAATAAATTGCAACCTATAATACATGCTAATAAAAGTTGACATCTTCTGCTAAAATTAAAGTGTTACCTAATATCAGTCAGTGTTGACATCTGTCCTGCCTGATCATATGGGTCAAGTGAGCTCATGTTTTAAATTGCACAGGGTAGCTCAAGCATGTTTAAAACACAGATGTATAGACTTTATGAATGGAGGGTGCTGAAACTGCACAACACAATAAGCTAACATGCCATCAGCACTGCATCCATTAATAGGTCTTTAACTAGGGCACCATACTTAAGCTAGCAGTGCCATTTATCATTCCTCATGTATTAGGAGTGTTCTTATTTTTCTCAAGCCTGGCAGCCTATTGTTCCACAGACTATTAGGGACTCAATCTAGCTGGAGCAACTGGATGGAGCTAATTTTTCAGCAGAATAGCAGGACAGGCTGATTCATAGGTGCAAACTGAAGGAACAGCAACTCTGCCATATTTCATAGGCCTTGGTCCTCTGTGTGTATTTGAAATGTAGGGCAAGAGGATGGAGTGTAGATGTCTGAGGTGAGGGAGGCAGACATTTAGGGGTCACAAAAGAAAGTTCTGTGCTAGATGTGAAGTCCCCAGTGTGAACAATACCCAGGCATACTGGAAGCAAGTAGAAGTGAGGAGGCAGCAGTTCTGCTCTGTTTAACTGGTCTTACTTTATGAACTACCAAAGAGTTGTTAGGTTTTAACCCCCAGTGCTGTTCCCAGATTGTTCATGGTGAAAGAAAGGAATTTACTAAACAAATCATGTATCTATATTAACTGACTTCTGCTCCCAAAGCTTAAAACACAGTTCATAATGTGTAACCCATAACATTTCAGCATGTCTATTTTAACATCTCACTATTCATAGGTTACTTGGCTTCCTGTGGGTGGTTCTTGTTTGCAATATCAGTAGTTTTCAGTGTTACAGCAGAGAGTGGCTATTCTAATGCTAGTGATAATGGAGTTGATCACAAGTAGAGAATTTATTGGCATTTCTGTTCTATACATGTGAAATATCAATTTGTCTCTTGAAACTGCTGCTCTTACTTGTACTTTTTAACTTATGTTTGGCAGTCAAGAAGCAGAGTAGCAGTGTAGTTGCTTACAGGTTCTACTGATGCCACCCTGTGGATGTCTGGCTAGATCACTCCAGCCTGCAGTTGAAGACATGGTTGAGTTTTAGTGTTAATATAATAATTTATTTCTGTGACATCCATTAATGGGCAAAAAAGCTTGACTCTGTGGGATTCCAAAAGTATTTTGGAATTCTACATTCCATTCTCTATGCCTGACTATCCCTTTTTTTGTGTCTAGCATCTGAAACTATTGTTGACATCTTGGGAATAGCATCACACTAACCAGTTTACTTATTTTTGGGAGATTCCTGAGGCTGAAGACAATTTTCATTGTGGTATTAATGTCCTAATAATAGCTATGATATAACAATGGTCTGGTTTACAACATAGAATAACCTAAACCTCATCCACTGATTTTTCCACCCTGGGAATGAATACAATTATATTCTAACTCTCTGAAGAGTCTACCTGCATCCTGGAGTCACTGGAAGTCAGTGCAGAGATGCTGGAACTGTCTTAATATGTGACAACTCAGATACTGTGACCTTAACTAGTTATGGCAACAGAGACCTTAGGAGGGGCTGATTTGTCCTTCTTCTTTGGGTTAAGTGGCACAAAGGTGTTCAGTGTAAAAGACATCTCAATGCTGACCTGTGGTTTTTTGAGTGTTCCTTAGGTTGCAGTCATCAAAGAACATTGCAGAAGGCAATGACAGACCAGATGAGTGTAACAGTAGCATAGGGGCCACAGCTGTGCTGAGGGAGCTGTTCATGTTGGCCATACAAACACTCTCACCTTGTGGCTGGGGCACTCAGGGAACCCATATTCCAGTTCTTCTTTCAAAAACACCCTTGTATGGACTTTTCTAATGACACAGAAAAAAGTCTCCTGCTGGTGAAGGCGCCTGGCACACAGAACCCCCCACTTGCCAGGCAAGTGTCTTGGCCTCTAATTAAAAACTGTGCTGCCAGGATTAATGGACAGGTAGCAGGGTTAAGTTTGTGGCTTTCACAGTTACTGTTTGGTCTTAAGTTCTGCCAAGTTGGGCACTTAACATCTATTTTGTACCTCTGTCATGCACTGAGATTTTCAAATACAATTACACCATGCAGGCACCCAAGTACTTTTCAGAATCATAGACTGATTAAGGTTGCAAAAGGACTCTAAGGTCATCAAGTCCAACCATTGACCAAACACCCCCATGTCCACTAACCCATGTTGCCAGGTGCCATGTCTACATGTTTTTTGAACCCCTCCAGGGTTGATGACTCCACCACTGCCCTGGGCAGGCTGGGCCAATGCCTAACTACTCTTTCAGGGAAGAAATTTTTCCTAATGTCCAACCTTAACCTTCCCTGGTGTAACTTGAGATCATTTCCTCTTGTCCTATTGCTAGTTACCTGGGAGAAGAGACCAATCCCCACATCTCCAACCTTTCAGGTAGTTGTAGAGAGCAAGGAGGTCTCCCCTGAGCCTTGTCTTCTCAGCTGCTCCTCTTAAGACTTGTGCCCTATGAGTTGGACTCTTGCATTATTTGAGTGTGTTTGAAAAACTGGTCCTGGGTCTCTGACAGTAAACAGAGAATCCTAACTCTTACTCCTTTGTGTTTGTACATTTTACAGAACAAGTATTTCTAGTTCAGAGGGAAAGCTTTGCTCAGACATCTTAATTGTGGAGAAAATATATTTGATTTCATATATAGTATGATATTCCTTAATCTTTCTTTGCAATACCTACTTCATTTTGTTCCTGGTATTATTTGATCTTGCAATCACTGGACTTGTAGACAGTGGAAAATTACAGTTGTTAGAATCTGCTAATTAACATGATTAACTGAGCATGTAGTGCAGATAAGGACATTGGTTTGGTCTCATGACAGCTGGTCACTGCCTGCATTAAGTGTGTGTCTAGGCTGAAGGTTTTGCCTCTGTCTGAGTCAAGTTAACAGATTGGTGGTTAAGCTAGATGATGTGAGGGTGAAGAGTAGCCAGAGCACTCCAGCATCCTTTGTGCTTATCCCTCCACACCAAGTGCCTGCCACTGTTTCATGGGAAATTTTGAGCATAAGAAGTGAAGAACCAACAGTCCCAGTGCTTGTACTTGAAGGTGTTTCCTAACATTTTCTATCTTGTTTTCATGTCTAGTGTTTATTAGGAAGCTGAATTTATCTGGCACACTGAACCCTGGAGTGTTTAGTCATGCCATTCCTTTGCAGTAGATGACAGAGAACATAACCATTTGCTCTGCTTTTACACATTCAGCCTTCTGGAAACATCTACAGACCTTTATAAAATTTGGTTTGTGACTTATGGTTGACAGCTGATCAATACTCTCATCTGCACTGTCTGAGCTTGCTTCAGAATTACTGTTAGTCCTGTGCATTTTGGATTTCACTTCCAGGGTTGCTAGGCTGTAGACTGAAATTCTTGCCCTGTGAAGAGGCAGAGCAAGCAAGGCTGGTTCAGCCATGGAGAAGAGAGAGCTCTGGAAGTGTCCTGAGGGGAGGGTACTTGAGAACCAATGGATGAATTACACCTCCTCTGATGAAGGCAATAAACCAGTTTAGTGAAGTGGTTTAATAATTGGACAAAGCTTAAATGAATTTGATGAATTTGACAAAATCATCAAAGGTTATTTGAGATTCTGTTAGATGACAAGGTCCCTACATTACTTACTATAAAACAAATTGATTGACACAATGAGCTTAAAATACTGTGCAGATATATGTATGTATTCACAGTGAAAGTGATTGGTGTTGGGCTTGGGCTGAGGGTTTCAGGGAGGTAGGGAATGACAGGGGTAAGGTTGAGTTGGCAGGTTTTCAGATTGGACCTCCTTGCTTTCCATACTCCTTCTCAGAGAGGACCCTATGTGCAGCTAGATCCAATCTTAGACCTGAGCAACAGTTTCTGCCTAAAGATAGAGAGAAGAAGGCAGGGAATGCCCTTCCTTTTTGTCACAAGGTTCAGCATAGATCATTAGATCTCCCCATAGTCCCAGACCTAGTCAACAGTTTATGTGTAAGGGATAAGGGAAAAGGGATAGGAAATGCCCTCCTGCTTGGTCACAATGTTCAGAATTGGCCCTCTTGCTCTCTGAACCCCTTTGGAGAGTAAGGTTAAATCTAAACTTAGTCCCTAGTTCCAGACCTGCTTAATGGTTAATGTCTAAGGATTTGGGTATTGGGACTAGTTTAATGGGTTTGGGATTTCTTTGGTTTTGATTCAGGTTTTATTTCCATCCTCCCCCCTCCAAATAATTGTAGAAGGTTAAAGATTTTTGTGAATTGGAGTAGTTTATAAACTTTTCACAGACTCATTATGCAGACATTTAGTGTAACAACTTGAGGAAGGGTAGATTAGGAAGCTGAGTTACTCACAGTCATACTTGGACTTCCCTAGTTGTAAGAGTCCTGCTTTAACACACAACAGTGGACAGCCACAAAGGTCAGGATAGGGAATGCCATGGTCCAGGCTTGCAAATGAAGTCAGAGGAATGTGAGTCTGAACAGAGATTTGATATATTATGTGGCTCCTTCAGCTCAAGCAAATACAGACCATTTGATACAGCTGCATGGTCTCCCAATATCCAGGGAACCTCAGTTTTTAATCTCTGCAATGGATCTTCTCCCTACTTGCTGCCACTTGGACAACCCTGGTGCTCATGCATTGCCTGACCCATGTGGAGTTTGCCTTTTCCTTTTTATGCTGTGAGACTGTTTGCAGGGTTTGGCCTGCTTCCATAATCTGGCTGGCAACCAGGAGGTCAAAAGGGCAAAGCTTATCCCTTTACAGCTTAAAAGAGGCACCATTAAGGGGAATTTGAGCCCAAAGGGTTTGTTTCAGCTGGAAAATTCAAAGCTTTAATGTTTTAAATAGACCTGCAATTTCCTAGCTTTAAAAACCTAGCTGAGGTTATGAAAATTTTTAATACCACATTTTATATGCTTTCTTTTCACCTATTGTCAATTAAAGCACACTTAAAATACCCCATAATCATGAATACAAAAGAAGTCTTTTTCTTGCTTGCTTTTCTTTCTTAACCTGTTGGATGAGGTTATTTTTTGAGGAATGGGTATGAGGAGCTGCATCACAAGGTAGTCCCATTGATGTGCTAAGCACTTGGAGGAGGCTGCTTGTTAAACTGCTAAATAAAAATATAATTTGAGATTAGTTTTTCTGCTTCCTCTGTGTGGCTATTGTTGTATTATCTCTACCAGAATGATAAATCCCTTTGGACCTATAAAGTTGCATATTTTTACCTTTGGATTAGAAGAGGTTGTACCAGATGACAACCTCTCTGCATAGATAACATGTTTATATGTATTTATTGTACATCAGGAGAAAAGCCTAGATGTGTTAAATACAGCATAATATTGCTTTGTTTACTCAGTTATGTTGCCAGTTCTCTTATTACTTTGTCATTTGCATTCTTGATTGTGAGAAATACTTTCTGTGTAAAGAGGCTTTCACATCCCTCCTTCATTTCTAGGGCTCTAGATTTATCAAAGGTTAATTACCTTTCCTTAGTGTTAGTTTATCCTCTTGTTAAAATTTGAAACTGAGTCACTTACATGATAATGAATCAAATACTAATGGAAAAGAAGTTTTCTAATCAGCTGGAATAGTAAGGTAGGAAATGCTATGGTAAACGTGGTTCTGTCACACACTGCTTCTTACTGCAATAGCTTTCAAGTCTTTGGTGAAAGGCAAGAGCTGGACTTTTCAGAAAGTCTTCCATAAAGTTAAACTACTGGGAAATAGCATGAGCAATTCAGATAATTTCACATAATTAAGTCTCAAACTTTTTCAAACATTTTCATGTAAATGAGGAAAAAAAAGAAGTATTTAAGCAAACAACAAAAGGTTATAAATGGTAAGGGACAATGAAATGTTTCTGCAATAAAATAATATTAAAGAAATGCAGTTCTAATATTCATTAGTTTGCTTCCCATCTTTACTGTTAGTATACATTTAAAATTAAGTGTAGGATCTCAGTATAATTCAGATGACTATGTATGTATTCAAAAGACTTAAGTTGTAAGTAGAAGTAATGGCTCCTATAGCACCAAAATCCTTGAAAAAATGAGATAAGCTTTCAGGCACATAAAGTAGAAGCCCCAAGCTTTAAAGCTCACTAGAAGTTGAGAACAATTGCTCTTAGATTAATTAGATTTTTAACAGTTAAGACAATCTCTGAAAGAAGTTAGTTGACAGCATTACTGTTAAGGTGGTGCTAGTCATTAGGGAGGAAGGGGGTGCTAGGGTGGCAGCCTCTTAGGCAAAAGAGAGAAGGAAAGAGTTTATAGTTTGTGGAACCAGGAGAAATTAGTTGAAGCCACTAGAACCTGCTCTGTATGAGGTCAGTTTTTTCCACTGCACTCTTTCAGTTCTTTCTAGGCTGCTTCTCATTACAGCCATTGTCTAAATAGCAGCTCTTGCCTCAGTTGCTGTTAAAACAGAAATGTGCAGTCTGTAATAGGTTTTTGCAGTTGACACATCTCTTATATCTGGGATAATCAATCAGTGAGTCAACAGGGCTCAAATCCTGTGAAATCCTATCCCACCCATCTTGTCATTTGCTTAGCTTCCAGAGGATAACTGGGTATTACTTGTGTAGACAGTTCCTAGCTACAGAAGGACTCTGAGTCACTTTTCTTACCTACCCTACCTCCCTGTGAAGGTGTCCAGGCTGTTAAGTGCTCTGTGCTCTGCAGGGACTCTAGCAACTCCCCAGATCACCTGCCTCCTGCCTCCCTTCCCTTCTCTAGGCTGGCAAGATCAGATATGGGTAACACTAGTAGCATATATGCCCCATATTTCTGTTTGGTGATCAGTGATAGCTTCATGTGCTGGTAGAATCCTTCTCCACCTGTGCTAAATTAGTTTGTCTATGATCATTTACCTGTGCCTTACCTTTGTATCTGCTGTTTCTTTGTTGGTTGGAGTTGTTTTCCCTCCTGACTTGCTTAGGAAAATTGTTCTTTGTTTGGTGAATGCAAGGTTAGTGGTTACTCACAACAACTGTTTTTACTCTCTTTCTTAAGTTTCCTTTATAAAAGCCTTTACTTGAGCATCTGAACAACCTTTCCCCATATGGAAAGGTGATAAAGGAAAATCCCCTCCAGCTCTCTGGCAGCCATGGCTTGGGTAGTCTTTGTAATGTAAGGAAAAGGCAGATGTCACTCCACATCCTAGGATGATGCTTCTTTTATCATTACCCACTTTTCATTGTGCCTACAAATCTTTCCTGCATGCATTTATTCCTCTGGCTCTAATTCTCTCTTCTTCTATGGTCTGCAGCCCCTGCCATGGCTCCTTACCCACCTATACTATTGCAAGTGTTACTATGTTGAGTTTATGTGGAAAGCTTTTGGTAGCAAGGAGGCTACAGGGGTGGCTTCTGTGAGGAGCTGCTAGAAAGTTCCTCCATGTCCTATAGAGCCAGTGTCAGCTGGGTCCAAGATGGACCCATCAGTGCTGGTGGTAGCACCTCTGTGGTAGCAATTACAGGTGGAGAAAGAAGTGAGAATATGTGAAAGCAAGCTCTGCTGACACCAAGGTCAGGGAAGAAGGTGAGGGAGGAGGTGCTTCAGGTGCTGGAGCAGAGATTCCCCTGCAGCTCACAGTGAAGACCATGGTGAGGCAGGCTGTTTTCTGCAGCCTGTGGATGTTAATGGTGGAGCAGATAGCCATCTGTAACCCGTGGAGGACCCCCATGCTGGAGCAGGTGGATGCCTGAAGAAGGCTGTGACCCTGTGGGAAGCCTGTGCTGGAGCAGGCTTCTGGGAGAACTTGTGGACCCATGGAGTGAGGAGCCCACACTGGAGCATGTTTGCTGGCAGGACTTGTCACTCAGTGGGAGACCTACAGGAACAGTCTGTTCCTGAAGAACAGCAGCCCATGGGAATGACTCATGCTGAAGTTTCTGGAGGACTGTCTGGAAGAGACCCCATGGTGGAGCAGGGGAAGAATGTGAGGAGTCTTGCCCATGAAGAGGAAGGAGTGTCAGATGTGCGATGGACTGACTGCAGCCCCCATTTCCCATCTCCCTTTGCCACTGAGGGGGAGGAGGTAGAGAAATTGGGAATAAAGTTAAGCCCAGGAAGAGGGGAGGTGTAGGAAAGGGTTTTAGACTTTCTCTCATTATCCTGCTCTGATCTGATTGGTAATAAATTAAGCTAATTTCCCCAAGTCTGTTTTGCCCATGATGGTAATTGCTGAGTGATCTCTGCCTGTCCTGATCTTGACTCATGACCCTTTTGCTGTATTTTCTCTCCCCTGTCTAGCTGGGCTGAGGGGTGACAGAGTGGCTTTGGTGGGCACCTGGTGTCCAGCCAGGGTCAACCCACCACAGTTAGCCAGGTCTTTCCTTTTGTTTCCCTTTCTCTGTCCTTTGCACATGGCTCTCTGCAGGCTCTACTGAGGTTACAGTCACCTGAGATAACTACAAGTAGTATATGCTGAGGGGTCTGTCCTTTCTTCATGCTAAGGGGGCACCTAACAACCTGTTACTCCATTTGCTGCTGGAGTTTTTGTGGCATCTCCTAGAAAGCATGCCAGATGCAGAGGAGAGGGCTTAAAGGCTGGATGAAAGGTGAAGTACAGCTTGCTAATGGCCATTGAAGAGGTTAGAACTGAAGCCTCAAGAGCCTGAGTCATTCTCCTTTGTGCAGACAATGCAGAGAGAAGAAGAGTCAGAGTGAGCAGGAGCTGCTTTACAGGATAGGTCTTGGTAGACCAAGACAGGCTTTTCATGGGTGATCTTGGAGTGGCTGACATGGCCACTTTGGAACACCAGTCAAACAGCCAGCCAAAGCTAAAGGCAGAGGTAAATCTGGGCCACTGCTTCTTTCAGGGCTAAAACCCAAAGCTATCCAAGCCTTTAGACCTGATGTTCTTACTTGAAGATAAAACAGAGCAGCCACCAGGTTAGAGAGTCACTCAACCTTTGTTCTTCAAAAGGAGCTTGACAGTTGTGGTGCTTTTCTATCAGCAAGGCAACTGTGTTTTGTAAAATGAATTACAGGCCTGTTCTTTTCTTTTTGTTCTGTATTCCACATCTATTTTACCATTATTTTATTCATTTTAGAGCCAGCGAGTGTCATCCACAGTGCCACCACATAGATGCTGTCTGAGCTCTTAGCATAATTTTTTGTCTGAGTCAAAGTCTTCTAAAGAAAGTCTTTTTTTCAGAGGTTAAATAAGAAAAGCAACATTTGTCTCTGGCACTCATTGTGGCTGTCATGTGGTGAAACTAAGCAGATTTGCAGAAAAAAATCAAATGTATCTACAACGTCACTTTGTTCTAAAGGTAATATTTTCTGTAAAAATAACAAGTTTTCCATCTTAATATGCAGTGGTTTCTGAAAAGCTGTCAGCAGGAACTGAAATAATCTCATACAAATATGTCTGTTAATACCATTAATTTCTTAGATGTAGAAGAGATCAAAGATGCTGTTAAAAACCAGTAGCTTGTAAGCCTTACCAACACTGTGGCTTATTGCAAATAATTATTTACAAACCTACTTGTGATTTTTTACATGGAGGAAGATGTAGTAATATTGATGTGAACTTAAGAAATAGAAACAGACTCTTCACATGTATAAAATATCTTTGTACCTTGTTGCAGCCAGACTTTCCCCACCCCCAAGTTCTGATGCAGGTAAGGTGAACAGAGGAACAGAGATGTTCCCTGGAAGTGGTAGAAGGAAGCAACCATGTTGCTCTAGAGATCTCACTTTCTCTGTCACTAAGAGTTATCATAGTATCAACTTAGCTGGAAGGGACCCAATAGGATCATCAAGTCCAGCTCTCAAACCCATGGAGGGCACCCCAAGAATCAAACCATGTGCCTGAGAGCATTATCTAAATGGTTCTTGAACTCCATCAGATTTAGTGCTGAGACAACTTCTCTGGGGAGGCTGTTCCAGATCCCCAACCACCTTCTGGGTGAAGAACCTTTTCCTGATCTCCAGTCTGAACCTCCCCTGCCTCAACTTCATCCCATTTGCCCATGTCCTATATTGAGTTCTCAGTTTCTGTCAGTCCTTCAAATTAGTGGACACCAATTAATAATGAAATGCAGATGAAGTTTTCCAGCAATTTTTGCTAAATCCTTTCTTTTGAGACACTCCAGGGTGTAGGTTTTCAGAACATTTTTATTGGCTCTGCTTTTCAGAGCTAGAGAAGAGCTCTTGCTAGAGGTAAGGTTCAAATATTTAGCAAGCAGATGTGAGCTTACTTCATTCACCCTTTGGTGCAATTCATCTTGGCAGCTCTGAGAATGGACTGAGTGTAAATGTAAAATACCACATGAATATGGAAACTCCTTGTCCCCTCCCAAAGGTCTGGGATCTGGATAAGAATAAGGGAACAAACTAGATTATAGCTAAATGATTATTCCTTTCAGTAAAAAATATTCCATAATCCTCTTAATTTATTTCATAGAGAAAATGAATTATGTTTAATTGAGTCATGAGAAAATGCAACAGCTTTTATGATGGATAAATCCTATTTATTTCTGTCCAGAGATTCAAAACATTGTTTTACAGAATAATGATCTTTTGTGTTGGCAGAAACCCTTAAACACTTAGGCATATGAGGAAGTTTTAATTTTTAAAGAGTATCAAATGTCAAATAACATTCTTTGGGGGATTTTTAGTTGTTACTTTTTTAAAAATGGCTTTTCACTAAGCATTCCAGAAATTAATTGGCATTGAGCTATTGGAATTGCCCAGATAGAATAAAAATGGAAGTGAATCCCAAAGGGTGAGAATTTCCAGAGAGATTAGGAACATGAAAACTAACACTACCAGTGAAGTTTCTGAGATTTTTGGAATAGTGCTAGGAATTTCTCTTTCAGAAATTCAGAATATACTCCATACTTATCACCCAAAGCCTTTCTGCAGGTCTTTCTTTCATAGAGGAAAGCTTTCTCACAGAAGAGAGGAAGTTCTCTGTGATGATGATGCAGGGAGGCAGTTCAGGTCACTATTTTTTCTGTCTGTCATCTGAACTGCTGCTGAACAGATAGCATAAACTGTGGATATTTGTCTTGTTTTCTGGGTCAGTCCTTCCACTTGGCCACTTCTCTCAAATTCCCTTTTAATTTCATAATCAACTGCATAATGGGTGGGTTGGATTTCTGTTTGTAGATATGCTTATGTGACTCCTGCTTGCAGTGTTGGAAATCTGTGATTTCATACCATGACAGACCTTTGGGTTTTGGGGGGTGTTTTGGTTGGCTGGTTGGTTGAGTTAGGAGTTTTTGTTTCTTTGTTTGGGGTCTTTTTGGTTTTTTTTCATGGGTGCACAGCTAAGTTTTTTTTAAAAACAGGAATATTTTAAGAGATCAGATGAAAATTACTGCCTGTAAATTGCAAGCAGTCACCAGTTATCTGGCTTCTGCTTTTTGGCCTCCCACATTATTCATCCAGTCTTACTTCAGTTTTGTCTGCTTGTTAAAGCATCCCCAGCATTGTCATAAAACCTTTTCCTCTGCAACACACTGTCAACCTTTCTTTATCTTTGAGCCAAGTAAAGTCACCAAAGAGAAGGTATTTTTTTCATACCTGGCTAATAGTAGCTTAATTTTACTCCATAATATTAACTAGTTTTCATTCTAATATTCATTAATTAAGCTCAGAAAAGTATTTTGGAGTCTGATTATAAGATGCATTGTAAAAAAAAAATACAATTATCCTGAACTATGTTCTTTCATTTGTTGCTTTTGCTCATAAAAAGCCCTGTCAAACACAGCTTTTTCTTTTTAAATCCATGCTGGTTAATGTTTCTCATGTAACAGATAGCCAGCTATGAAAGGAAGTCTAAAGTGAAAAAAAATGCCTCAGAAAATGATGCAGCTTTGAAATGATTCCCTTGAAATTCATGAAGATTTCATATAGGTGAACTAAACTGAGCTACTTGATTTGTAGTCCATGAGGACCCAAGAAGGAGAGAAAAAAGCTCTAGATATGCATAAGAGAGGATCAGCTTCATTAAGAAAGGTAAAACCAATTCTGTAGTTGAGAGTCAGGTAATCTGAATAGGCTTAATAGAAGCTTCCTTAAAGGGTGGAGTAGCTAGGTATTAAGATATGCTGAAATCTTAAAGGAAAGGTCTCTTTAAGGGGTATGTAGAATGATCTGCATTCAGTCATTGTGTGTCAGAAGTTTTGAAAAGAACTACTAGTTATAGAAGCTCTAAAATGATCTAAAACACATACAAGGTAATAATATATTATTGACTTTGCTGCAGACCAGTCCAGGGATAAGTCACCTAGTGAGACTTCTGACTATTTTCGTTGTTAATCCTGACATATCACCACTAAAAGCACTAGCTTTCTGCTTCAGTCTGTATCACTGATGACAGGTTTATTGCCTATATTTGCAGTGATAAAAGACTTTTTGGAAGCTTTTTTTGACATGCCATGTGAATCTCAAAACTGCTACTATGTCACAACTGGATTAGGACAGTAGCTTTCTCGTTTTGATTATCATGAAATAGCTACAGATTAACAAAGCGTTATTTATATTTGTGGACACAACCTTTGCTTGCCTAAATATTTCTCCTTTTTTGTCTTTCTTTGTATCTTTTTTTTTCCCCCCAGGGCACAGCACAGAACTATGATAGCAACAGGAGGAGTCATAACAGGACTGGCTGCCTTGAAAAGGCAAGACTCTGCCAGATCTCAGCAACAGCTAAATCTTGCCACAGCACCAGCTTCTGAGGAGAAGAAACCAGTTAGACGTCGTCCCAGGGCAGATGTGGTAATTGTAAGGGGCAAAATCCGTCTCTATTCTCCCTCAGGATTCTTCCTTGTTTTGGGAGTGCTTATTGCATTCTTTGGAATTGCAATGGCCATCCTTGGATACTGGCCTCAAAAGGAACAGCTGTTAGGATCTGAAGATAATCTAGCTGTAAATGACACCCAGGTCCTGAGAAGCCAAGGAAGCATTTTACTTCGTTTCTTCGAACAGCATGTGCACTCAGATAAGATGAAGATGCTGGGTCCTTTCACCATGGGCATTGGAATCTTCATTTTTATCTGTGCAAATGCCATCCTGCATGAGAACCGTGACAAGGAGACAAAAATCATCCACATGAGAGACATATACTCCACAGTGATAGACATCCACACCCTGAGGATCAAGGAACAAAAGCAGCTGAGCGGTGCCTTCGCTGGCTTGTTGGGGGAGGGAGAACTCAGGCACAGTGGGACCTCCTGTGCATCACAGCTGGCTGCCAACACAGTTGCACCTTTCTCTGGCTTCAAGAGCAATGTTAGGATGAGTAGTTCTGCTGAAGAAGATGAGATTAGCCTGAATGAAGATAGAACCTCTGGTAGCCTCCTGCCACCTCTGCTGGCTGAGCAATCGGGTTCAGTCTTTGGACTTTACCCTCACTCCAGCAAGGGGTCAGATGACAAAAACACCAGCTCTATAAGGTGTGACACAAAATCCATTGTATCATCTTCCATTAGTGCTTTCACACTGCCAGTAATTAAGCTGAATAACTGTGTTATTGATGAGCCCAGTATAGACAACATAACTGAGGACTCGGAGATCGCTAGGAGCCGCTCTAGAAATCTGTCCATGGATTCTCTGGCCATTCCACTGACTGACACCAGGGAATCCTACAGACCAGCTGCTGCCATGCTGCCACGACACAATTCCTTTGTGGACACTCCATCTGAGCAGTTCAAATCTTCAGTGACTATTGGACCA
Organism: Galbula dea; assembly: GCA_013399015.1. Lineage (NCBI taxonomy): Eukaryota > Metazoa > Chordata > Aves > Piciformes > Galbulidae > Galbula > Galbula dea. The sequence continues at coordinate 8,454 of VWZX01009197.1, read as the reverse complement.
AGCACAGGAAAGCTTTTATCTCCTGGAGCTGCTAGGAAACAGTTTGGGTCCAACACATCTTTGCATCTTCTGTCATCCCATTCCAAGTCCCTGGACTTGGACAGAGGTCCCTCCATGCTTACTGTCCAAGCTGAGCAAAGGAAACACCCCAGCTGGCCCAGGCTGGATCGGAGCAACAGTAAAGGATATATGAAACTAGAAAACAAAGAGGACCCCATGGACAGGTTACTTGTGCCACAAACAGCAGTCAAGAAAGACTTTACTAATAAGGAAAAGCTTCTTATGATATCAAGATCTCATAATAACTTGAGTTTTGAACACGATGAGTTTTTGAGTAACAACCTGAAGCGAGGAACTTCTGAAACAAGATTTTAATATTGAAATTGCAGTTTAGAAGATGTCATACAGTATTTTTTAAAAACACATTTTGACAAGCATTTCCTTTCCAGTGAGACTAGGACACAAGCCTGTTTCTAACCAAATGCTTAGCAGCCCATTAAAAATGGCTCGTGTAAACAGAGACCTTCATCTTTGTAATGCCAAGAGGGTTTTGTCTCAGTAACATACAGCTGCAGTACTGTACCTTATCCTTGCTCAGAGGTTTGGAACAACTCATTCCAGTTTTTCCCAAGTCATTATTTCTTTTGTTCTATATAAGCATGTTACATTTTATCAATTTGACTCCAGAAGCCTGCATTGTGTAAAAAACAGCTCCATTTACCTGTAAGTTCTATTTATTTAATGACAGCAGCTTGCAGTCTGCAATGGGAAGTGAGCAGGAGCAAATGCTGGAATTGTCAAATCCAGGCCTTTTTCCTAGGTGTTGTCTTTCACATCTTGATAACTGATGTCTTGCCATTGTCATTGTGAGAAACTTGTTTACATATTGGGGTGGGTGGATAGAAAAGAGTGGGTATAACTCAAACCATTTTTGTGAATTCATTGTAACTGATCGAGTTGAATACCAGTGTTGTGAATTACTAACTCTGCTTTGTACAATAACCTTTCTATGTCCATTGTAATTTAATCCTGTAAATCTGGGAAAACATAATACTGAAGTGAAGAATCTGAAAATTCTTCTGGGATTAGTTCTCTAAACCACTTTGTTTGGCAGCAGTTTTAAAATGAAAAAAACCAACAAATTACAGGTTCAGCTAAAATCATAGGAACATGATGAATGCCAACAGGATTTTAGAAACATGGGGAATAGTAAGATGATATTGGGACATGCATCTGAAGAATGGAAAATCAATATATTGCCACTCACTATAATGGCAAGAAGCCAAATAACTAGGTCTGTACCTTCCAATGATACAAAGCACACAGTTCAATATGTATACTAACATAGAGTGAAAGCCCCTTGCCTAAATTTGGTTTATGTATTTCACCTAATTACTGGTGTAGTGGTTCACTGGAGCCTTAGCTGTGACAATTTGCATTGCAAGATTTTTGTCAAAGGCTGTGACATTTAAAACAATGCTTTTCTCAGCCAAGCAAGCTTCACAGGTGACAGCTTTAAGTTATTGCTGGAGAAAATGAGGGTTTGAATGTGCATACCAGAAGGTTTTCATGTATTTCATTAAGGTATATAGGCCATGATCCTGCTGTGACAGCCATGCTAAAGGATGTCACTTCAAGCTGCAAGGTTCTTCTAACAGGATGTTGGGTTTAATTGGTCTTTTTTGATATATTCAGTTCACCTAAGTACTCAGGAATTATTTTTAATGGCTTTTCCCAAAAAGAATCAAACCTGTTAAAATGTCATTGTTCTTCAATTACTTCAATTACAAAAGATTAAAGATTAAAGTAGCCTTTTTGGTTTGGTTTGGGGTTTTTTTTGGTTAATATTCAAATCCATATTTCAACTGTGTGATGTTTATGTATCAGGAGCATTATTTACTCAGTGAATTGAGGCATAGTGTTAACTGTTAGAACCTCAAGCCTATATATGTAACAGAGTTGGCTCAATATTTTGCTATGAAGCTTTTAATAACTTTCTGGATTGTGTTCTTAAGACATTTGCTATTTTTTGAAATAAAATAAAATGTCTATCTACATAGATCCCTTGTAAGACCTGTTCTTCCTCTGATCTCCAGTCTTCCATGTCAAAGTGTAATTAGGTATCAAAACATTATGTATAATATTGTGCTTAATATATTAGTTTGCCACTAAATGTTTGGATATGAGTAGTTGATTGCCTACACATGTAAAGGCTGAAGATTTTTTTTCCCATGTAATGTTAACTATGTTCAAAGTGGTTTTGATATGAGGAAATTTCATATCTTAAAAATCTGGAAAACACTATTAAAGACATGAATGATTTCAGCTTTTATTTCCTTAATAGCTACACTAAATCATAGCTTAAAAGACTGGTTTTGAGTGCCATCATATATGGGAATAGTGGTTCTCTTGTAAGTATAGCAAGGCATGAGCTTTTACTGAGCAGCACTGAGTTCAGCAGGAGGCACTGGCAAACCCTCCAGCTGCTCAACTGCATAGGCCTCAGTGGGTTTTCTCAGCAGCAAAAGAACTTGGGCATGATGCTTCCCATCCTGATGGTTGCTCTAAGGCTTGGGCTGCATGAAGCATGGAAAAGCAAGCTGGCACCACCAGTCTCCTTTGGAAAGAAAGTGAAATTTCATCTTGTAACTAAGCAGAATTTTTGAGGCTGCCAATTTTGGAGGTAGGCATCTACATCTGTCCTGCATGTAGGCATCTACATCTGTCCTACCTCATAGAGTAGGCAGCTAAATAATTTTTAATGAAATATAATTCTTTTGCAACTGGTATCAGAATGCCTTTCTCAGACCTTGGGCTGATTTTACTTATCCTTAAAATACAGCATTACTAGTCCTTCAGTTTCTCCTGTGTGAAATTTGGGAAATAGTTTTAATCTACAGTGGCAATTTTCTCTCTGAAAAGCTTTTCAGGCAGCTTGTAAAATATCTGGATTGCATTAGTCTTAAAATCTGAAGTTCTTTCTTCCTGTGAGTCTTTTCCTAACCCTTTCCATGAATTTCTGCCTTCATCTTCCCAGCACTACCTTTTTCTTTCTTAATTTTTCTACCAAATGAGGCATCATGATGAGCAAGTAGAAATCTTTTATCAAAACTGTGAGTATATGAGTATGTGTGAGACTACAAGTGGAATAGTTGGTCTTTTTCAATGTAGGAGTGCTTCAATTAGTGTGATTTAACTACTCAAGGGCAGGTTCATGCCCTTTGTTTTAATCTTTTCAAACTAAACTCAAGAGCAAATTAATTGCAGTTACTGCAGCTATTACAGTGTTTAACTTTCAGGTCACTTTTATTAACTCTTTCATCAGTGTTCTGTGTATGGCAGTCTTGAGTTCTCTTGTATTTTAGGACAGTATTTCAAATCAGTTTCACTGGGGTATTTTATGCATCCAGTAAAGCCTAGGTTTTAATACTATGACATGTCTGAATGGCAGTTGGCAGAATTACAAGCCTGAGTCTCATAAAAACTGGAAATGTGTTACAGTGAATTTAGTTTAGAATAGTTTGTTGAAATTGAGACATAAGAATCCAGTGTATTAAACAGAAAGCTGCATGTCTGATCTGTTGTCTTGTGTCTAATTCAGATAGGTAATGCTTTAGAGGAGAAGTTAACAATCACTGTTAGCTTAGTCCATGGGAAGAATCATAAAACCATTGTTGTTCCTTACCAGATTTTATTCCAGCTAGTGTAATTATTCAGGATGGTGTTCACAGAAACATCTGATCCATTTCTGAATCCCACAAAGCCCATCAGTTTATTAATAGTGTTTTTGCAAACTGCTGCAGATTAATTATGAGTTATTTCCCTTATCAGCTGGAAATTCTTATCAGCACTTCAATTTCATTGCAACTGCCAACTGTTCTATTAAAAAAAAAAAAATCTCCCAGGAATAAGCTGATACCTATTGTAAATATATTGATATTTCTGGAGGGGTTTTTTTCTATTTTAAAAGAAATTCATCCCTTGGATTTGTCCTGTACAACCAGCAGTTAGACTTTTTTGTTCTCAGTATAGCCTCCTGCTTTGCAGGCAGTACTGTGTTTTTTTCACTTTTGATACTAAATTCCATTTCATTCCAGCCCATTAAGCCAATTTGGTTTCCCTTCTGCTGTTTTTTCCTACTGCCAGTATTTACCTGCTCAGGCTATATGGCCTCTCAGCACAGCCCAGCAGGAGTAGGTCTGTGCTTGGTGCCAAGGACCCATTGTCCATAATGGAGGATTTACTTGACTAGCTCCCATCTGGGTTGGTTGGACTGAACATCCATTGGTGACTGGGATGTGTTATATGCTCCTGGAGAACATCTCCCTCTTTACTTTCCTGTGAAAGGAGCCCAGTGTGTGCTAGGACATGAACTGAAGTGTGGTACATGAGGCCAGCTGGAGGAATGGTTTCAAAGGAACACTACAGACCTGGATAAAGCTGCTTGTTTAGCCATAGTCCTTAGTGACTTTTGAAAATTACATTTTTCTTAAATCTGACAATGAATGCCATTTAGCAAGATCAGTTCCATGACAGATCCTTGAAAAACTCCCCTAATTAACTCCCTGAAGCCTTATATATCCCCTACCAGCCCAAGCTGTCACATCCTCATCTGATGGTTAATAATCAGCATATTTTTTCTCCTAATTCTGTTCTCCAGTTTAGCTAAACATTTTACATGTGCTACTGTATGAAATGCTTTCCTGAAGTCAGAGCAAATGAGAACTACTGCATGTTTTGTCTAGAAAATTAGGATTTCAAAAAGAGGTATCAATTTGGTATGATATGATCTCTTTCTGGCACATCTACTCAGCATCTTACCCTGCTTCCCATTTTCATGCTTGTCTTTATTGCCTTGATATCTGTTGGTTGGTTGGTTGTTTTCCCCTGAAGCCTCCCATAGCATCCAGATCTTACCTACAGGTTTGCAAGTGGACAGATGATGATTCCTCCTCTCCTTTCTGCCATGTCATAAATACAATTTAGAAGATCACTGTTTTTATCTTTGTCAACTCAGCAGTTTTACTGAAATTCCTTGCCACAATGTGTTTTATCTACCAATTTTTTCAGGGTCCTGTAACAGAGGTTGTGTGCTCCCACACTGAGAACATACAGGGCTTGAATTTAGCTTTCTCAGAGGTGAGGGTTTACACAGCTTCCATTTTCCCACTTTCCTTCTTCCATTTGCCACACTTTTCTACCTCTCATTTCCAGATATTTTTTTTCCTGCTAGTCACTTTACCTTTCCCCTGTTGCTAATATAGTAAACCTAGCTGAAAAACGAGGCAAAGTATTCCCTCAGTATATAGGCTTAATCTGGAATGAACATGTCACTTTTAGTGGTCTTGGGAGGTGTGCTTCAGTTTATAGTGGCTTAAAGGGTTGCTGGATGTGACTGACACTTTGGACCTCATCTGCCCTGCTACCTACATTTCTTCACTATGTTTCCTCACTTGTGGTTTGGTTTATTATTATTGTTGGTTTTGTTATTATTATTTAATGCTGGTGATGCTGTCATTAATCCAGCTGGGTCTGGAATTATCTCCAGAGGCTTCCTACAGCCAAGGGACACATTTGTGTGCCATTGATTTAAAAAAGGGTCTGCCTTAACAGAGAGTCAAATCCCAGCCTTCCTGCCTTCCTGATTTCAGTAACCCCTTTTCTTCTGAAAGGATCAAAATTTGTTCAGCTGAAATCAACACTTGGATTGCAACTGTAGTTTATCCTTTTGTTTAGAGTTAATGGGATCACCTCCTGAGCACTTGACTTTCTAGGAGCATCTTGTCCATGGTACATGCAGTGCTTAACAAAAGCCAGTCAGTATTTGCTCCAGCAATTGTTTGTAGTAGACATCTGTTGGTTCTTCTGCCTAGGGGAAATCTCTGCTCAGTTGTCACAACCACCATTTGTTCACAGTCTTTTTTCCTGGGTAATTAAATTTTCTACAAGGCAAAGGTAGAAATGCCAGGTAAAGACAATATTTAATGTGGTTACCAATGATCAATATACTTCTGCTTTTAAATTCAGTCATCACAGGGAAAATTATTCCTGTGCCTTCTAGCTACTTTTCTTGCCTGCAGACCTTAAGTATTTGTGCAATACAATTCTGAAAAGAGGAGCCAAAACAAAGTATCCAAGATGAGAGTACAACATTGTTATGTGGACTTAATGGAATTGATCTCCTGGGATATAGTTTAACCTCTATAATTTCTATAGTATAGTTGAGTAATTGCATTTTTCAGTCTAACTGTTGTACATTTCCACTGAGCTGCCTTCCCTGAGAAGTGCCTAGCTTTTACATGGAAGAGCATTTTTGAAATGATCACTGTACAGAAGCACTTCACATAACTGTTGCCAGATTGCATTTCTTAGCATTTTTCAATTCAAATATTTATCAGTTTAGGCATGTTCTATTCCATCTTGAAGGAATGTTGCTTTAACTCATGATTGCTGTCTTATTGTAGTCAGTAGCTTTTCAAGAGTGTCCATAGATTCCAATAAAAAATATGTGAATGAAGAATATAGAGGAGCTCAGCTTCTCTGACACTGAGGGTATAATATAGTTAAAATCCTCTTGCACCTGTAGAGAATTCATTATCATTGTAGCAGACAGGAAGCACTCAGATATATAAGGTGAGCATATTGTTTTACCTCCAGCAAACAAGTGTTCTTTATTATCTCTTGATGGGGACTGGGAAGAGGATTAGACTTATAACTTAATTAAATGGCAGTACTCTTTGGTTCTTGTGGAGAGGAGTCAGGTGAATACAAAAGATTAGGAGGGGTTAGGAATTAATAAAACAGACATTAGAGTCTCATTGAACTATACTTTCTAAATCTGTATGCCTCATAACTAACACTGCAATGGAAGACTCTTGCTTATTGTCACAGAAAATAGTCCTGGACATTCTTCTGAGGAAAAAAAATGCATCTGTTTTCTGTCCACTGGCTTTTTTGAATTAATGTTTTTATTCTTATCACACTGGTATCTAGCTCATATCTAGATTAGCAGTTGTGCAAAGTTATCATGCCTTCCCTTAATACTTTGTTTTATTCTGCATTTTCCTTTTTTTCAGGGAGGACAGGTTAGGGCATTTCTGTAAGTCATTAAAATGTTTACTGTTGCACCTACATCCCTTTACAGTGATGCTTTATTCTTTGGTCTCAAAATTGGTGTAAGCTGACTAAATCTTGTCTGCCAACATAAGGGACAGAATCTCACCACTTTCCTTCTTCCCACCCTTTCCTCCATGAGCCTAATCCCCAGGCAGCTGTGATTAACCAGGTTAAGAGCTGGGGGAAAAAAAAACCCAAACAAAACAAAGCTCAGCAGCAACAACTTGAGGCAGCAAATGACCAGCAGCTGCAAACAGTTACTGGGTCAGAGAGATGCTCTGCTACAAGGTTTCAACTGGGTCAGATTGCTGGGCTGCTACAAGGTTTCAGCTGGGTCACTTTGCTGGTCTGCTTCATGGTTTCAGCTGGGTCAGATTGCTGGGCTGCTACAAGGTTTCAGCTGGGTCACTTTGCTGGTCTGCTTCATGGTTTCAGCTGGGTCAGATTGCTGTCTGCTACAAGGTTTCAGCTGAGTCAGAGGTGGTCTGCTTCATGCTTTCAGCTGGGTCACATTGCTGGTCTGCTTCAAGGTTTACCTCTGTAAGAGGTGGAGCCAGACTGCCATAGCGGCAGAGTGGTTTCAGCTGAGCGCAAACTTCACCCTTCCTTTATTGTGATTTTTGGACAGCACTGTAGTCTAATGGTTTCTAGAGAAACATACACTATCTGTGGTTTCTAATACCCATTCTGGTAATGAATCTCTGTGAATCTCTGGACCACTTGGCTATGAGTTTCTTTTTGTATTTACTTGTCATCTTTCAAGCATCCAGTTTCTTGCTGATTGTTTAGGACTGAGCACATCCTTTGCAGAAATCCAAATCCAGTCCTGAAAGAAGAACAAGGTTTACTTGATACATATTATTGGTAAGTCATTTATTCCACTTCTGTTTTGTTGGCAAAGGTAGGCATAGCTGCTTCTTAATGACTTTGTGTTTGTAATAGTCTGCTACTTTCTCCTCTGAGATCTGTAGTTCTCAATTAGTTGTATAAGTAGCTTTCCAAACCTAAGGCAGATGGAAAAAAAATGCACCCCTGAGCTCTTCTGTGTCTTACTGATTTTCAGAACAGAGTGAGTTTTATTTTTTTAAGTTTAATTATATCTTTTGAATTATTTGCTAGGTCATATATCTCTGAATTTTGCACACATCTGTATATACACATACACACAATGTTTTGTATTGGATCTGGAAGGAGACAGACTTTGGAGCACGTTACTTCAGAGCATTCTGCTTTTGTTGCTCAGCAGAGATAAACAGCATGGTGCAGGGTGTATGGGGAGAGGAAGAGAGAATTACAGAATTATTAAGGTTGGAAAAGACCTCTGAGATCATCAAGTCC